>OX602108.1:1212500-1761657 GCA_951449985.1 Falcaria lacertinaria
AGGGTTATTAAAGAGATTTAAATACTTTTTAATCCGTATCATGTTTCTTTTAGAGAAAGATAATACAGAGTACCATTTCACTCTTGACTTGTACACTGCTTTTGCTGCTTCTAGGTGTATCAATCTCTAAGATTGAAGTGTGTTTTGCAATATCACAATAACACGTCTTTTTCTAAATTAATATGAAAGTATATACTGTTTATAATATATAATTTAAACTTTAAAACATATTATTAAACGGAGTCCCTGTGGGCAAGGTTCCGAAGATACTGGCAGCGTTCCCCCTCTGAATAGCAATACTTAATCTTTGTCCGAGGTGATTCTGATTTAAACTGTTTAATGGGAAATTTCTGCACGTTTTTTTATACCACTAAGGTGGCACACAAGCATACGGCCCACCTGATGGTAAGCAGTCTCCGTAACCTATAGCCGATTGCAATACCAGGGATATCATTAACGAGTTGCTAACCCTGTTTGTTGATGTCAGGAGGACTCATATCCTCGTGGAGCACTGGCAACCTTACTCACCGCAGAAACACAACACTACAGCAAAGTCGTGTTATTTCACTGCGGTCTTCTGTAAGGCGGAGGTGCAGTCCCAGTCGGGCGGCTCCAATATTAATGGGAAAACCCTCGGGAGATCCCACTTCGCCCTACCTCTCTTTGATTCTACTTTAAAGATTCTTCCTATACATGTAAAAGCTAACCTATAAAAATAATATCCGATAAAACAACGTGACGATAAATAGTTCATATTTTTCGCTGTTCTGAAGAAACTATGACACAACATATTGTATCAAAAAATAGTTATGATCAAAATATATATGGTTTTGATGGAGATAAATGGCCTACCTTTCTCGCACCTCCACGGGATACTGGAGCAAATTTCACTAGCATAGCTATTGGATAGTGATGGATCGACCTCGCGAGCAAACTGAATCGAGGAATCATTTGCCAAGTGTACCATAAACTCACACTCAAAATCATCTTTATTTGACTAGACTTTACAAATAAGTACTTTCAAATCGTCAGCATCTACCACCGGATTCGGAAGGTCGTATTTTGCTAAGAAGAATCCGGTAAGAAACTCAGCACTTAGAAATATATAATTTATAATGAAATTACTTACGTGACATATATCCCAAAAACTTAACACAAGTTCAAACTTAACAAGGATATTATGCTTAAATTACAAAGCTAAGCTAGTGGTTAATAAATAAAAAGGCTTGATAACCAGCCTCCACTTATAATAACGGTTTACCGGTATAGAATACAATTTAAGCTTGTCATAGTATAAAACGAGAGTCGCTTCCTTTATGCAATTTAAGTATTAATTTAAGTAGTATATAAGTAATCAGGATGTCATTAAGTTTACTATCGATTCAAATAAATCGTCCGCAATGACCGTACTATTTGAAATTGAATCCTTATAAAAAATCATTGTGACTTATTCAACGTTATGAAAGAATCAAATTAGAGCTACCGACTTTGTTTTGTCAGTTACCCTACAGGTTAGCCTACAGGTTTAAATATAAATAGTGAGAAAACGGGACCAAAGCTCACTTGTGCAGAGCTAAAAAATACATCTCTGTTGGTATTTGAGTAGAAACAAACTTGCTATTAAGAGAGCCAAGACATTTATCTATATGAACCCACACTTCATTTAACACGTAACGTTAATTTTAATTTCGAATCCTGGACCCTACTGTTTGCAGACGGCCCTTGTTTCACATACACACAAAATCTATAATAATACAAAAATGAATCGTTGAATGTGTTGCGAAGCGCAAATTTCGAGAGCAGCTGAACCTATATCGCCAATTCATTTTTTAGAATATTCCTTGAAGTACGAGGATGGTTCTTACGGAGAGAAAAAAATAAAAAATTGCCTGAACAAGCCTAAAAACGGGTAGACAAGATTTTATAAATGTCTACCCGTGCGAAGCAGGGGCGGGCCGCTGGAATAATATATTTCTAATTAATTGCATGAAAAGTGGTAAAAATACAAGCATACACAAGCTGAAGCAAGCCTCTCCCTTCGCACAAAAGTGTAGTCGGTTTAAGGCATTGAATATAGGTGCGAGAGCCGAGAGTAGGTTAAGAATCGATGCCGCCAAGCCTTAGCGTGCGTCCGTGCCCTGCCTGAACGTTTCCTTAGAGCTCGTACCGGCGCGTAGAATTAAAATTCTTCGCCTATTGCTATTAAAACGTGCTACGAGGAGTTTACAAGTTACGATTGACTTTCGCATAACGGGGAGTTTTCTCGAGACGCGCCCGGAATTGTGAATGTTTTTCGGCACTGGATGCTCTTAAATATACCCGGAATTGTTTCGTATTAGATTTAAAGGGAAATATTTTCAGAGAGAAAGGGTTAGTTGTCATAATTGTGTTCGTATTATTTCAAAAATGTTACGATTAAGTCAAAGTCATTTAAAAATTGTAGAAATATATTTTTTACGCATTCAAATAAGGATTTATGATCACTGATATTCACTAGTCTATGTTTATTTTCAATAAAGATGGCTATATGTTATTATTATCAAGCTTTAGACAATTTATTTGTATATCACAAGCACATAATAACTGCAACAATGCTAGGGTCTCGAAATAGCTACGAAAATCCGTAGCACCGCATCCTTTAAGTTAGATGGCTTATATTTGTTAGTTTTATATTATTTATCTAAACAATAAATATGACAATATATTACGTGTGTGATCACTTTCTTAAGTAGATAAATATATCGTAAATTTATCCTAATCCTTTCATCATAAAAATCGTATTACAATGAATGAATCATTACACATCGGCATTGCGGCTCATTTTGTATTAAACATGAATAATTATGTATATATAATAAAAAAACACACATTTAATTTATAAAATCGCTTAGCGCGAAATAATACAACATTTGAATGAATAAAACAAATCAAAAATGATAGTGAGTGCAATAAAACAAAAACCACGTTAAACCATAATTACATAATGAAGACATTGCAGAGCCCATGAGAAAATAAACAGTAGCGGATTGAAAATAAACAAAAAACTTACCGCGTTCGGGCACGATGTGAGAAGTGAACAATGAAGTATTAAACTTTAGAGCGCGCTCGCGAAATGTACGGCGCGAGGGTAATTTGTACGGTTGGTACAGGTGAAGACGCGTGACTGCGAAGCGGCTTCGTACAACCTCGGTCGCGTCGGGAGTGCGAGGGCTAACGCGAGGCAGGACCGCGCACGGGGGCGGCTCGGGCAGAAGTCGCTGTGGGCCGCGGTTATATAACGCACGGTCGCGGCGTAGCGCAGCGCTGCCTCCGCTCCCCCTCCTCCCCAATTTTAGGGAAAAGATGAATGAGTAAAGTTTCCTAAGGGACGTTATTCCATGGATCGCGCTCCGTTTCAGATCGGCCCGCGGTTACATAAAGCCTTTGGCACATGCGCGATGGAGTCCCAACTTCGCATCGTGGGCTTACGGCCTCTTACCAACAAAATTGAACAAATTAACCAAGTCCCCTACTAGCTTAGCGCGGGAAGTTTTTCACAAGCGTAAGCAATAAGCACGGGCTTTAATATTACAATCGTACAGTGAGCCAACAATGCTACGTGCAGGCTTTTGCGTGTTTATTATACGAGAACGGAATAGGCCTCTAATGAGTGTAATTGCGATGCTCCTGGCACTACTAATAGCGTATGCATGGCGCGCCCGCTACGATGAACTTTAGCGCCTAATCGAAACAAGCTGCTTAAGTATTATTATTACACCCCGTCATTACACCCGCACCCATTCCGAAGGGTGTCATTTTGCTACGTCATTTGAGCCAGTCGATTTTTTAGGGGACCGTCGGTGATTATGTCCGTGAAAGATTCAGAAAGAGGTTTAAATTTTTTAGCACACTGTATTCCGTATACACGTACTATTTCCAGGGATAAATAATTAAGGTAATTAACGTTATGTTATAAGCTCTCGTACTGGAGCTAAGTAATAATTTTACTGCAAAATATGTCCAGAAAAACATCCAAATATTTTTTTTTCTATATGAATTGAGAATGTAATCATATCTTGATTCCCTACTAGTTACATTAATAATATCAAAATTAAAATTAAAACATCCCCTAACGGGGTTAAAAAGGGGTATAAAGTTATTTAGGCAGTGATTTGCTTCGAAGTTGATATCAATACTCCTTAGTGTGAACACGCTTCACCAGAATAATACCGAGTGTTACAATCTTCGCTCACTTTTGCACGAGTTCAGGGGTCCATCATCCTTCGATGACTTGAAGACTGTCATCGGTGTCTTCCAAACTACTTTTCCACTATCTTGCATGAAACTTAGCTTGCTAGAGGATCATTGCAATTGTGCCGCCGCCCACCGCCCGGCGCCGTGTGTAAGGGTTCATACAAGTCCAAGAGCGACTAATCCAGCGGCACCGCGGCTGTAGCTACGGCGTTTAAAGGCCCTAGCTTTACGTAACGCGGAAGCTACGAGCAAAAAGGCCAATAACGACTTATGATTATTTGAACCTTATCACCGACACATAAGATAGGTAGTGCTTCGTGCGTAGCTCTGTTCACGCCTGCGCACAGCGCTCGCCACCCTTAAACAGTTCAGCAATTTCGTCGTAGTTTGTAGAGGCAGGGTGGCGTAAGGGATTACGCATTGAGCTTCAGCCCAAGATTCGTGGTTCGAATCCACGCCCTGCCAGGCCATAGCTAAAACACAAGGCCAAGTTTTGTTCCCGAAAGGTAAGTAACCAACCTAAAAAAAACTATTATTTACTTAACTTCACTAATATTGTTTTTTTCTTGATTTATTAATGTCAGACTGGGCTAAAGCGATTGCAGAGTAAGCAGTTTTAAAAGTAACAAATTCTGGCTACTGTATTTAATTTTAAAATGTAAGTCGTAGCTGTAATAACTTTTGTTGATTGATTATGTATGATCACTTTACAATAGAATCTTTTTACATGTATAAAATTCCGATAAGAGTGTTTATTTTTTTACTTAGTTTGCACGCAAAACGGGTGGTGAGCGGTTACTGAAGCACATAGATAGACGCTAGCAATACGTACCATTGGGCACATTTCCTATGACGGTAGCGATCATTCTGACGTCATTTCGACATAAAAAACGTATCACAATTATTTCGCTTTCTTTTCGAAAATGACTCATGAAAATTCTCTAGAGTCGAGCGGCTGAACCGATTTCGCTAATTCTTTTTTTAGAATATCCTTTGAAGTACGAGGATGGTTTATACAAGATTTTATTTTAAAAATTGCCTGCAATTGCCTGCCGTCTTCGTCAACATAAAAAAATTGTAATGTTAAATTTTTCCCGTGTCAATGTTTTATCTCAATAACATTACGTCGGTATAACTCCGGCGTAAATGGTACATATTTGACATCCTGTATGCAGTCATCACACATCACTTGTCTCAACGGTGTGCAAGAATAGGCGTTACTCAATAGCGCTACGCCGTAGCACCACCGTAGTCTGTCAGTCTACGCACAGGCAGCGTTAAACGGTCAAGGATTGCGAAGCTATTTTTAAACAAGCTATTTATAAACAATTATACATACATACCTGTAAATAATACTTCTATGCTTATATGCCGTGAAGCTTGTTCATAAAAATAATGGAGCTACTACCAGGCCTTAACTTCTATTGTCGGAATTTTCATACGAGTTAAACATAGCTAAAGGAATTTCTCTGAGTATTCTATCAATTAAATACTTACTTACTCTTGCCGTCTCCAGAATATCACCACACAAATGCCACTATCCAATTATAATATTATAACTATTACAATATTTTTCAGGTGCAATCAATATTTTTAAACTTTATAGTGATTTGTTTTGTGCTGTAAATATTTATTGTATCGTGTTATTAATATACACCATTAAAATTATATATGTAGACGTGCAGGTTATGCGAAGTTCACCGGATCATTCAGTTAGTAATATATAAAGCTGAGCTGACGACGCTACGCTACACTACACTATATTACTAAGTATCATCATCTACTCTGATGCAAAAAATAGCAAATAAATAAATTTCAGTTTCAATCACTGACCTCGCAATACATTACAGTCACAGGTTTCAATGTAAATTGTTCATTCCATGCATTGATGTCCAAGCAATACCTTGAATCTCTCACTAAAACTTGTACGTAGTATATTATCTACTCTCAGCTAAAACACTTTGATAGAATATTATACTTGGAATTTGATAAAAACAAAATTTGACTGGAATAATTTTTCCGTGGCCTTGGCGGGAATTGAACCCGCGACCTCGCAGAAATACTGCGTTGCTCTGATCACTGAACTACCAGGCCTTAGATTCTACTCTCGGAATTATTATACTGATTAAACATCACTAAAGGAATTTCTCTGAGTATTCTATCAATTAAATACTAAAAGAACATTCTTGCCCTCTCCAGAATATCACCACACAAAAACCGAACGGCTGGACCGATTTCAACACGGCTGAGTGGCAGGTATAGTACTATACATAACCATATATTTACTTACAACTTAGCTTACTGTTATTGTGGAAAAATAATTAAATTATCGCACAAAACAGTAACCCATGCAATTGTAGACAAAATTCATTCCATGCGTACGAAGTCGCGGGCAAAGCTAGTCTTCAACATTGTTATATTGGACGCTGTGCTCTCCTATAATTGAAGGACAACACAATGAACTATTGATTGTTAAAATTGTATATTTGTGTATCTTTTGTTGGAGATCATTAAAAAATAAACTGTGTCAACATTTTACCATCTAGAATCTAGATTCAAAATGTTATGGTACATACCTAATATTCAGAGGGTAAAAAAGGTTTCCACGTTGGCTAATTGAGACCTCTCTTGACAGGCGTGCAGGAATGTATCTCGCTCAGAGAATCAGCATTGCTATCCAGCGTGGCAATGCTGCCAGCATTCTTGGCACGCTCCGCCGGATTCTGGTAATGGTCAAATCTTTTATCTAGAAGTAGGTAGGTTATTGTAGTCATGTCTGATGAGCAAAGAATTGGCGCCAGTCACACAGCGCCATCTGTTACAGGCTCTGCAAAGCTTTTACCTACTACCTCCGCTTCTACGGGACTAAAGGGGAAAACTTCTAGGGGATAACTAAAGTTTTTGGCAAACAAGCATACGACTCGCCTGATGGCTTGCAACACTGCACAACTCCTCATAGAATACTTTATTTATTATTACACTCGGCAACCCAAAGGTGGCGACTATCTAAATACTTTTAATGCCCTTGCAAAATAAAAGGGGTAAGTAAATTGTTCCTTGTAAAATAATATCTATCTTAAATCGATTTTTCCCCAAGCCATCTCGGTAAATATCTAGAATAGAACAAACAGTACATTTACATTTTTATTAAGAATAATGTTTTTTTTTATATTGGATCGTAGTGAAAGGTGGAGTGTGACACATGGCGCTAAAATCCATTTTAACGCTCTTTCTTACTTCCCATAAACCTCGGGAGCTCGAATAATATAATGGGTCATTTTAGCCCCTTGTATAACGATCTACTATAAGCAGTTCGTTAAGAGGTTTGGATTCTCTATCGATCTGTCTAGGTTAGAAGCCATAGGCTCACAAAATATCAAAAAATCCATTCATAAATAAAAATATATAATAATTTTATTGACATTTTAAACATTGAGCTCTGCTTAAGCGCTTCACATGTTTTTCCTTTCCATCGTCGAATATTATATTGATACGCGGGCGAAGACGAAGGGAGAAGCTAGTATAAAATAAAACGGAATAGACAATAAAATTCTTTATTCTGCAGTGATAACTCACGTTACTATACATACCTACATGCACCTGCCAATAGCAATGAAAAGCAAACATTTTTTCTTAAAATTTTACCGTTACATATACACCTAATAATACCTGCGTATAACTCGAATATAACATAATAATCATACATTTGTCTGGTCCTGCAGATTGAATGCACTTGCAAAGGCATGACGCTTACTGAATTTATACACAAAGGCTCAAGTTTAAACACTTACCGTACCTTACACTTTACTTTGGTTTGTACGGGCGGAGACATAATAAAGCACCTACCTATTAATCATATCCATCTATATTTTTATTATACACACAATTTAATAATACTACGTACATAATACACTAGCGACAAACTTAAAATACATAGAAACCTTCCTCTTGAATCATCAATATATTAAAAAAAACATCAAAATCCGTTGCTTAGTTTTAAAGATCTAAGCAAGCATAGGGACAGACAGACAGCGGGAAGCTACTTGTTTTATACTATGTAGTGAATTTGAAAATTGTGAACGATCTAATAAACACTAAAACTATACAGAACATTACCTGAATGCCACAAAAAACAGATGGTAATTACGGAACTACAGTCTGGCATTGAGAGTAGAAAAAAGCGCCACTGTGCAGATCGTATGGCAACCCACCGCAGTTCGTTTAGACCATCAACAGTCTTGATTATTTTGTTTACAGTGAATGTCGTACATTGATTCTGTTCTAGACTTTTTGCGAAGCTATACAATAGAAAGCAGTCATCTCTAATCAAATCAGTCAAATATCTGGTACACAGTGTCAATGTGGCTTGTTTGAGTGATTTTTAGGTTTCTTAAAATCATCCAATTTAATAATAAATGGACTTCGGGTCTGTGTTCAAAAGTGTCCGGAGCTAAAACAATGCTAATGCGGCAGCCCCGATTGGTCGACTGTTTTGAGCCGACAAATTGTTGCAAGCGAAACTCAACTGTGCGCTAATGAGATAAAATATAATATTTAGGAGTTTAGTGGTTTAGATTTATATAAACATTTACATTCCGGTTTTTTCGTGAATTTTGTACAAGACCCGACCTCTATGTGCTATTAAATCAGTGCTTATAAATAATATTTATAATGAACTTATCTAGAGTTTTTACAGTCAAGTAAACACAAAACGAAAATGAACCTAGTCTAGTAAACGTGTTACTGTCTTCAATAGTATCGACTGCTTTGATTGTTTATTCGTCAGTCAGATAATCAGGAACTTTAGTTCAATATGAGGATACAGATTGTGTTTTTTTCAATCAATCCATGTTTAGTTATAAAATAGTTTCGCGAGAATTACATTAGAGAACAAAGTAACCATTTCGTGGATCACAATGTTTCAATAAATTTTATATATTTATATTCATCATGTCCAAGCATTATTTATTTTATTTATTTATTATTATTACGTCACAAAAGATCACGATCACGTCGTGTAGAATCAAATGTATAACCTTACTGTTTTAAGTAAAATTGTTTCTTGCCATAATCTGTCAGGGAAATTGAATTTTCGTAACTAATTCCGATAAAGGATTTGTGTACGTTACTCTTGCACGTTCTATTCAAGAAGTTTGAGCATAAGTGCTGAATGAAATATTCAAATTAGTACCTTTAAAGGTGGTAGGCTAACAGTAATTAGCCGAGTTAATTTAAAATTTACAAGTGAGTATTCTAAATTTATTTTCTCCATGTTGTCTTACAAACTAATATAAATATATCAGTTATAAATGCCTATAAATAACATTGTGCGTTATAATATTAAACATAATTACAAATTACATAATAATGATTACAGATTTCCTAATTAAAATGGCACAGTATTGTGCTATACGCTTCTCATTCAAGCAGTTCATAAAATATTCAATCAACGTTTTAGTCACCTTAATATAATTGTATTTTATTACAATAATTGTACAATGTACATCTACCTATAAGTTTTTATGCCTAAGTTACCTACGACAAAAAAAAACGGGCCAAGTGTGAGTCGGACTCGCGCACCGAGGGTTCCGTACAAACTTGTAGGTAAGGAGAGGAAGTGATATTTTTGTAAGATTGTTATAGTAAGTACATTTTTTGTTATTAAACTACATATTTACGGTTTTCCGATTTTTCCCTTTATATGTGCTGCAAGACACTGCTTCTTGGCAATTTTCATGATTCTAGGTCAACGGGATGTACCCTTTAGGTTTTGATTCCCTTGTGAAATCACGAAATATGCGAAAATTAGCGACATAAACGTTTATATCTTTTTTTCACGTTGACCTACAGGTTTGATATGTTTACAGCCGAAAGAGACCATAGGACCGGGTAATAGATAACTACACGCGTTCTTGAGAAAAAAAATCTTAACAGACAGACGGAGAACAAAGTGATTCTATAAGGATTCCATTTTTTGTTTTGAGGTACGGAACCCTAAATGCCATTATAAAAAACTAAAACACCAGCAGAACTAACATAACATAAGGACTATATATAGTAACATATTATGTAGTAACAATAAAAAAATGCACGTCTGTTGTAATAATTTATCTTAGACATTTTATTTGTGATATAGTTTCAAGCGGTGTATCATGTAAAAGCTATACAAATCTATTTTTGTTAAATCGTTTTTATTATATGTGACGATAACCTCACAGATTATATGACACATAAGATAAAATAGTATATCTGTTATTTCTAAAAACACTTCAATCAGTCATTCATCAGTATTTGTGCACTCAAGTGCAAGTCAATAGCTGAACAAGAAAAACAGATGCCCATAACATGAAAAGAGTATAAACAAGGACATCATCAATTTTGGTCCAAATCTGAAAGTGCCGGCCAACACATTGTTTTTGTATATTCTGTTAGAGCATCCCCGTCCGAATATTTTATGGCACCAAACCTGTAGGACGAAAATCTGAATTTTCATAATTCTTTGTCGAAATTAGGAATTCAAAATAACTAAAACAAATGAAAATACCTGTAATGTCCAACTTTGGTGCCATAGTAATAAATGCTCAGACAGACAAGCTCCAAGAGAATATATGAAAAAAATGCGTTGGCCGGCACTTTCAGAGTTGGACAAAATCTCTCGGATGATGTCCTTTATTTATCTTGAATTTTAAGATGCAAAGACGGTCGAGAAAACTATTTATCGATATTATATCGATAATGTACCGTAAAGAATTTGAAACATTAATTATATAGGTTACAGTGTCACATCGCTTGCAAGACCGTATTTTGGCGGGAATCAGCATTCACAATCCTTAATAACACCTCCCGCTTTACAATGTCTTATAAAAAATATTTATATATATATCAATTCATACTTTTTAGGGTTGTTTTCAACAATTTATTTGTTTCTTTGAACCTTATTGAATTACAAATAAAGAAAATTAACTTTAACACGACAATAATGGTGCACATTCAATTCTGTTGTACAAAATTACTAAACTTAATTAATTTGACAGTTCTTAAAGTATTGCTATCCCTTTCTCATGTGCGGGGTTAGATAAGGATAGCAATACTTTTAGAACTGTCAAATTAGTTTAGTGATTTTGTACAACAGAATTGACACCATTGTCTACATTATTTTCATGTTAAAGTGCCCACTGGGCATAGGACATGTTGTAGTTTAATTTTAGATAGCACGTTATTTTTGGAGCACGTTTTTATAAAATTATTTGTGTTACTTTAATCGAAAATATCAGGTGAAAATTTAATACATATATATATATACGATAATTGTTTGTCGGCGAAATATACCTTCCAATATTCGTTAGGGTATCTATTTACTCTGGAATAAGGCGTCAGTGTAAATGGCTACATCACTATTAGCAATTCCCAACAGTTATAAATATAATATATTATATACATATGTAATATTAATTATATCCTTTAAGTGTAAATATACAACACTGTATAAATACAGAGTATAACAATGTAGAGCCAAATTCTTTTCGTAAATTACGTATATGTTTAAACGAGTATAGGCACTAGAATTTTCACCTCAAATTTATATATATTTACTTACAGAATATCTCAAGTAGGTGATAAATGTCAAATTTATCGAATACTAATTAAAAAATCTCTACGAAGACGGCAAGCGATAGTTAAGCTTAATGGTAAGCGGTCACTGTAGCCTTTCGTTGCCAAACTTCTTGTTTGTTGAGAGGGCTCACTGTACTAGCAGTATATGGTCTCCAATACCAGCATATCCTCAGGAAGCTTTGGAAACCCTACTAGCTGTAGAAACACATACGGCAATTCCAAGTAAGTTTCCAAAATATGTGTAGTAGCACCGATTTTCCTGAGTTGGGACATAATCGTAGGGGAGCCCAAGAAGGGATTTTGGGATTTACCCGAGCACGTCAGATTAACATAAGGGGGTACCCCAAACCATGATGAGTACCTCCACCATATATGAGCCCTCCATATAGGGCGTTGTAACACCTCTGTGGCCCTTCGGAGACCCACGAGGGACGGCGTATATTATTATTAGGCATACTCTATAAACAGAATCATATGTAAACAAATATAAATAATGCCTAAATACTTCGATGCATAATATTAGGTCTGAAATGTATAATTTATTACAAGCGATGCATGAGAGGAGATGTTCTCAATATAATGTTATATGCTATGTAATTAAAATAACTGCACAAACAGTTCGCTTAACATACGTTATTTAACAATAAAAATGCATAGGAAGCAAGATTTCGATGTCTTCGGCAAAATACTCCACTTCTAACTATCATACAAATGTCTTACAACTTAAAATCACGTATTCCGCGAGATTAAACGTACCCAATATCTTCTGTTGGACTAAAAGGCTTTACGTTTATTTTGGCTGTGTGTTATTCACCAAACAGACAAGTCTTTTTTGGTTCAGCTAAGCGAGAGAAGTCACTTGTGTGTAAGAATTTTACGCACACATTGATTACTATCAACTCTAGATCTATTTTTTTTCAGGGCACTTCGTCTATTAGTTTCTCAGTCTACGTATTATACTTAAACGTGTGATTATGAATATAGACGGCAAAAACTATATAACTAGGCATGTTTTTAGACTGTTTTGCGAAGCTATAATTTATATTAAATACTAGCGACCCGCCCCGGCTTCGCACGGCCAGCGTTAAATACCTACAAAGAACAAATGAATTACACATAAAATCTTTCCTCTTGAATTACTCTTAACTATGACAAAAACGCATCAAAATCCGTTGCGTAGTTTTAAAGATCTAAGCATACATAGAGCAGACAAATAGCGGGAAGAGACTTTGTTTTTTACTATGTACCTAGTGATTTATAGAATACAAAATATATTATAATTTGCTTTGTCCGCTTAATGAGTGTGATACGGTCGAACGGCCTGCGCCCAGGTGAGCTCAGCCGTGGTTTCTTCCGACACGTGTTTCAGGACTTCCACGTCCCATCATCAGGGTGCCGCCGCGTTGGTCGAGCAGCGTGATGACACATCGAGGTCTGGATGCTGGAGCAGCGCCGCAGCACGATGGTCGGACGCTGGAGCAGCGTCACAGGATGCTGGACCAGCGTCGCAGGATGCTGGAGCAGCGTCACAGGATGCTGGAGCAGCGTCACAGCATGATGGTGGCGTGAGACGCCACGACAGCACGTAGACCCTTCTGTAACTAAAGCTGAGAAATTAGTCCACCTCACCTGGGCGCAGGCCGTTCGACCGTATCACACTCATTAAGCGGACAAAGCAAATTATAATATATTTTGTATTCTATAAATATGAATTTCCGCAAAGTAAAACCTGAATCAATTCAATATACCTAGTGATTATTCAGATATTTCATTGTTGGTAGGTATATTAAATCACCCGGCTGCACTACAGATGCAATTTAAGGATATGACTGAAGATAAGTTTGATTATCTCTATGATTGTCATAAAGTTTCACGTGTTATACCACCTGAGCATAATTCGCCAAAAGCAAAATCCATATTGATTCCTTTTAACAGAAAAGTTTATTTATTAGCCTCTATTCAATTGAATTTGAATTTAAAAATATTTTTCTTTCAATTTATAAATGATAACAAAAAACTGAAGACTTAAGCTACAACTTGATCTGGATGACCAATTATACGAATACTAAAACGCCAGTCAAATATGCACCCACATTAATTTTGAGTGGCCTCCGATTTTACACGCGAGATTGTATTGCACAACGCTGCAACCAGTTAAGTGGCCTTCAAACTTTGAATGTCGTTTCACTAGTTACTTGACACTTTATGAAGTGGAAATTGAATAAAGACCGCTTTTCTAAAAGTACCTTTCATGACGTAAGCATCCACTAAGAAAGCATTTTTGGAAATTCCACCCCTAAGGGGCTAAAATAGGGGTGAAAGTTTGTAAGAAAATCCGTCGTTTTTGAAGTAAAGCGCATGAAAATTGGTATTAGGCCTTTCAGTTAGAAATAAATAAACACGTATTTCAGCATTTTTGGCAATTCGACGGCAAGGCGACCCTATATTCGATACTGAACCCAAATCTGTATTTTTTTATTTTTGTCTGTCTGTCTGTCTGTTTCTACGCCGTGCATCACACCGAAACTACTGAGCGGATTAAAATGAAACTTGGCACGATATGAGTTCATACTACTAAGTATAACATATGATACTTTTTATCCCAAAATTCAACACGGTTCTCCTGGGATAGGGGATAAAAGTCAAAATGTGTACTTGGCTGTAACTCCGAAACAGCTAAGCCGATTTGAAAGGGACTTTCACTGCCAGATAGCTGATTTTACTGGGCATAGCTTGAGCAACTTTCATTTTGGAAAAATAATTAGGGTTCCGCGCATCAAAATAAAACCCCTGAAATTATGAACAAAATCTGAATGGCAGGACCAATATGAACAGGAATTTTACTGGCAGGTAGCTCATGCTATAAGACGTTGCTTAGTGTACATTTAATAATTAGGGTTCCGCGCAAAAAAACAAATAAACTCATAAAATTGTAAACGATAACCGAACGGAGGGACCGGTTTGTTCACTGGCAGGTAGCTGGTGCCATAAAGCGGTAACTTAGGATTAATTTATTTTGGAAAACGAATAGGGTTTCGCGCGCCAAATAAAAAAAACATGCAATTATGGACAAATTCTGAACGGCAGGACCGACATGAACCGGACTTTTACTGGAAGGTAGCTGATGCTATAAGACGTTACATAGACAACATTTATTTCTGAAAAAAAATTAGGGTTCCGCGCAACAAATAAATAAACCGATGATGTTGTGAAAAATTACCGAACGGTGGACCAATTTGTTCACTGGCAGGTAGCTGTATGTATGTTTAATGTATTTTTCCAAAAAATGGGGTTCCGCGTATCACATAAAAACCTAAAAAAATTGTTGAACTTGCAGAGCTGATGCCAAAAAGCAATAAAATAGGGTAACTACTGCTATTTTAAAAAATCAATTAGGGTTCCGCGCAGCAAAAAAAAGTCCACTGCCTAAATTGCGAACAAAATCCGAATGGTTGGACAGATTTAAACAGAACTTTCACTGGTAGATAACTGATACTTTCAGGCGCTCCGCGCAAAATACATTAAACCCATGAAAAAAAAACAATCACAACAATATTTCTATCATAAATTCGAGCGCTTCAAATATGTTGGAGCGTCCTTAATTACTTCTAAAATCTAGCCAATATTACGGTCAAAATAAGCTCAATTTCATGTACTGTATGAGTGTTTACGTAAAGTATCTTGTAATATTAAAAAAAAGTATACGTGCAGCATACGTGTATGCCTATCTATATTTGAAATCGACTTTTATATACACGTAGAGTTATTTATATATAAAATTAAAATGGTACATATTTTGCTGATATAAACAACACATTTACACCACACAAAACCTATAAACATATCCTACCTACACACCACAAAAACACACAATTACAATTTTATTGTGCCGATAATTACTTTAGTAAGTGGTAGATTGTAAGCTCAATGGTGCCAATTCTGTTGTGCAAAATTACTAAACTTAACTAATTTGACAGATCTAAAAATCTTGCCATCCTTATTTAACCCCGCACATGAAAGGGATAGCAAGACTTTTAATCTTGTCAAATTGGCACCTAACTGGCACCAATATCTTCGTTTCCCGTATATGTACGCAATCCCACGGCCAGATTGCAGCCTGATACCTGTGCCTGGCGTTACTACGTACATTTTATAAAATTCAGAGATACATAAATACTTTATTTTCAACTCTCGCACGCTTATTAATAACGATTTAATGAATAATTATTTTTTTTAATAAGTATAACTAATACTTAATTAAATAAATTCTTGCCTTTCGAACGACGATTCATAAAGGTGGATTTGAATGCTGCTGGTTTTTTAGTGCTGGATGCTTCGGGAAGCTTCAGCGTCTTGGCGGGTGATGTTGAAAGCCTCTGTCTTGAGGAAGTCCACAGTTTTGTAGGCCGACTCCGCCTCTGAGAGCGACTTGCCGTGGACACCGGCTATTCTCCTGCGTTGTACTTCATGAGGCTGGAGGGAACATTTGTAAACTTCAGACATTATATACTGTAACGCTAGTTAGTATATAGTTGCGATACAGACCTGTCAAAAATCACCTAATAGCTTAGCCGTACTATAAATGTGATTGGCCGCAAAAAAAACTATAATTATTTGTCAAGAAAACTATTTAACGGTTGTCTGTAGCCACGCTATATTAGCTGTATCTATACTAATATTCTAAAGAGGAAAGATTTGTATGTATTGAATAGGCTCCGAAACTACTGGACCGATTTCAAAAATTCATTCACCGTTACAAAGCTACATCATCACTGAGTAACATAGGCTATATATTATACTAGCTTCCCGCCCCGGCTTCGCTCGGGTAGACAAAATATTTGATAAATGTCTACCCGTGCGAAGCCGGGGCGGGCCGCTAGTGTAAAATAAAATGCGTCAATACATAACTTACGTTAGACGTGAATGGTTTGGAGGGCGGTAGATCCAAATCTAGGTAATGTAACACGTCGGATTTGCGCTTCGCTTGGAACGTTTGCAGTCCAGACTGAAACACAATACCAAAAACATTACAATCGCCGATTACATGACATATTTCCATTAGTAGCATATCATATCATCACACTAACTTATGGTGGCCATATACGCTACGAGAAATCGTTACGATCAGACTGTACAGTTCGAACGGTACCGATAAATCACTACGTGTATGTTATAAAACTGTGCAGTTTTGTCCGATTTTTTAGCACTGTGCAGTTGAACGGAACAATACAAAAATTTCAATTGATTTATCGGAATCGGACGAACTGTGCCGACTGATCGAAACGTGTATGCGCTCGTTCCGTTTTCGTGTTCAGTTTTGTCGTCGATCGACATTCGGGTAGACGTGCGCACGCGTCATGGCGTCTCAAACTAATCGCAAATGGCTTGAAGAATTTATTGAGTTATATCGCAGTGAACCTTGTCTTTGGAATATTAAAGGCAAAGATTATCACAATCGTGACTTAAAACGTTCAGCATATACTAAGCTGGTTGAAAAATTGAAAACAGTAGACCCTATGGCTGACAAAGATGCTGTTGTAAAAAAAATAAACAACATTCGCTCTACTTACAAAAAAGAGCGTAAGAAGATCGCTGATTCAAAAAAATCAGGAGCAGGAACCCAAGAAGTGTATAAACCAAAACTATGGTATTATTCTATGTTGCTGTTTTTGGATGACCAAGAAGAACCAAGGCGTTCACGCTCTAATATGGACGACGAATCAACAGACAACGATGTAAGTCATCTTACTCTATAGTTATTTATATTATTACATGAATAAATAATAAATAAAAGTAAATAACTTTTTTATCAAATCGTTTATTCTCAAACAGTTAACGTATAAAATTATTTTGCCACGGAACGCTGCCTTCATTTGCAAAATATTCCATGTACTCTTCTCTGACTTTTTTTGCGGCAATCGAAGTATTACCAAGATTTCCTCGTTGCAAATTAACTATCGCTGAATTCATTGTATCATATCCTTGGGTTATTGACCCGTCATCAACATTTTCTACGTCGAAGCATTCTTGTTGACAGTAAGAACTTTCTGAAGTCTTCATTAAATAATTATGTAAAGCACAACTGGCCATCACGACAGACTCTATTCTTTTTGGATCAATACTAATTTTTGTGTGAAAAATTCTAAACCGAGATGCCAAGATCCCAAACGCATTTTCGACAATGCGCCTTGCTCGTGATACGCGGTAATTTAGAATTCTGGTTTTATTTGTGGTCAAGTCTGCTTGTCGAAATGGCTTGATTAAATCTGTTCTAAGTGGAAACGCATCGTCAGCCACAAACACATAAGGCAACTTTCTAGTGCTATTTGCGACAACTGTGTCGGTTGGAATACACAACTGATTATTATCAAATTTTTCAAAAAACTTTGTGTTTGTGAGTACGCCACCATCTGAAATTCTTCCATTTGTTCCAAAATCACATAAAAGAAATCGATAATTTCCATCAACGATTGCCAATAACACCATGCTATGATGGTTTTTATAATTGAAATACTCTGAGCCACATCCATTAGGAAGAAAAATTGCTATATGCTTTCCATCCATCGCGCCTAGACAGTGCGGAAAGTTCCATCTCTTTTCGAACACTTTGGCCACATCCTTCCATTCTTCTTCCGAGCGTGGAAACTGTAAAAATGTTTTTAATTAATATTAATTGTTTCAGGAAATTGAAAGTGAAGCATCTCCAGCCGCCCAGTCAACTCCACAGTCACCTCCAGCCGCCCAGTCAACTCCACAGTCACCTCCAGCCGCCCAGTCAACTCCACAGTCACCTCCAGCCGCCCAGTCAACTCCACAGTCACCTCCAGCCGCCCAGTCAACTCCACAGTCACCTCCAGCCGCCCAGTCAACTCCACAGTCACCTCCAGCCACGCAGTCAACTCAACAGTCACCTCCAGCTACACAAACAACTTCACAGTCAACTCCCGATACTCGTTCAATTACAAACACATTGTTTAATAAGAGTCGGCCAAAAAGAAATGCAAATGAAAACCTAACTACTCAAGTTTTACAGTCTGTTCAAAACCATTTTAAAAGGCCTGCAATTACTAATGATCGATTTGATATTTATGGAGCAAACGTCGCAGCTAAGCTGAGAGACCTCACAAAACATCAACGTATTTTGGCCGAAAAAATAATTAACGAAACATTATTTCTGGCAGAGATGGAAAATTTGACTATTTCACACCAAGTGATGGATTCAACCAGTGTGCGTTTTAATAATTATGGTTACAACGTTCCCAGCCCCGTTGCACATACTCCCAGCCCTTTAGGAAACAATCCTAGCCAAGTACCTTATCAGAATTCAAATTATGATTTCCAAACACATCCAGGCTCCCAGACAATTCTCCAAACCCCAATAATGCAAACTTCTCAACAAGATCAGTCCCAACAAGTGCAAAATTCAGCGGCTACTTTTTTGTCTAATTTTACTTAATGTATTATCCACCATCATTATAAGTACAAATTAATAAACATTACATTCTAAGTAATTAGTAGTTTTTTATTTCTTACCTTAAAATAGTCTTTGCGGAGAACCTTATATATTGCTTCACAGGTTTCCGGTATTATGCGCCCCAAGGCTTGAGATGAAATGATGCTAGAGAATTTTAAATCTTCATAATTTCTTCCTGTTGATAAAAACCTCAAAGTAGCTACAAGCCTGTCGTGGGGTGGAATAGCATTTCTCATAATAGTGTCTTGCTTCTCGATAATTGGTGCTACCAAATTCAGTAGATGTAAGTACGTATCGTGATCCATTCTTAAAAAATTATGCCAGTCTTTTGGAAAAAGCTTTAATTCCGCCAACAAATTGACATGAGAATAAACTCTTCTTTTCATTAGCCATTCTTTACACCAGATGCTACGATTTTTCCGCTTCACTTTTTGTTTCTTCAGGGCGAATATTAATCCAATAATTGCTAAACCGTCGTCCGTCGAAGCCATCACTGACACGTGTGCGTCGGCGCCGCTTATTGTACCGTCTGATCGCAACGATTTCTCGTAGCGTGTATAGCTTGTATGCCAGCTACGATAAACTGCACCGTTCGAACTGTACAGTCTGATCGTAACGATTTCTCGTAGCGTATATGGCCACCATTATAGAAGAAGGTAAGCCATACCATAAGAGCATCAATAAAAAGTTGCAGGGCGAATTGGGATCTCCCGTAGGTGTTCCCATTAAAATTGGAGCCGCCCGACTGGGGCTGTACCTCCACCTTACAGAAGACTGCAGTGAAATAACACTACTTGATATTCGCCAGTGCTTCACGACGATACGCTGGGCTAGTAGTAATGCTGCTAGCACAGTGACTCCTCTACAACAACATGATCGGTTACCACCCAACAACCCGTTAGTTATACCCCTAGTATGAGCTTGTTTTTTTAATTACAAACGCGTGTGATGTTTCCGATTTTTATCGAATAATAATACCGTGGCAAGAACCCGTCAAAATGTATTTAAAACATATAGTTACTTGTCCGATGAGTTGGTTGTAGTTGCCTACGCTGTGGCTGGGGTAACGCGGCTTCAGTGCGCGGTCCACGGCCGGCGGTAGCAGCGGCAGGTTGCAGTAGTGCATGATCTGAACACAACGTGCAAATACATACATTATACATATCTACTCGGATTTTTAACACTATACAATTTGACGGGACTAAGTCTTGCTATCCCTTTTCATGTGCGGGGTTAAATAAGGATAGCAATACTAATTCCTGTCAAATTAGTTGAGTTTAATGATTTCGTATACAGAATCAGCACCATTGAGTGCTTATCACACTAGACAATTATAAAAACTGGGTATGAGCTGCGCGTATTCGTATCGCTTGTTTTTGTATGGGAGAATGAACAGCGCTGCGGCGCTGAAAAGTGGAACTGAAAACTCTTATGTTTTTTTACATTTCGAGAGTAACGTTTTCGTGTACGTAGTACGAAAGATGTTCTTCTGCTATAGATTATATTATATTGCAATTGTATCGGAGCAACCTTGAATCCGAGTGGTCTGTACCAATGAAATTTCTAACTAAAGTGCAGTGATCAGTCGCACCAGTCGAAAACACAGACGATGTCGCGGTTAACAGGTAGTAATAAGATGTTACAAAACTACCCGTAAAGCCGAAAATAATTTAAATGGGTGTTTTCCAACTTGTAATTTTTTGGATCCAGTACTTGAGTATAATGACAGACTTGTATTGAGGTAGCAAACATTTATGAATGAAAAATAGAAAACTATTAAAGTACACAATTATTAGAAAAATAAATACGTAGGCGTTTCTGTTAAATAACCTGGTTCCCTGACACTACAGCTTACTAGGGTTGACAAATTTTTGGCATTGACAATTAATTATATTTTTTACGGGGTGTTTTGTAACACGTATAATTCTGACCTGGGGAGCAACCTCCTCCTCGTCGTCGGTCGTTCTAGTGGAGGGGAGATGCGGCCGCGCAGGAGGCACTTCAACGACGTTCGTCGGGGGGCCGCGAGAGACACGCCGAGACAGCATCGACATGGCCACGTCATTGGACTGCGGCTAAAAAACCAGCGATCTTTATTACCGAGAGAATAACATTAATTATTACAGAATACTTTTTATTTTGGTGTCAACAAAAACACTAAACTGAACTACTTTTACAGGACTAAGACAGTTGCTATCCCTTTCTCATGTGCAGGGTTAAATAAGGATGGAAATACTTTTTTGTCAAATAAGATTAGTTAAGTTGAGTGATTTTGTACAACAGAATCGACACCATTGCTAAGTTTTTAGTTGTCACCTAGATAAGAAATATTCATGAAATGATTTTGATAATGCAATGAAGTGATTTTGTTTTCCTATAATCTTGCCTAAGAACAAGTTATAGAAGTCGCATATGATGTATTACACATAATATCTGCCATCAGATGGCTAACTCTAAAGCCGGCATTTTTTTATACCACTAAGGTGGCACACAAGCATATGGTCCACCTGATGGTAAGCAGTTACCGTAGCCTATAACCGCTAGCAATACCAAATCACTAACGGGGTGCCAACCATGTTGTTGATGAAGACTCCCTGTGCTAGCAGCAATACTACTAGCCCACCGTATCCTCGTGGAGCAACCTTACTTACTGCAGAAACACAACACTACATCAAGTAGTGTTATTTCACTGCGGTCTTCTGTAAGGTGGAGGTACAGTCCCCAGTCGGGCGGCTCCAATTTAAATGGGATAACCCACGGGAAATCCCAAATCGCCCTACCTCTCTTTTTAAAAGCTCATGGTGAGCCCCTTTCTCATGTGAGGGGTTAAATAAGGATGTACTCTTTAGTTAGGGAAGATAAATATACTTCTCACCGAATGATCATCAGAAATAGGCTCCTGCATTTTGGGACCTTGGTGTATCTCAATATGCGTCGTATCCCTGCTCATGGTAAGCGTCTTGGGGGGTCGAGGCGGCACTGGGGGGCCTGTAACACGATATTAATGATTATGTTATCATTATATCATCATCATCATGATGATCATGATGACTACGAGTAGGATTCATAAAGCCATTAGCGTACACCATTTTGAGAGCCGATGGAGGAATCACAATCACGACTTACCATTTCCAAAGTCACCATTTTTCTTTATATCTATAGCTAATTTTGTGAATGACTTTGCAACTGACCAGTCTCCTGTAAAACAAAATGTTTTGTACGTTGAATTTTACTGCATTATATTTACTGATTGTCAAAAAATATCTACAACTGGCTAGTTAATTTGAGGACAGTTAAAAAGGGGATTTCTGGCAGGAATCAGAGGGAGCGCTTGAGATTGTTTCGAGTGTCTCGAAAATTGTGGTATAGTGATCTTCAGTGTATATTTTCAGTGTCGTTATGTGCATATGCAAAAATAGTCCATGAACAGCACTGACATATTATTTACATGGAGTCTAGTACAAAATTCAAAATAAATGTGTCCAAAGCTCACCTATAAGAAGTTGGATACGTCATGTGTAACAAATCTAACACTCAAGATTCAATCTTATCTCATTACCGGCGCGGCTTAATTTTGCATGCAAGAAAATAAATATGGGCTGATGTGTGGCTGACGTATACTACACACACACTTACACTCTTTCTGGTTTGGTTACTTTGGTGATTGTTTCAACAATTAATTCAATTTTAAATGAATATGATGTCCCAGAGCGCAAAAATTCAAATATACCCCTTTAAAAAAAACTGGACGCTTTTGAGCGCAGACTAGAAGTCCATGTAAATAATACGTCAGTGTTGAAGAGGATTGATTGCCACAGTAAGGAAGCAGAAGACAGTTAATAAGCGGTAGCATCTGCAAGCGAAAATTATACATTACTTTTGAAATATAAATACGAATGTGAAACGGTAACTTTGTATTTCTGCCTCGCTCCCACACACTTATAACGAACAGGAGGGAAATACAAAATATTGGTTTGACATTCCTTATTCTAGCGATTACCAATTCATTTGCGCTTCAATAATACACACTATCTCTTTGAGAATGTGGTGCAAACTCTACACAAGATTATTTTTAGAAACAGTACAGTGGTATTCCTATTAGAATCGTAAATGTATCGTTATTCGTTATGACATTTAAACAAACAGATTCCAGCATAAATGTTCTGCTGGTATATGGATTCAAACTTTTAATATATTTTTTTATATACCACTCAGGTGGCACACAAGCATACGGCCCACCTGATGGTAAGCAGTCGCTGTAGCCTATAGCTGCTAGCAATACCAGGGGTATCACTGACGCGTTGCCAACCCTGTTGTTGATGAGGAGTCACCGTGCTAGCAGCATTACTACTAGCCCAGCGTATCCTCGTAGAGCACTGGCAACGTTACTTACCGCAGAAACACAACACAACAAAGTAGTGTTATTTCACTGCGGTCTTCTGTAAGGTGGAAGTACAGTCCCCAGTCGGGCGGCTCCAATATTAATGGGAAAATCTACGGGAGATCCCAATTTGCCCTACCTCTCTTTTTTAGCTCATGGTGCGATAATCACTGTAATGAAGCTTAGAAAACCTTATTGGTACAGGCCGGGATTTGAACCGGAGCCCATCATATGACCACCATAATAAGGCCACCACGGCTCGATTTTTTTTTAATTTTAAATCGATTTATTACCATTGGCTTACGTCACTGTTTTTAACTGTCAAAATGGATCTTCTTTTTTGCCCCACTATTGGCAATATACTGTGTTATATGGATCGCAAATAAATTTGGTAATCGTTGGTCTATTTTCTAAACGGCTTACCTATATTGGATTGACTAGCGTTCAGCGACTTGCACTCCTCATCACTCAAGTTGGAATCGTTCTCCGAGACGTCCGTATTGTTCAACCTTATCTGCGGCTGGCTTGTGTACATCTGGTGCGGCCTGTTGCTGCCGACTCGCTCGTATGGGGTCCTGGTACTCATCACTATATTCTGGGGGTCAAATGTGAATGCTCTCTGTTCATCCTGGCAAGAGAATGTGATACCGACGATCAGTTTGGGCAATCTAGGCCAGCGGTTCCTAAAGTGGGCGAGTTGACCGCGGTACCCAAAGGATCCGCCGTCAATTCAATTAGCATTAGAAATAAAATGTATGTAAGTATTACAATGACAAATCACTTCACTAATAATATTTCGTGTCACTTCGTCTGCTTCCCAGAGGAATACAAATTAGCCTGTGTGTTAATCCAGGTTATGAACTATCTGACTTCCAAATTTCATCCAAATCCGTTCAGTAGTTTTCATACATCCATACTCACAAACGTTCGCATTTATAATATAGTTGGATTTATTTTTCTTCAACAAGCAAATTAAAATGATCGACCATTCATTTTGTCACGGTAAAGGAAATCTTGTGATTAGGTGTCTCAGGTGGAATTGTTTAAGCATTTACCTGGGCGCGCACTCCAGTGATGCATTCAGATATTGGTATGTAAGGGCCGGTTGTGTCCTCACATTCGTGCTGGTCTCGGGCCACCCCTGGTCTCGATGTGTTCTGGTAGGTTTCTGAAAGCGAATTTACATTTACCTTCGTTTAAGTCTCCTGAAAATTACTCAATGACGGCAGCTGAAGAAGTAAAAGACATATATAATAAATTTGCTTCTTGCAAAGTACAAACCATACTTCTTGCAAATATTTAAGAATTGGGATCTCCCGTGGGTTTCCCCGACTAGGGACTGAACCTCCACCTTACAGAAGAGACCACAGTGAAATAACACTACTTTGATGTAGTGTTGTTTCTGCTGTAAGTAAAGTTGCCAGTGCTCCACGAGGATACGCTGGGCTAGTAGTAATGCTAGCACAGTGAATCCTCATCAACAACAGGCTTGGCAACTCGTTAGTGATACCCCTAGTATTGCTAGCGGCTATAGGCTACGGTGACTGCTTGCCATCAGGTGGGACGTATGCTTGTGTACCACCTTAGTGGTATAAAAAAATACAATGAAAGTCGCAAGCAGGCATACAGCCCACCTGATGGCAAGCGATTACTGGAGCCTAGACACTAGCAATACTAGGGGTATAGTTAGCATGTTGACAAATAATTATTGAGATATTTCAGCAACATATGGCCTTACCGCTAGCAAAGCGAATCTTGGGGAGGTCTGGGAACCCTACTCATCGCAGAATTACATAGTTGACGGTCACTGACCTAACAATGGATGGACTCCGGGTCTCCGCTCAATAGTGTCCGGAGCTAAAGCAATCCAAAAAGTGCATGCGACAGCCCCGATTGGTCGGCTGTCTTGAAACGATAAATTGTTGCAAGCAAAATTCAACCGTGCGCTAATAAGATAAAATTTATTTTGATTTATACATAAATTTACGTTCAGGTTCAGTGAATTTAGTACTTGACCCGACCTCCCTGCATTATTAGGTCAGTGTTGACGTTGATCTTCTGTAAAGTGGAACTGCTGTCACCTTACTTGGTATCTTAACTACCCACATAAAACTTAACTTAAGCGTTAATGAAATAAAAACTATGCATTAATTGCAAGAAGACTAAAACGGTTTTTATTAAAGATTATAAGTATTATTATAACATCGACACTAATATTATAATATTAAGAGAAAAGATTTGTATTGTTTTTTATTTGTCGCACCTCACCCACGTCAACAATAAGATGTCACTTGACAGGTTATTCTGTTTTTATCTCGGGCGTAAAACAACTCATTTCATGCCACCAGTGGCAAACAACGGCTATAATTGCTTACCAGTCGAGCACGAGTACGCTCGTTTATGAATTTGATAGGGAACTAAAAGGACTATTGCCAGAGCTACTTGTAGACATAGTATATAACATAATATATTTTAATATAGCTCATCACCTGTGTTTCAGGAACACAGCTGTCGTCAATTGCTCAATCAATTTTTTTTATCAATAATATAACCAAGTAAAAGTTAATAAAAACCTTAAAAAGAAATTCGCAAAATAAATAAAACTCGCATAAGTCTGGACACGTAAAAAATATGCAGTTGCAAAATTTTTTTCAGTACACCTTTCGTAAAAGAAAGGATTCTCCTACAAAACATTAATTACCATGTTACACACATATATCTACCAGAAAATTCATCATGTAAAATAATTACGTAAAAGTCAAAGCAATATTAATAATATACTCTAATAATAATAAAACTTTTCTTTATACAAAAGGTCTACATAAGTAATGAATACAAAAACAAACTGGCACATACAGCAAAATTTTACATAAAAAAGGGTTATCGCTCAGCCAATTCTAAGGAAAAAACCTACCACAATAAGTTATGGTGCGTTATTCAAAATGTATTTCAATCTCAGTGGTTACAAAAAATTCATTGACATGAAAAAAACATAAGAAAAATACAAAAGAATACATAAAATGGTAAATACATTACAATTATTGATTTGCAAATCAGGATGGAACAGGATGCAACCCAAACAATTGACATGTACTTAAATCACCCCAGTTGGTACCTACTTTCGTAGAAAATAAATAAATGCATGTTCATATGCCCTTGTTTTAAAAAACAGTTTTTATTTCAGAATAATTGATACATCACTGAAAATAAAACAAATGGCGATCTCAATCAAAGGACATTAATGTCCCATAGAGATTTGGTCCAAATTTGAATGTGCCGGCCAATACATTTTTTTAAATTCTGTTAGAGCTTGTCCTGTGTGTCTGAGCATTTTTTACTAAGACACCAAAACTGGTAATTACAGGACATTTCATTTGTTTTGGTTAATTTGAATTTCTATTTCAACAAAATGTATGAATACTGTTTTTTAAACTTTCGCGATTTAAACACATAGTAATGACATGAAAACGGGTCTTATACGCGATATTAAATTAGTAGTCAGCCCGTGACCACGGCCGATGCAACTCGGTCGAAACGTCGGGAGGTAAATAAACAATTTAATATCGCGTATAAGACCCGTTTTCATGTCATTACTAAAATGTATGAATATACAAATTTTCGAATTAAAATAAAATCAATGACTATGGTCCTACAACTTTGGTGCCATAGTACCTAATAAATGTGCAGACAGGCAAGCTCTAACAGAATATACAAAAATATTGCGATGGATGATGTTTTTTTTTTAAATTAACAACAAATATGCCCAACCTTTACTTAATTTAGGCCCTAGTACTTATGACTGATTGAAATTTACCATTGATAGATAGATAGACATCTCTTTATGACACAGCAAAATCAATAATAATACACAGATAAGAAATAGATTAAACACAACATAATATGATCTCTTCTAGACATCCTATGTTGGGATTGTAGCCAATGGAGAAAGAGAGATGAACAACACTTGTTCAATTTAGACCCTAAGTAAGGCACATATGAATGAATGAATTTTAAATCACCATTAGTTAAAAAAGAACACTTTTAGAAGACAGATGAACCTAAGTCCTGTTTTAGGCATTGTGCTAGTAAAGTGGACTATCAGCAGCATTAACACGCTAAGCTGGGTACTCTCACTACTCTTCACACTCGCCTTAACCACCAAAGCTATCACAGCCATGTCCAAGTACAATTTGTTTTTGAAATTCTTATTTATTAATAAAATTAATAAAGTACTTTTGACCGGTTATGAGTTCTGACTGCAGCATACATAGATTAGATTACTGAATAATGAAGTTTTTTAAACTTTCGCGATTTAAACACAGTAATGACATGAAAATGGGTCTTATATGTAAATAAACAATTTAATATCGCGTATAAGACCCGTTTTCATGTCATTACTGAATAATGAACTCTGTAACTGTAATACAAACTTTTTTTTTTTACCGTTTTTTCTTTCAACAAAGGCAAAATATAAAAACAAATAGTAATAGTTAAATGTCTACAGTTAAATATATACAGGGCAGTGAATTGTTTATATTAATTATAGGTATAAACATACCCATTGCATTGGATGAGTCATCAGTGGATCGCAGCCCGCAGACTCGGCATATAGCATCAACCCAATTCGCCATTTCAGATTCACAGTCAGCCTCCAAGTGGTATGTCCGTGACTGAGTCTGAATGGTGAAAACTGAGCCACGCAGCTTTGGGTCTAATGTGCCACCGGATCGTTCCATATGCAGTCCTGCATCCACCTTGAGGGAATATATACATTATGGTGAATAGATCATATACCATTTGTTTTTTTTGTTCCGGAAAGGTTCTGACAACATCATTTCCACAACCTTTTAGTCACCTTCACTGGTCAACACAATATTATGAATTGAGATTCATTTAACCAAGCATATTTATATTACACTGAGCCAGTCTGCACATTAGCCTACGGAATACCATTTTTATGTCAAAATAGCATAGATGAATAGCATAGAACTTTAATGACTATTTTATTTTAAATAGTCACATTTAAAACAGGAAAATATTGTTTTAATGAGGAAAATATGATTACCTATTATAGTCTGTTCATAATCATTAGGGTTGGGTTTCCCAGTAAAATGCATTTGTTTTGAGTATTTTAGCACTTTTAAATTCAACCTTATCAACACTGTTTTTTATGAATTATTGATTCTGTTTTGTAGGGAGAACAATTGGAATGTTTTACTTGTAGGACTGGTAGGTTGAGATTGTTGTAAGGATAATTTAAATGATCTTTGGTTTCCTTTGTAACAAATTACCTACTTTGTCAATCGAACATTGTACCTAGTGCATATTGAACATACCTGTTCGCACAGATCTAAATTGATTGTGCCCTTGAGCCGCCTGCAATTCCGGTCCGCATAGTAGTCTAAGAAATATTGGCCGGGAAGTTCGCCCGACTGTCGCAAGGCGAACCACCTTCTTCGCCATTTCTACAGATGTAAACACATTTTGATACGTAAGTTATCGTTTCTAGTACAGTACATTATTGGTGTAACTTATGCAATAACACCACCGATTTGAACGTAATTAACAAAGAAGCGATTGCACATTCACTTATTCTGTCAACAAAGGTAAAAATGAAAGGGTAAATGGTAAATGCAAAGCCTCGAAAGTGTCACTCACCGTTCTCCAAATACGCTTTGTTGGGGGAGATTTAGTTAACCAACCTTCGAATACTATGTTTTTAGACATAATTAACTTAAAAAATGTTTTATCTAAGAAAAATGAGTCACATAGTAAAACTTATTTGTACTTCGCCCATACTTCCTAGTACTTTATCAATATCAATTCGTTTTTTTAGACTTTTTGGACAGCAAGCTACAGGTGTTGCCATGCTTTGCTTTGCATAGCAGCATAAATATAGGTCGCGGCACGAAACTCTAGCGCTGAGCGAAACGTGGAGGGGATAGCTGCGCATGGGTACCATCGCGCACGCAATACAAATTAGTAATTTAATTGCTTAGTTAAAAACAGCAAAATAATGTTTTAATGTAAAGTCAAATAGTAAGTCTAGCGGTGAACAAAATGTGGAACTTAACTGCGTATGGGTACTGTCACGCACGCAAATATTACTTCATGTTACCTACAATATAATTTTTAACAAGTTTATGGGGAGTAGAAAAAT
Organism: Falcaria lacertinaria; assembly: GCA_951449985.1. Taxonomy (NCBI): domain Eukaryota; kingdom Metazoa; phylum Arthropoda; class Insecta; order Lepidoptera; family Drepanidae; genus Falcaria; species Falcaria lacertinaria. Next base: position 1,242,363 of record OX602108.1, read on the forward strand.
AAATACACTATCGGATTTGTAAATTTTTATATTAAATACCAAATAATAAAAAAAATTATATTAAGTCCGAATTACATAAGAACCTACTGAAGTTTCTTCTCAGGATAGAAGAAACCTGCGAGTTCGGCAGGGTGTGGACATCAGACACCGCATTCTCCTTTCCGATATCTAGTCCGAATCAGACAATGGTCTTACACCTTCAATAGTATCCCAACAGGGCCTTTTGCTTACTGAGGGCCCCGGCTCAGGGCTGCTTCGGTCGTCGGCACTAACAGCGTCATCGTCATCAGACTCACCAAGGCTATCCTCTGAACTGTCACCATCAACGCGAATGATGAATTCTTCTGTAACCAAATCCACGACATGGTCACTCTTGACATATTGCTCTTCTATGTCCTTTACCTTTTGGCATAACTTTCCCCAATCCCAAGCACCCATCAGCAAAACTTTTTCTTGAATTAGTTCTATACATTTAGCAACACTCCACTTCACATTTTTACTGCCTACATATTGCTTTATGTCAGACCATGCCATTTCGATTGGATTTAGATCTGGGTGGTATGGTGGCAGTCTTAGCACTTGATGTCCTTGCTCTGCTAGTATCCTGTCAATTGAAAATGTTTTAAATCTATCTTTGTTAGCCCGTATTAAATTGTATAGTTGAGGTTTTAGTAGAGTTTCCTCATATTGTATGCCCTTTTCAGTAAGCCAACCCTGCATGTCAGCTTTTTTGGAATTAGAAGTGGGTGCAAGGTCCCATTGTTTATTATGGTATGATGCGTTGTCGACTACCACGACAGAATTAGGCGGTAAGTTCGGCAATAACTGTGTCCTCAGCCATTTTTCGTAGTTGTCGTAGTTCATATTGTCGTGGTAGTCGCCTGATTTCGCACCAGCTTTAAAAGTTAACAGTGCGTTCGGTATGAACCCAGCCTCTGATCCTGCGTGGACAATGACCACCCGCTGTCCTTTGGAGATAGGTTTTTTGAGACCTTTTGTAGTACCATCGGTCCAGGCTTTTGGAGCAGAGTGCGATGAATCTACGTAAGATTCATCTGTATATACGATGGGCCTTCCCTCTTGGCGATATTGTTTTATTTTGCGTAAGTATTCGATACGTAGTAAACGTATATTTGAACTTTCAATCAGTACTTTTCGATTGTTTTCAGTATTTTTCCACCGAAACCCTAAACTCTTAATTATTCGTCGAAGACTTCGTTCTGAGCCTTTGAAATTTATATCTTCCTCTAGCTTCTTTCTCAACTTTCCGACGGTGGGAAGTTCATTATTTGTCCTATGAAAGTTATGTATGCACCTCTTTATTAATCCTTGATCAAAGTTATCAATATCTGTGACCGGTTTTGATCTGGAGCGTTTTTTGCCTGGTGTTCTAAATACTGATAATAAGTCGGAATTATTGGCTTCAGTGGAGATTTTCCTTACCGTTGCTATGGACGTCTTTGTAGATTCAGCTGTCCTTTTCTGAATTTTCTGTAAGTCACTAATTATACTATTTAATTTTATATTTCCCGCCTGAATAACTTCTGCAGTTTGTTTTATTTCACTTATATCTACAGTGCTGCGGTCAGAATCGAGTAAAATACTCGCAGCTTCGCCAATTTCACTTTGAATTTGTTTCAGGGAATTAATGAAATCATTCGATTCCCTTTTCAGAAAACAATGCACGTCAAACACCATTTTCCGTGCCTGTCTTTTCAAAACAGTATTCCTTCTCGGCCTCGGCATTTTCACTGTTTAAAAACTGTTCAAACTTAATCAAACAGTGAATAAACTAACAAACACAACAAACAAATCAACAAAACAAACTTAACAAAAAACAACAACAAAAATTAACGATGACAACAAAACAATTCAGAACGCGACTGTACACTGGAAGTGCGCGGAGCGTCGTATCGGCACGGGGGACGGAGTACGACTGGAGAGCCAATCGGCGCAACGCACGCTCGCCCTTCACCCCTGTACCCCGCCAAGACACCTTATTTTTTACTTCTGCGCAATAACGGTCAGCGCTAGAGTTTCGTGCCGCGACCTATACGTAGCATACTCGGCTTAATTTTTTTATTTTTACATTATGATGACACACGATAAAAATACAAAGATAGCTTTTAATAAATTTCAATAAATCAGCTGTCAATCGCAAAAAAAATCTTAGCTAAAATGCTAAATGAAAAAAGATTTTTTTAAACGTAGCATAAGCTACGCTTTAAAGGTAGTTGTAACTGGGTAGTAACCTCAGAGTAGATAATATACTACGTCTAGCGTAGCGTTTGTATTCTCTTGGATACTACGTACAACTACTACCTACACTTGAACGTAGTAGTTCTGCATAAGAATAAGGACTCAGCTCGCTTACGCTATAGAAACCGTACTAAAATAAAAGCTGTGCAACAGCTCTCTTATTCACATTTTAGCAATACAACGTATACGAGGTGAGTGAAACGAAAGCATCTCATGTTATAATAATTTTTAAGCAGTCACCGATTTACACTATAAATGCTACTAAATAAAAATACTTAGCAAGCTTTAGACATTGTTTTGCGTGGCTCTTTGCACAACTTGACATTTATCATGTATTTTGGTAAATTTAACATAGTCGCATTATAGTGGCGCGAAACATTTATTTATTTATGATAGGTACACCAACAATACACAACATTACATATTGTAACATTACACTTAGTTATTGTTATAATCACATTTCTGATATGTGTATCATTTAGGGGTGTACACAACATTCGCAAAAGGGAAAAAACCTAGTACACTGAACAAGTCTACTCTGGACAATCAATACTATAGAACTTATTATAGAAAATATTATATTATATATTATTATAGAAAAGTAATAAATTTAACCTAGAAAATTTGCATTACAATTTGAGCAAGTGGGTGAATAATTTTAGAAGTAACATATAATATAATTACAAAACTAATAAACAACAAACTTAAAATTAAGGTTAAATCTGTTATTTGAGAACATTGAACATGGTTTAATAAACGCGTAACATCGGTAAGTGTTGTTGGAACGTTTGCATCTTTTGTGATTATAAAACAAGTAAATAGTCAAAATGCTATTGTTAATTACATCTACTAAACTTTCTTCAATCATTTGGACTGATAAGTCCTATTTTGTCAATTTATTCCAAACAACTTGATAATATGTTAGTAGCTCTATAGTAGTGATGGAAAAAATGTCGATATATTACTCTACGCGAGTAGATTCTCTAAAGATGATGCAGCTAAAGCAATAAAGATAATAGCGACATTACATGGTCAGATTTACTCTACACATTTTACGGCGGTTTCACTTGCGTTTAATGATAACATCAAATATCGGGGGCTAAAAATAACTACTTTACCTACATTATATTTACCAAGACAAGAAGGAAAGCGACACAGAAAAAATCTTTTCAATTATGTATGTAATAATGAAAATATTTTGTTTAAATATCTTAAATTATTTTATCGTCTTAATTCCATACCGTCTTTGAAAAGAAAAGCATATCATCGTAAACTGATATTAATTTCATTATGTTAATTCAGTTTATAACATATTTTAAAAATACCGCTATATATATGATATTATTAAACGCTGTAACGCCGCTTCCCGGGGTTGAGTGTTAATATCTGCGACACAGTTTTAAACTACTGAAAATATTATCGCGAAATTGTTTAAGTATACTATTTAACTTTTGTTGCTGAATAAATAAATAAAATGAATAAATATCCCTTGGTTCCTATTGACTTTCAAAATAATATTTTCTTTTACCTAAAAATATGTTACATAGTTCGGATTAGTCTACTTATATGTCGATATTTAAATCGACAAACTTACAACGCTAGCTAATGCTAGTCATAATTGACAGCGACAGGATTGGCTGTCATCAGGTTGACAAACCTATAAAAGCCTTCTATTTTATGAATGCACAAGTATATATATTAGTATCTTTCTAACAGATGTCCAATGTCATTAGTAAAAATAGTATAAACAGTCCTGTTTTGCTGCTATTTTAGCACGGTTTCTATAGCGTCAGCCAGCAGCTGAGTCCTTAATCTGAGGTACTTTGTGATAGGTACTTGATAGTAGAGATTTCAACAATGGTTGATTTTTTAAATAGTTAAACGTCTGTTGATAAATAAAAATATAAATATTTTAACGGTTAATATATAAGTTAGGATTTGGTTTAATAGTTGTCGGCTAAAAATCACGTTAACGAATAATTTTACCCATAATTGAATACAGCAATGATATTTTTATTTGATAACGGTATTTTTTTTATTAATTTTATTGGTTGATGGCAACTTTATAATCAAAGGTTGATGGTTAAATTCCACATGTACTTGATAGCTCTCTCCTTAGAATAAGGACTCGGCTCGCTAGCGTAAGCGAGCTGAGTCCTTATTCTGAGGGTCTCTCTATCGACTTCTCTTTCTATTTGAAACGGCTTGAAATGTAGATTTGAAAATATACTGCTCTTCTGCTTCTTCTTCCTAACTATGGCAATCAATCCTTTTCTGGGACTTTGCCAGTGACGAGAATTTTCTACATTTTTCGTGTTTGTTGCATTCAAAATTTCAAATGCCATGCATGTCTGACAATACATTTTCTCCAAAATTTTGTGTAACGAGCATGCAACGAGAATCAAAATCAAAAATTATAATATTCTTTAGAGCGCGCCCATCACACCGGGCCTCAGCGGGCACTCCATGGGCTCTCTTCTTCTTCTTCTTCTTCCTAAGTATGGCAATCAATCCCTTCAGGGACTATTTTTGCCAGTGTCGAGTGTTAGAGAATTTTCATGTTGCAAAATTTCTCGTGTTTGCCGCATTAAAATGCCTAGTGTCATGCATTCTAACGCCCAATGGAGTTTCTGGAGAAAACCCACGGCAGTAGCAGATCGTAACACGCCTTTAGATTAGAGGTAACCTACTGACCAAAATGATAAATCATTTAACCCAAAAGTCGTATTATGGCATTATTTCCAATGCTCCTATAAATCAGTCACTAAATGAAACTTTACTGCACATATCGACACCAAAAATACACATTAAAGATCACTATAACACAATTTACGACACACTGGAAAAAAATCTCAACCGCTCCGCCTGATTCCCGCCAAAAACTCCCCATGGGCTCTCAATGCGCAACGTAGACTCTATGGCGTAGGCAGAAGAATTTAAATCATAGTGATGTGACTGTGTAAGTAAATTAGTTACGATATGTTACGGTACTCTACTCCCTCTACGCATAGACGACTCATAGTGATTATGTGTGTGAACTAAATTCTACGACTAAATTACAGCTGCTACCTTAGAGTGAGCTCCTCAATCTACGATAGCTATTGGTAGGGCCTCAGAGGTAGAGTAGGGCATTCATGTCAGAACCAATGACTAAAGCTCGCTTTTTAGTTATTGTTCTGAGCATGCTTTGCTGTATGCCTTCTACGGGTATGGCCCATGCTGTGGGTCCGTGTAAGGCAAGGCCAGATGTAAGGCCAAACAAATGCCAATTAATGTTATCTTTGACAGCTAAAAAAAAAGTGATGTAAACCCGTAGAGTGTAAACCCATGATATCAAACACGTCCATTAAAAGAAAGGGATCGATATACCAATCCGTACATGAATGCCTCGATTTACCTATGTATGCTGAAACCTGCTTGTGTAACGAATAACATTACAATATGTAAACGAATGTTAAAGAAACACTACTGATTTTGACAAACAGACGTAGAGTTTACTGTTTCTAACACATTTAATAATCAATTAAAATATATTTTAAAAGCATAAAGCAAAACGAGATCCCCACGGATAATCCCATTTCACTCTACCTTTACCTGGGGTTCCGTGCCCGTAGTGTAACTAACGCAACCCCATTATTAAGACTCCACTGTCCGTACGTCCCTCCCTCCGTCCTACCGTCAATCCGTCCATCCGTCCCACTGTCTGTCTGTCCGTCTGTTAGCGGGCTTTATTCCAAAGGTATAGGGAAAACGGAAAGTTTTACGAAGATTATTATGATTTTATCACAATTAAAATAAAACAAAGGTTGATCACGAAGGTCGATGCACGCGGAATGGCTGATAATGACAACAATATTTTGAGTAGGTATCAAAACGGTGGGTACCGATATCGATAAATCATTCTACTACTACTATAAATCATAGATAATACACTTACATATATATAATTTGTGCATTCGACCAATTGAATCAATTGTATATAAATCTCTTTTTTTTATTTGCTTTGACGTGTCCAGTGTCAAAAGCACAGTTCCTATAAAAGTCACAAAAAACCCATAAAAACGAGCTACATAATTTTGTAAATACTTTTGTTTAGACATATTTCTGCACAAAAAACGTAAATAAAAAATGGAGAGCACACGGCATCCAACAGATCCACCCAGCAATGTCGCAAAATTCGGCGGATATGATCCTAAAAAGTAAAATATAATTCCAGAGTAATATAGTTATGTTAGTAAAGTTTGAAGTGCGATAGCAGGAGAATAGCGGCAGAATTGTCATTACGTTTATTAGTCGGTCTGTGAAGTAAAGCATCCTTCGCATTGGCCAGTAATTGGATGGGTGACCGCACATGCCATACCATAGCGTCGCGTCTCCTCCGCGCCTCAGAAGGCACATGAATCCTTCTCTCTTAATATTAATATCAGAATTCAGAAAGTCTGTCAACTTGCCTAACCCTGATAACTTTTCGCAGCGAAATGGGTTTCAAAGGGATAGAAGTTCAGTGCGATGATAATGAAAGATAGGTAAAGTAGACTTTTATAACGGCCTTATATGGTCCTTAACTGAATAAATGATTTTTTTATTTTTTCGCGCACGTTAACTGATAAATAGCTGTCAACAGGATGAAGGCAAATTTCCTGGGCGTTGAACAAACCGCCTCTTGTTCGAACTTCAAATCGGAATAAAATATTGGCGCATTATTGCCAACAAAGTTTTTTCACATTTTTAACCAGGCACGCTGAAAGAAGGATCTTTTTACACCCATAAAGTGACAAACAAGCATAGGGCCTGCCGGTAAGCTGGTAAGCGGTTGAAATAAAATGTTTTTTTTTAGGTTGCCGTAGCCTATTGACGCTTGAAATACGAAATACCAGTTATCACTCGCGCGTTGCCGACACAATTTTTTTTTTTATTTATCTCAACTTTTGATTATATATAAGAATCGGTACTATATACGCCTTAGGGTGGTTTAAGGTAACGTTACTGCACCATAATATGAATATCTTCGGCACTGAATGCAATGATATTTATTATTTATTTCAAATGTATTAATAAGTATATTATGTATTTAATAAATAGTATTTATATATATATATATATATGTGTGTGTATATATTTGTATATTATTTTATATACTTAAAAAAGTGAAGACTATGAGTGTTCTTGTCTCAATTTCGAGTTACACAACATACACCTGCCTTGCTAATCTCAGCATCACCCAAACGTTGACTGGTAGAGAATGCCTACGGCATTAAGTCCGCCTTTGCAATTGTATTTGCAGGAAGTTTTAAATAAAAAAATAATAAATAAATATTTGTGACAGATCAAAAGTCTTGCTATCCCTTTCTCATGTGCGGGGTTAAATAAGGATGGCAATATTTTTAGACCTGTCAACATAAATGTGTAATTAAACAACAGAATTGGCACCATTATTATGTGTAAATAGGCGACTGAATGTCCAAGTTTTTGTTCAGTTATATACTGGACAAGGTGTCCATGACGGTGGTGACTGATGAAAGTCTGACTCCGGGCAGACCGCCATGCCTCACTCAACAGTCGGTGGGCAAGTTCCTTCAGCCAGTGACACGGGAACTAGTGTTGGAGCCGCCAAGGTAGGTCTATGTAGGTAGACATTTTTATCTTATCTATATTTAAAAAAAAAACTTTTTTATACCACTAAGGTGATCTCAATTCGCCCTATTTTTTATCAGCTCATGGTGATTAATGTACTTAAGCTTAAAAAAACTCATTGGTACAGGCCGGGATTTGAACCTGGGCCCATCAGATGTACCTGGCCACCACTGCTTCAACCAAATTTCAAACAACAAAATTCCTGAAGGATACCGCACTGATATCGGGAAAGATTGTGGTCAGTAGCCAAAACTCCCAAGATATTTTATAGTAGGGGAACCGAAGCGGCGATTTTGGGATTTACACGAGCGCGTCAGATTAACATAAGGGGGGTACCCTGCACCATGATGAGTACCTCCGCCATATACGAGCCCTCCATATAGGTCCGCGCGTCTAGGGCACCTTTTTTTACTTTTAAACCATCAATTTAAGAAATATCCTCCCTATTACCGTCAGATTATGTGTCAGCATGACTGGGACATCAAGCTGAACCTTCTGTAAAAAAATCTGACGCGCTCGAGTTTTCAAAATCGCTATTTAGTTTTTTTGCATATTGTATTTTCAAAACTTCATCACGAGCTTGCGTCACGTCCGAATCGTCAAGTCTTTCGAATAGTAGCTTTTGTCGGGTTCGCTTAACACCCCCTCTGAAAATCGCGCTCGAGTATGTCCATGTGGCTGTTTCATCTACATTTTTTTAAAACTTGCAGGTAGGCGGTCTCCCCACCGGCTTAGGGGGGAATACATCATATAACCTTATTTTCTACCTACTATCTTACCTTCAAAAATAGGTCCCCATGACGCTCGAGTGAATCCCCATTTAGCATCGTGGGCTCCCCTACTATTACGTACCAACAGGACGTGATTAATCTGGCGCAATGTTTTCTTTTGCTAAAACTAATCTTCGTATTTCTATCTTTTACCTGCCCTAAGTTCGCGTAGAAGCTTTTAAGATCCTGAGAGAGAGAAGATAAGCGGTTACCGTGGTCTATGCACGTTTGCATCGCTGTAAAATCTCTTCACACCCTTGAAGTATCCTTTGCTATGGCTTACTTCATATTTGCGTACTTTGAAAGGGTTAGTCGTAAATCCCAAAAGGGTAATTTATTTTGTACCCATAAATATTCATCTTCTCCTTACAGACCAATGGTCGATGAGTTAACAGACGCGGTAATAAATCATATGGTTAAGAAGGACAAAGCCTTCTGGGTGGACAAGCCCGGAGCGAACGCGTACACTCTACACGATGCGTATTACAACTACGGAATGACCACGGAGGTTGTCAAACCGCGTATGTACTTTCTTCTTCTTCTTCTTCCTAACTATGGCAATCAATCCTATTTTTGCCAGTGTCAGGTGTTAGAAATTATCATGTTTCTCAAATATTTCGTGTTTGATGCATTAAAGTGCCTAGTGTCATACTACTGCCCATTGGAGTAACATGCCGTTAGGTCAGAGGTAACCTATTGACCAAAATGATAAATCGCTTAACCCAAAAGTCATATTATGGCATTATTTCCAATGTTCCTATAAATCAGTCACTAAATTAAACTTTACTGTACATAACGACACCAAAATTTCACATTAAAGATCACTATAACACAATTTTCGAGACACTGGAAAAAATCTCAACCGCTCCGCCAAATTCCAGCCAAAAATTCCGTATGAACTTTCATTGAAGCCTGTCAAAATACTCAAAAGTTTTCATTGTTACTCCAGGACCGAGTAACAAGCGCGCGAATCTAGACAGTACCTACAGATCTTCAGAAAAAAATCTTTTGCAGTATCCATAGTCAAAGTTTTCCCAAAACCATGGTTCTTAAAGTATGTTGCAATGGTCAAGGTGGTTAAACACCTGCGAGTATTACTTGAAATTATCGGTCCTTGTAACAATAGTCTGAAGTATCCTGAAATATATCAGGCAATACTACCGATAGTATGTATGTCGTAGTGATGTACTATGTTCTGCGGATAAAAGTGTTGCCAATACCTATACATTATATTAGATTTTTTCAATATCTCAAATCTTCAAAATATCAATACATCTACTAAAATTGGGACAATTTAAAAAGGTATCACTCATTTGCCTTATAATTTAGAACTTCTCTATTTGATAGCTTTTAACGAGGGTCGCATTCTATGTTCTAAGCTTTATAATATACTAGCTTTTGACCGCGGCTTCACACGCGTGGTAAATAAGTCAAATTGTACCTATATCTTACATTCTAAATGATGCCTTTGCCCACTGCTACCTATTTTATGGATTTAACTTCAAAATTATGGATTTTCATGCAAAACTTTCATCCGATATTTTACCCCCTTAGGGGTGGAATTTCCAAAAATCCTGAAATATGTATTTATTTATTTTTAACTGAAAGGTAAAATACCAACTTTCATGCGTTTATCTTCGAAAATGATGAATTTTCATACAAAATTTCATCCCCTATTTTACCCCCTTAGGGGTGGAATTTCCAAAAATGTTTTCTTAGCGGATGCCTACGTCATAACATCTACCTGCATGCCAAATTTCAGCCCGATCCGTCCAGTGGTTTGGGCTGTGCGTTGATAGATCACTATGTCAGTCAGTCAGTCACCTTTGAGTTATATATATGTACTAGCTGCCCGCCCCGGCTTCGCTCGTGTGGACATTTTTTTTTGCATTTATGGGGATGAAAAATAGATGTTGGCCGATTCTCATAGATACCGGATAAGCACAAAAAATTTCATCAAAATCGGTCAAGCCGTTTCGGAGGAGTATGGCAACGAAAACTGTGACACGAGAATTTTATAGATTAGAAGAAGACTAGCGGCCCGCCCCGGCTTCGCACGGGTAGACGTTTATATCAAATATTTTGTCTACCCGTGCAAAGCCGGGGCGGGAAGCTAGTATAATATATAGCCTATGTTACTCAGTGATGATGTAGCTTTCTAACGGTGAAAGAATTTTTGAAATCGGATTAAAAAAAAAAAAAAAAATTTAGGGGTGGACTACCCCTAAAATTTAGGGGGATGAAAAATAGATGTTGGCTCATAGATACCGGATAAGCACAAAAAATTTCATCAAAATCGGTCAAGCCGTTTCGGAGGAGTATGGCAACGAAAACTGTGACACGAGAATTTTATAGATTAGAAGAAGACTAGCGGCCCGCCCCGGCTTCGCACGGGTAGACGTTTATATCAAATATTTTGTCTACCCGTGCAAAGCCGGGGCGGGAAGCTAGTATAATATATAGCCTATGTTACTCAGTGATGATGTAGCTTTCTAACGGTGAAAGAATTTTTGAAATCGGATTAAAAAAAAAAAAAAAAATTTAGGGGTGGACTACCCCTAAAATTTAGGGGGATGAAAAATAGATGTTGGCTCATAGATACCGGATAAGCACAAAAAATTTCATCAAAATCGGTCAAGCCGTTTCGGAGAAGTATGGTAACGAAAACTGTGACACGAGAATTTTATATATTAGATTTAGATTAGATTTGATCTAAAGGACACTGAGTGTGTCTAGAAACGTTTAATCATGAGGGAGTTTTATAGAGAACCGTAGTGGCCTTGTGGTGAAGAAGAAGTTGCCTGCTATTCTAGCCGCAAGTTCTAATCTCACCGGTCTTTACCAATGGGTTTTTCTAACTTAAGTGCAGTTAGTCACACTACGAGCTTTACCGTGAAGGGAAACATCGTGTAGAAACTTGCATACCTCTGAGTAGAAATTGTAGGACGTACCTATGCAGTGCCGAAGGGACGGTGGACTCACCATCTGTCACGTTAGCACGAAATAATTTTCAGTGTAAAAAGGGTGTTTGTTACACCTCTGTCTACTCGTTTGGGGACAAGAAAAAGTTCAATATATTTGACCCAGAGCTATGTATGATAAGTTTGATGAATGTGTCCTTATTTAATTTGCATTACACACTATCTCCTACGCCGTAAGGGACTTGACGTAATGATATGTATATATGAAGCTCAGATTGCCGTGGTTGGCCTAGCTAATTTATAAATAAATAATATAGTGCCATAAGTATGTCCTGAAACAGCAAGTTCAAGGACGAATTATTGGATGGAAAGCTTAGCGCAAGTTTTTCTTAATATTATGTATTTTTGTATTAAAAAAACAGCTCATCAAGACGTCTTCCCGCGATCGTACCAGTATGACCTCGACTGCGTCCGCTATCGTCGTCTCCACGCTTGCGATGCTCTCAAGCAAAGTGAGGGAGAGCCTAAGGTAAACAAATAAATCCTATATATATATATATGCGAAAATTTGTTAGAATGGATGGATGTTTGCTAAAACTACTCAACGGATTTGGATGAAATTTGGGACACAGACAATTTATAAGCTGGATTAACACATATGATACTTTTTATCCCGGGAAAATATTTTATCGCGGGAAAATTTTAGGTTCCTCTGAGATTCTAAGCTCAACGCGCACGTAGTCGCGGGCAGAAGCTAGTAATATATAAAAATCGTTTAGTTCCCGTGGTCCCTGGCCGTGACTAGTGGTACCCTCCATAAGAAAGCATCTACAAGCTTAGCAAAAGAGCCTCGTGGCATGGGCTCAGCAAACAACCATCTTGTAAGGAAGCAACCATTTTTGAATGGACCATATTTGGATGGGTAGCTTGTGTTACGACCGTCCATAGCTCAAAGCTTCGGAGAGCACGTTAAGCCGCCGGTCCCGGATGACCATTGAATATCTTTAGTAATCATACAAGGTTTTCCTTCCATAATTATAAATGATAATTAAATTATTTGGTATTATAGCCAGGTGCAGAAAGTCTGACAATGTGAGTTATGCCAATTAAATTTGCTCTTAGAAAATGGGTTACGATGGTCAATAATTATGGCACACAGTTTGGTTTTATTCCAGAAGCCGGTGAAAGCTCAGTGCCGTGACTGTAAGAAAATGCACATTCCTGGTCTGACGCCATTCCAGCTGGCGTGGGCTAAGGACGCGGGCCAGAAGCGGTGGAGGGACTACCCCGACCTTACAGCCACCTTGACTACGCAGCAAATACGCGGAATGATGGACGAGTACTCATAAAAACGTTATAATTAAATTATTAAATGCTTGTATGACTTATATACAAGCATTCTCCAGTCCCATTTGATGTCCTACGCAGTTTCAGTTCAATACTAGTTTCAGTAGGTACAGTAAGTAATAATCAATGTGGAAGTTTAAATAATTGTTGGTATGTCTTTCGTCAAACCAGCTGAAGGTATAACAAGAGAATGAATCAGCGTTGCTCGGCCTTTTGGGCACGTTTCCCCGTGATGGCGATTTGGGACATTAAATTTATTTAAATCTATCTGCGCTCGCGACTTTGTACGCGTGGAATGAAGTTTTTTCATGGGCTTAATTTTTTTTTGCGTATTTATTACTCCAAATTAAAAGCTCAGATTAGATAATATACTACGTACAACTAAAATTAACAGTGAGACACATAACACCTCAGTTAAAATCGTTCCACCCGTTCGGATTTTGTTTACAATTTCATGGGATTTTTTGCGCGGATGTAACGCCTTTTAGCATGAACTACCTGCGAGTGAATGTTCTGTACAGATCGATCGATTTATTTATTACGCACAAAAAACAGAACACAATTATATTAAAACCAAGTACAAAGTAATCAAATGGTTATAATCTTGTTGCAGGATACGTTTACAGTATTTTCAAGTAGGCAATAACTAATTGAATATAACAGAAATTTAGGATGACTATTATGAATGAGACTTGGTATTGTTGTTGTGGAGCACTGGGCCTGGAGTCCGCTTTTTGATTTGTCACAATTTCATGGTCTTCAATTCCATCTCTACCTTTTTTATCTGAGTACGATATAGCATTAATCTTTAATTTTATCTGCTGTAAGCAAAGTTTTCACCTTCCTTTTACCACGCTGTACTTCGACTTTTCCAGCCATGATGCTTAACAAATATCTCTTTGCAGGGTCGGCCGGCCATTCTACAACGAGGCATGCAACTGGTACTATGAAAACTATCCCCCCGTGAAATATAACTGTATAGTGCGTAAATTTTCCAAATAAAACTGTCTATTTACAGCTCAATATAATTGTTTTACTTTCAACGAAAGTTCGCTTCTTCTTACGAAGCCGATGCAGGCCAAGTCATAAGTTCTCTAATCAAATCACTAAAGTTGTCAATGGTGCGGAATTAGAGAGTTACTGGTTTACTGGTGACTAGGGAGGTCCCTAATTCTAGTAATTAAAAAAGTATTTAGAGAGTATGATTCCAATTATAAGAATTACTTCTCTTATTCACCATCATCATAGCCCTGGCTGGCAATACTGTCGGAATCGGATTGGTTACTGAATTTACACAAATCGACTGCGATCGACTTAAGTAGCGACTGTATAAATTAACCGACTTGGTATTACATGGATCTCACAACTTTATACGATAGAAGAACTGAGTTGCGGGACTTGGTTTTTTGTACAAGTTTTGTTTTTGATGGCTTAATTTGACAATCGGGAGCTCAGAATAATTACTAGCAAAGCTTATAGTTCTCTGAGGTTCTGAGGGAACGTACTATGGTATGAACCTCAGCATAATAATTAAAGGGTACTAATCAAGTGTGCAAGTCAAGAGTGAAATTCTTCAGTTATTATTCTGAGATACTCTCTGCCTACCTAGGCCTACCTCAAAAAGGACTCTGTTTGATGATCTACTCTGAGATGACATTATTTTTTATTTTTTTGGTATTCTACTAATCCGATCCGTCAAGGTTAGATACCTATTCGATGAAATTACCAATTTCAATAACTTTTAAATAAAACAGACTATTGACCTAACGGACTTTAAAACCTGAATATCATGCATTCAATTTTTTTTATACCACTAAGGTGGCACACAAGCATACGGCCCACCTGATGGTAAGCAGTCACCGTAGCCTATAGCCGCTACCAATACCAGGGATGGACTACGGGGTGCCAACCATGTTGCTGATGAGGACTCACTGTGCTAGCAGCAATACTACTAGCCCAGCGTATCCTCGTGGAGCACTGGCAACCTTCCTTACCGCAGAAACACAACACTACATCAAGTAGTGTTATTTCACTGCGGTCTTCTGTAAGGCAGAGGAGGTACAGTCCCTAGTCGGGCGGCTCCAATTTAAATGGGATAACCCACGGGAAATCCCAAATCGCCCTACCTCTCTTTTTAAAAGCTCATGGTGTGATTAATCACTGTACTTAAGCTTAGAAAAACTCATTGGTACAGGCCGGGACTCGAACCTGGGCCCATCAGATGACAGGCCTGTTGCTGCAACCACAAGATCACCACGGCTTTTTAAAATTATCTTCATGTATTATGAGCGTAGCGGTTGTATTTTCTTGGTTTATGCCTGCATTTTTAATATTTATAACGTTCACTCTTGAATTGCACCTATTGCTTCTTTAATAAGTAACGAACTTTTTTGAATAAAAAAACTACATTTTAAACCGCACTCAATAAATAAGTTTGTAAATCTATCATTTGTAACTAGCACTATACAATAACAGAAAAACAATCCGTCACCGATTCCTCTACATCTATCAAACCGCATTTGTTTATCAATGAATCAATCAAAATTTGCAAGCATGAAAGTAAACTCTTAGAAAAAAATAGAATTTTCCATCCCCTTTCCTCATATTAAAGGCCACTATGGCGAAGACGAAGCAGGATGATGGCCTCTTTCTCCTGGAGGTGCTCATCGATAAAATAGTATTTGTGAAAAGTCCATGTTTTTCCGACAGAGACTTTCGAACGTGCGTTACAATAGAATGCCCCGCAATGGAAACATTGGAGATTTGCGACGATGATCCTGGGACGGGGATCGCCAAGAGCAGCGGACCTTTCGTGAAAACTTTCAATAGTGGAAAGTCATGTCTGTTCTCGCTCAAAGAAGCAGAAATCCAGAAGGCAATGAGCAAATACCCTATAAAGATATCGGTCTACAAGTCCCTGCCCTGTGGGTGCTTGCCAACGAAAATCGTGATGGGTGAAGCTACCATCGATATGACCAAGGAATTCGTTCAGGCCAGGAAGAAGTTCCTGGAAGACCCCACGGGCGTCAGTTACGAAGCCTTGAAAGATTCATTCCGCATTGTTGGGCCGGATAATGCAGAAACGGGAGAAGTAGTAATGTTCCTACGTATATCGTGCTTCGGTAAACTAATCATAACTAGATTCCAGGGCGCCGGTGGTCCCCCTAAGCTGGCGACAGGAGGCGGGGGACCAGCTATTGTGGACCGATCTTGCAACCCTCGCAAGAATTTCCAAACGACCCAAGACCCTTGCGCTTGCGGCGCCGCTCTTGTTAAAACCGGGGCTGACAGTGCAAGTGCACCGGGCGGAAGGCAAGCTGCCGGATTTGCCACGTATCCAATAAGTAAACAAACCATACGATGTTTTGATCCACACATTTTTTACAGGACTAGGTACTTACTTTCCTTTTTATTTTAGCTTGTTATCATGCAGAGGCGGCTCAGGGGGGTGGCAGTCCTAGCAAAGATAACATTGGAAAGGCAGGAGGAAAGTGTCCAATAGGTGATTATTATAATTTTCTACTACATGATAATAATTATGATTATTCTCAATGTCTTCCCGTATGGGTCTTGAAAGGCTCCGTAAGATTCCACTTCATACAGAATACTTTTAGTTCCTAACGTGATAAGCGATCACATTCAAGTCTTAAACTGATGATAATTGAGTATGTGGGTACTGTAGTCTTAAAAAACTTAAAAAACGCTGTATTATGCTACACACTGACTGATGACCCTTTCCCAATACTGCAACACACGCAGGAAACTGAGCACTTTAATTTTATCTAGTTTTACAAACATAAGTTTCAGCTCCAATTGTAACTAACCCCTTATTCCGTTCTTGTCTTAATTTAATTTATTTAGTATTGCGTTTTTTTAACAGTAATAGAACGCAAAGATATTTGTGATTGCAGTTGTCGGTGAATAAATTTGTTATCTATCTATCGATATAATATCTAATAAATATGCGAAGTGTGTCGCTGATACACATAATTATTCAAGGCGGCTTCGGAAATTTATATTGAATTAAATACTTTGTCTTAATCAGGGAATTCCGTAGCGAAACCACCATATGCCAGATATCATACTCATGTTAAGTATTGAATCTTTCAGCCCGAGACCCCTACGATAGCAGACCATGCGAGGACCCAGACGACCTGTGCTATTGTTCCGGCCCAAAGCCCTCTCAAAAACCGCAAATGGTTTGCAGAAACACTGACCAGTATTGCCTACACGTACCCAAAGGTGAGCATTTGCAAAACTTTATTGTACTATAATTTAGTACACCGATTGGTTTAGGAGTAAAGTCCCAATACCTGAATAGCCCCGTTAGGTCAGAGTAAATATAATGGCTTTGATAATATATAAAGAATAGTACAACAGCTGAATGCATAGAACTATTTGTTAATGGCCAGGTCGCACCAAACAGTTCGAGGAGATAGGAACGAATTTGAGCGGAAACGAGCTTAAAATTAAAGTACCAGCCACCGCGTCTATTATAAAGAAGATAAGTCAAACACATTGTGCAATGCAATGCCCATATGCGAAAGGAGGTGACGGTGGATCATGTCATGCTCCTTGTGGGAAGAACCAAATAAGTTTGGCCCTCCCAAGCGAAGCGGTTTGCTGCCAGGGAGCGCAACCGACCGACACACAGTTCACTTGCACGACAGAAGGGTGCACTCAGGCGTCAAAGCATGGCCAGCAGGCAGCTTTGGCGCGCGGTGACACTAAACAGCCAGACCTCGTCAACAAAGAAGTGTTTGTACTAAAAGTGGCAAAGACAGCGATGCAGGGCGATAGAAAATGTAAACTTGAGCTAGAGCTCGTCGCACCAAAGGGTCCAGACAAGAGGCCACCGATCCAAAAAGTTAACACAAGAATGCAATCAGATCTAGACTGTGAATGCTGTATCAGAAGAATTAAAAAACCCAAAGGGAAAAAGCGATGTTGCAAATAAATATATTTGTTATATATAATTCAAAATTCTTTTATCACTTTAAATAGTAAATTAACTGTAATTGATTTTTTCTTAGAACCCATTTGTAACCCATTTAGTGTAACAAATAGCTCATGCAATGCCCAAATTGTGCAGATTGCTGTCCGACGGGGAACAAAGTCGTATTTCAAATGCCTTCGGACACTTGCGGCATGGCCCACAAACAGCGCGCCCACTTTAACTTCAACTCATCTGGTATCGGGGAAATGTCCAGAGATGAGCCCGGGCAACTCTTGCCACAGACGACCGAGGATTACCCTGGAGTCGTTTACGACTTCCCGAAACAAGTTATTAAATTACGCATAGGCAAAACAATAGAAATGCCCGGGTGGAAATCAAAGTTTGAATATCAGTTTGTAACTCCCGCCATCACACACGAAAAGGTTGTACCTGTGATCGACACGCGCACTGCCCAATGTGTTCCGACTTGCACATGTTGCTGCGGCCCTCGACCCTGTTAAAGCTAACACTTTTTACGTACTGTAATTTATTTTTATTAAATATTTTATGTTTGTCGGCCATGTTTTATTTATACTCGAAAGCCTAAGGTAGAAGAATGTGTGTTGATATGCTAGGCACTTTAAACTGTAATTATTTCCCTGTATATAGTAGATAAACTCAATTTTTACATAAATAAAATTTAGTAAACTTATCGTAGGTGCACTGCCGGGCTTGCCGTTGTACCAGGACATTAACGAAGACCAAAGATTGGAAATACTGGAGCTGGACCTCTCCAATTCAAAACACACAATGAACGACTACATAGTGCAACATTATACAACTAAAACAATAATAAAAGAATACTTGCAAATATTAGTCAACAATAGAGACATCCCAACAACGTTAAATTATGCAACTGCTATGAGCACTGCCCGGTCCAATAATTCCATAAGCACCATTAGGTCAAAGAGGCGCAGCGTCACCTTCTCTGAATCAGTTGATAGTTTCTCAAGATCAAGCAGTCAAGATTCCTACTACACAGCATCGGAAAGCTACAGTAAATATGATACTCTATTTGGGAATAAAGAAACTACGGTTTATATGACGCTGTTCGATGAATTCTGCTACATTCGCCATTCTGGCACCCAGGCCACAGCTTCATTAAATAAAAGCTTACAAGTTAGTGATAATACCCAGTCTGCTACTAGCTACCTGTGCAGCAATTTCCAAAACAATATGTCTTCCACTTCTACAATGTGCAATCCTGAACCAATTAGCAGGAAGGGTATTATTAAAAACACAAGGCCGTCTGAAGTATACTTTTTTGGGAGAAAAAAAGTTGAGCCGAAATCAAGTAAGTCTAAGATGAGCAGATCTGGATCCAAAGCAAAGCTTCCAGGGGTGGGAAGTTCCAAAACAAAACCAAAACCCAAAGTTGTGACGGCTGCTCAAGCTTTAACTAAAAAAGACTCCTCTTCCACTCAGGCTAACGCTGCAAGACAGTCTTCGGCATCACAAACACACAAGAGAGGAATGTCAGCCTCAACCAGCACTGGCAGAGGAAGCAAATCGGTAATGATAAAAGACAAGGGCCCGTGCCCCGCAGCGAGCGGCACAAAGGGAGACTTGACCGCAACCGTTTCCAAGATCCGCATAGGTCCGAGGGAACTGTGTCCCTTCCATGGCAAGGACCCTTGTCAAGGGCCCAAGTGTATTATCGCATCTTCTGGGGAGGACCAACAAGAGGCACCAGTGAAAGTGACAACAGTAACGAATCCAAGACGTGGAGTGTTTGAGCTGGTCGTTCGCAGAATGAACGGAGCACCTCTAGCGAAGAACGAACTCATGTTAGAGTGGACTCCTCCACCATCGCGCCCAGCTTGCAGTGCCAGCCCTTGCGTGATACCATGCGGACCAGTTCCTTGCCGCTTTCCAAAATGCAAAATGATTGTATGCCGCCCAGTATCGTGCAAGCCACCCAAATGTGGCAAGAGGTCGTGCAAGAAGCCGTGCGGGCCGCCGCCGTGCGGACCTTTATCATGTAAAAGATGTTGCGGCAAACCGTGCCGGCCCTGCCCGCCATTATCTTGCTGCCCTCGGCCCTGCCCGCCCTCGCCTTGCCCTGGCAGTGCGCCCTGCAGGGTCCCCTGCGCGCAGCCCTGCGGCGGCTCCCCGTGCGGTACTCCTTGCAGGAGTTCCCCATGTTTACGCCTTTGTCCTGTGGGACGTCGGAGGCCGCGTAGGTGCCGAAGCCAGCCACGTATCAGACCACATAAAAAGCGAATATCTCCGTGTTGCAATCGATCAATAACATGCCCAGTGGTGCGATGCCAGAGTGTGCCCGCTCCGTGCTTGGGATGCTGCGGGCCGGTGCCCTGCCCACCTCGCAAGTGCTGCTCGCAATTTCCATACAAGCCTCCCAAATGTTGTAAGAGCGCTTGTTCTTCCTGTTGTGGCTGACGATACAAGACTAAGAAGTAACTTACCTACACTTTTCAATAATAAAATTTATGAAAATAAGGATGGCAACATTATTAGACCTGTCAAATTAGTTTAATGATTTCATACAACAGAATTGGCACTAATATCAACTTAAAAAACGCGGCTAAACCGCCGCGGCCTGACCGCCGAGACAGAACGGCTGAACGATGACTCACTGTGCTAGCAGTAATACTGCTAGCACAGTGAGTCCTCATCAATAACAGGGTTGGCAACTCGTTAGTGATACCTCTGGTATTGCTAGCGGCTGGAGGCTACCATGGTTACCATCAGATGGGCTGCCACCTTGGTGACATACGGAAAGGCAATTCAAGGCAGTTAATAATTCCACAGCTACAAATATTATTTCTAAATAGCGCAGAATTTTTGATGATAAGGCCTACTAGAGCCTACTTAATACCCTTGTCTGTCAAGTAGATAGATAGGTACACTTTATTACACAAAGAGGGTGCAATATGTAATCAGGTATGCATTTTAATGTACAATTGGCTGTCTTGTCGCATAAGATTTCTTCCAGGCAACCGAAGAATGGACTAGAGTAAAATCGGATTAGAACATGTAAGTAAGTAGTGAGTATTAGGAGTAAATTAACCTCGAAGAAATTAAAATGGCTACCTTTAGGACAGCATCCATGTTACATAGAGATTTGGTCCAAATCTGAAAGTGGCGGCCATCGTTTTTTTTTTATTCTGTTAGAGCTTGTCCGTCTGAGCATTTATTATTATTGCACCAAAGTTGGACATTACAGGATATTTCATTTGTTTTAGTTATTTTGAATTCCTATTTTCAACAAAAAACTATGTAAATTCAGATTTTCAAACTCAAATAAAATCAATTACAAAGGTTTGGTGCCACAGTAACACATGTTCAGACGGGCAAGCTCTAACAGAATATACAAAAAAAATGCGTTGGCACTTTCAGACTTCAACCAAACGATGATGTCATTGCTCCCCTTTGTCAATACGAATTGATATTTGTTTTAACTGTAATGACTTTCATTTGTAATTGCTGGGGTCCATACAATAAAAGGGATCTTTGAGTGCTCAGTGACCTTCAAAGGCCAAGTAGGCCCTTAACATGTCACGTCTTCATTTGGGGAACTTTGGAAACTAGCAATACCACTGATTTACATTTGCTGAACATGACAAATAATGCTAACACATTAAACCGATGTTATAAAAACACTGTATCTTACTTACATTAATTAAAATTTGCGATACAAGTTTCCATTGTCCATCAAAGACCCGTCTAACCGTATCTCAAATAAATGAATTTAAGAATATCACTGAAATTTTGCCGTTTAACAGACAACTGTTTATATTAATTCGTTACCTTACCTTTCTAAACATATCTCATAGAACAAAGGTTACTTATATCGATCGGCGGATGCTAAATGGGCACAGGATTAACCAGTTTTCCTTAACTTATGAATAATAACAAAGAATAATGCCAGACTGTCTCAGTGTAATACACAGACCTTGGATATTTTTGTAATATAATAGACTTTCCACTATTTTCTTTCCGTTCTACTACGGCTACGACACCATTATATATGTCGCCGTCTTAATTCCTATATAATTCAAGGCTAAATCTTAGTAATAAACATATTTAATAATAGTAACATACTATGATACAAATATATACCTAACACATATAATATTGAAAGTTGGATACTCGTATCCCTCCAAACGCGAACCGTGATTTTACGTTACAGTGATTTTAAATCTGCTAAAGATACCTTTCAAATAACACGCAGGTAGCAAATAAACCTGAGCTAATAATACATCCTCAAAGAAAACATCCTTTTTGTATTTAATCTTATCTCTGATCAAGCCCCCAGGATCAAGCAGGCTTACAAAGAAGAATCGAATACTCTCTATGGCGAATACCCCATCACTGACAATTTGCAGTAATCAATCAAATAAAAGTCACCGTATCTTAGCTATTCTAAACATGCAAGCATACGTACAAAATTCTAGTCAGACTCCTCAAGATGCAGCCAAAGGTACTCAGGTTCAGAGTAAATTGAAGAAAAATTCGGGCAAGGGACCATGTCCCTGGCTGGGCGACAGTGTTCCGACTAACGTCCCGGCGCCCGGGCCTGCGCAAACCATCCTGCACCCGAGAAAAGATGTCTTTGTTTTAAAGGTTATTTATCAATATTTTATTTATAGACTTTCATAGACATATTTCAGAGTGAAAACCTCGTACAGTATGGCCCGCCCTCCCGGCAGATGGAGCCTCCACGCACCGTAGATAAGAAACAGGACGTAAAAAACACAGTAGTCGCCACAGGACTCAGGAGAGCCTGTTTTTAATATATTAGTCTATGCAGTTGAACTAATTGGACTATAATGTCTACTTTATCAATACAATTGACAATTTGTTACGTATAAATAGATGTAAAATTGCAACAATTGACAAAATCTGTTCAGATAGTTCGACTAGGTTAATTAATATGTTGTTGAAACTTGAAAGTAGTGGTTGGACAGTGAATTGTAATAAGTGGTGGTGATGGTGAAACTTTATTCATCTAAGAATAATGGCAAGAAAGCTTGCAGCAGTGTAGAACTGCAACTAACTAAATTTTAGAAAAAAAAAACATATTAGAGTAATTAGTTTTTACCATAAAAAAACACTTCTATGAAAATATAGTCGGTTAAAGGAGTGAGCATGTCGGTTTTATTGATTACTTTGTTATTTAAAATAGAAGGGAATAGATTCAAGCTATTTTATTGAGTGTACAAACTAAACCCTTTTTAAAACAAATACTAAACCCTTTAGGCCCGTAACATACGTTCTTGAGCTGACTTCATTGCTCATCCTGGGAATAACTTGTAGGTACGGTACAATATCCATGTGTTACTTAATTCCAAATGTATTTATTTCTATATATATATATATAATATAATGTATATTAATCCTATCTACTTATAGATAAAAGATCCGACCCAAACCAGTTAAGTTATATTTTTTGTAAATAGATTAATGTGTTTTGAATAAACAAATATATATTTTAGAATAAAGATCGTGAGAGAGAACTAGGAATAGCAATTCTGAGCCCATATTGTGTCTATGTCTACGATGTCAATGATCTGTGCTTTCATAAAATTGTTCGCTAATTAATTTATTAACTTCTTTTTAAAGCTGTTTTTTTGTATTAAATATAGGTTTTTCACTACGACTTCCCCTCGTTGTAATATTTTATATAGCCAATGTTACTCATTTATGATATAAAATTCAGTCGGTGAAAATTTTTGAGTTTATTCATTACAAACAAAAATACAAATATTTTATTTTTGTAATTAGTAGTATCTATATATTATTTATTTGCCGTTACATGCATAATCGAAGCGTAATAGGACGTGTTTTACTCACCGTTAACATGTTTTTTTTTTCTTTTTTGAAGTAAAGAAGGTTAGTAATAGACGTAGTGTATTATCTACTCTGAGGTAATAGATAATTTAAGCATCAGATGGCGTTGGCATAGGTATACACATTTCAGTGAGTAACGAATCAATATACAGGATTATATCTGTCTTGTCTATAGTAGGGGAGCCCACAATGCTAAATGGGGATTTACTCGAGCGTCATAGAGACCTATTAGGTTGCAAAGCTTAGATGATAAAAAGAAAAAAATGTTATATAATATATACCTTTTCATCGGTGGGGGAAGCGGCTATATTTAAATATGTAAAAAAAAACTGTTGCATGGACATACTCGAGCGCGTCAGATATTGATAGCATCAATGTCCTACGTATTTTTAATAATGTACGTATGTTAATCTGATCATTTGCATGATGCGGGTGGTTGTACGTAAGGGTTAAAAATAAAAAAAATCGAGCGCGTCATGTTTTCTAAGGGGGTGTTAAGTGAACCAAAAAAAAAGCTCTCCTTCAATAATCTGACGATTTCGATCTGACGCAAGCTCGCTGCCATAATTATAATGTGCAAAAAAAATTCGCCATTTTGAAATACTCAAGCGCGTCAGATTAAGATATATGTTGTTCATCTTTATGTTCTAGACGTGCTGTCTCATAATCTGACAATTATCTAAAGGGATTCGCCTAATCTGATAAAAAAAAACATTTTTTTTTCAATTTTTTAATGTGGAATATACACTTTTTAGCATGTAATTAACTCACCCTACCTTAATCTGACGCGCTCGAGAATTTCTAATGATTATTTTTTTTTACTAATCTGATCTTTACCCTTCACGGGCGGCCTTATATATGGGGCTCATATTTGGTGGAGGTACTTAACCGGATACAAGGTATCGCCCTGTATATTAATCTGCCGCGCTTTAGTAAATCCTGAAATCCCCGCTTGGGCTCCCCTACTACTAAGCGTCATACTGGCTTACAGCTCGATCGTTAACAAGTACACAAGTGATTTGTATTATCAAAAACATTGGTGACAACATTACCATAATATCGACAAGAAAGTGCTATTTAAAGAGCTTACTAGTTCGTCACAGGTAGGTACACTACACTGAATCACTTTATTTTGTTGTTTACCACTAAGGTGGCAAGTAAGCATACGGCCCGTCTGGTGGTAAGCGGTTACTTCACTGTGTAATAGTGTTATTTAGCTGCGATATTCGTATATCGTCATACGAGGTACCTATTGGTTCGCTTAGCCTCATAAAGTTTATAATTATTATTAATTTTACCGACAGTCAGCACACGGGGCCCGTGCCCAGGGTCCCCGGCCTCACGGGGGCCCCAGAAGGCTGATAAATCGCTCAATAGTGAATTTTCTTCCGTTAACATTCCTAAATTTAAATACCAAATCAGCAGGGCGACCGCGGCCACTCAAACGTAAATAATGTTTAATTTAATTACTTTCCAAGGGGACCCCGAAATCTTGTGAGTCCGAGGTCCCCGGCCGGCCCTAAGACGGCCTTATACACAGTCTCCAATTGATTTTGATTTTAAAAGGGTATGGGCTGATTTGCCGTGGTAAAGTAGACTTTAATAAGTACCTCAATTGAATTTTTAATTTTAATGTAATTTAAATTTGTATGAAAATCCGTAATACTTGCAAGCTCATACCCGTTATATTGTTTGCTAAGTTGTATCCAGTGGTGTCAGCCTATACGATTATAACCCCTATCTATATCTATACTAATATTATAATCTAAACGTATATATTATAAAGAGGAAAGATTTCTATTTTTGTGTATTGAATAGGCTCCGAAACAACTGGACCGATTTCAAAAATTCTTTCACCGTTAGTAAGATTCATCATCACTGAGTAACATAGGCTATATATTATACTAGCTGCCCGCCCCGGCTTCGCACAGGTAGACAAAATATTTGATAAATGTCTACCCGTGGGAAGCCGGGGCAGGCCTTTACTTATATTTAAACTAACCCCTATATCCTTTAATATGTAGAATACTCTTAAAGGATACTTAATATCGTTAAAGGGACGTCCAATTTCAGGTTTGTAGGCTGTATACTTTCTAAGACTTATTTATCTATTTATTTATTTATAAGAACCTCCAACAAGAAATACACATTACATTTTTCATAATTAAGCGATAAAGAGTTCCATACTATTATGTTTCCTCAATTACAGGAGATCACAGCATGCAATATAATATTTTCACAGTATACGTACATTCTAAATTGTGATACTTAAATAAGTTTGCTCTTATATTATATTATATAAATAAATAAATATAATAATGCTTGGACATTATCACACAGCGCCATCTGGCCCCAAACTAAGCAAAGCTTGTACTATGGGAACCAGTAGCTGATATAAATCATAAATCATAAATCATAAATTTTATTGCAATAGTGTACAGCATTTTAAAATTATACTAATACAGTACACACCCTGTTAATAGGGCACAGCAATTGTGATAGGGAGAGGGCATTTATTAAATTATATTAATATCTATTTTATATTACAACAAATATTAATAATAATTGAATTCACATCTATCTTATTAATTACAATAATATGTTATATTTAATATTGCTGTTTAATATCACAGACAAAATGAGAAAACTTATTAAACTAAACTTTGTGTCTACTATTTTATATATAATATTATAATTTGCCATAGCAAATAAAACTATAACTATCTTATTATATTATTTTACAACTAAATATACAATTTTTGTTTATCACTATTTTATATATAATATTATAATTTGCCATAGCAAATAAAACTATAACCATCTTATTATATTATTTTACAACTAAATATACAATTTTTGTTTATCACTATTTTATATATAATATTATAATTTGCCATAGCAAATAAAACTATAACCATCTTATTATATTATTTTACAACTAAATATACAATTTTTGTTTATCACTATTTTATATATAATATTATAATTTGCCATAGCAAATAAAACTATAACCATCTTATTATATTATTTTACAACTAAATATACTATTTTTGTTTATCACTATTTTATATATAATATTATAATTTGCCATAGCAAATAAAACTATAACCATCTTATTATATTATTTTACAACTAAATATACAATTTTTGTTTATCACTATTTTATATATAATATTATAATTTGCCATAGCAAATAAAACTATAACCATCTTATTATATTATTTTACAACTAAATATACAATTTTTGTTTATCACTTAAGAATTCTTTTATCGTGTAGTAACATTTTTCAATTAATAATGTTTTGATTAGTTTTATGTATTTATTATAGTTGTTTTCATTTCTTATTTTTTCTGGCAATCGGTTATATATCTTAATTGACATAGGAAGCGTACTATTTGAATGTAAGTTTAATCTGGAAGAGGGAGTTATGAGCATATTTTTTCGTCTTAATGAATATTTTGTAGGGAGTTCTTCATATGTAGTATAAAAATTTGGATATTTTCTTATAAATTTACATAATTCTAAAATATATATGCAGGGCAGGGTTAATAATTTATATTTTTTGAAGTAGGGTTTACAGCTTACGTCATTTCTTACATTAGCTAGAATTCGGACTAGTTTTTTTTGTTGAATGAGAAGGCTCGGTGTGTCTGTGCTATTACCCCATAGAATTATACCGTATGTGAGCCATGAGTAGGCATATGCGTAGTAAGTAGTGAGGGCGGCGTCTATAGATGTACTTTTTTTTATTTCTCGGAGAGCATAAGTAAACTTTGATAATTTGGCTAGAGTTTTTTTTATATGTGGTTTCCAATTTACATGTGTATCAATAGTTAAGCCTAGTAAAGAAAAATCATTAGCAGTCTCTAAATTTGTATTTTCGAATTTAAAATTAATATTTAGGGGTGATTTTTGATGGGGGTAGTAGGTCATGATTTTAGTTTTTTTCAAGTTTATTTCAAGGTTGTGTTCTTGTAGCCAGCTTTTTGTTTTATGTAGGATATGGTTGAGTTTACAGTTTATGTTGGTAGCGTCTTGACATGATGTAAGTAGAGATATGTCATCTGCAAAAAGGACACATGGTTCATCGATTGCTTTAGGTAAATCATTGATATAAATCAGGAAGAGTAAGCATCCAATTACGCTGCCTTGTGGTATTGAGGCATTTATTTGTTTCCGATTGGACTGTACAGTTTCTATTTCTCTAGTAGTGTCATTAAAGTATTCTAATTGTACATGTTGTTGTCTGTCTTTAAGGTATGATGTGAACCATTTGTGTGATATTCCGCGGATCCCTATTCCATGAAGTTTATTTAATAATATATTGTATTGCACTTTGTCGTAGGTTTTTGACATATCTAGCAGTATGCCTACTGGGTATTTCTTGGCATCTATTATATTAATGACTTCTTGGATGTATTTGAATACAGCTAGAGTCGTGGATCTATTCTTTCGGAATCCGTTTTGTGAATCGTCAAAAATTTTATATTTTTCACAGAATTTGTAAATGCGTGTATACATTGCTTTCTCAAATATTTTAGATGCTGTATTTAGAAGGGCTATTGGGCGGTAATTATTTTTATCTGTCTTATCTTCTTTTTTGTGTACAGGTTTTATTATTGAGATTTTTAATAATTTTGGAAATTGTCCTTCTTGAAATGATTGGTTTATTAATAGAGTGAATGGTAGTGTGAGTTCTTCAGCACATTTCCTAATAAGGGAGGGGGGGTTCATCTATTCCATGGCTACTTGTGTTCTTTAGGTTTTTTATTATTTTGTATATTTCGGGGCAGTCAACGGGGGTGAGGTATAACGAAGACTCAGTGGGATGTATCACAGGTAAGCCGCGGGGTGTTGGATTTGAGTGTGCATGTTTCGTTTCTCCGATGGAGGCGAAGAAGTTATTAAAGGAGTTAGCTATTGTCCCTGGCTCGGAGGTAAGTATATTATTAATCTTAAGTTTTATGTTAGAACGTTCTTTTTTAGATGTTTTATTTGTACGATCGTTTATTATACTCCACATTGTTTTTGTTATATTGTTGGATTTCTTTATTTTATTAATGAATTGTAGTTTTTTTGCTGTGGTTACTGTTCTTTTTAGGGTTTTTTCGTAGTTTTTATATTGTTGTGTGATTATATTGTTTTTTGATTGCTGTGCGAATATTTTAAGTAGTCTCTTATGTTTACAGGATATTTTTATTCCTTTTGTGAGCCAGTGCTTTTTATTTGTTTTATTTACTTTAACTTTTTGTTTTGGTATAGTTTTGTTTAATATATTTTGTAGAGTTTTGTGGAATATTTCGTAGTTATCATCAATATCTTTGGTGGCAGACAGCGTGTTTTGCCAATTAATTGATTTTAGTTCTAATTTAAATTTTTCTATATTTTTATCAGTAAATAGTCTTTTTTTCTTTGACCATGTCTTTGGTTTTATTTGATTTGGAATATTCATATGAAGGATTGTGCCTAGATGGTCTGAAAAGCCAAATTCTTTTACTGAGGTACATAATGAATGTTTGTTGAAATTTGTAAAAATTAAGTCTATGCAAGTTGAAGTTGTTTGGGTGAAGTGTGTAGGTTCTTTAATATGTTGGGTAAACTTATATTCTGACATAAGGTTTAAAAATTTGTTGATTTTTGTGTTGTTTTGTAATACATTTATGTTGAAATCACCTCCTATAATAATATCATGTTTATTAAACTTGGCAATAATGTATCGTAGAATTTCTTCTAGTTTAGTGAAAAATATGTCTTCTTCTTTTCTATTCCAGTAAATGTTAAGTAGTAATATATTTTCTTTAGGTAGTTCTATTGCACATACTTCCAGTGAATAGTCTATAGACAACATTGCAATATCCTTTCTCTCGGTATATTCCATATGCTCTTGAATCAGCATACAGACTCCGCCACCTCCTCGGGATTTTCTACAATATGATGCTGCTACTTTGTATCCATTTATTTGTAGGATGTCTAACTGTCCATCTGATAACCAGGATTCTGATACGCATATAACTGGATATTTTGTATTTTTGTCTAAAAAGGCTTCTAATATGTGGGTTTTATTGCAGATACTTTGAAAATTTTGAAATAGAATATTAAATTTATAAGGTGGATCGTTTTCCTCGAAAGGAATGGTTGCTGATTATTTCATCATTCGGTACGTGTAGGTGGTGTGTTGTGTTACTGAGTTTGTTTTGGTAGTCTGGGAGAGCAGGTTCATTCCCTTTGGTGTTAGTGTCAGCATTATCTTTTGGTTGTGCATTATTTTCTACTTCTATTTTATTGCCATCTATATATAACTGGGTATTCCTTATTATTGCATGATAACCTTGTTTTCGCGCTTCTATCATCCTGTTCTTCATTTTGTTTCTTAAATTTCTTGCATTCTCATCTAGGAATTCTGACACTGCTATTTGGGATCTGTGAAATTGGAAGCTGTTTCGAGTGATGTGTTTGGTCATTTTCTTACTAATGAGCTCCACCACTAGGGGGCGTGTGCGATGAGGACCAGGTCGGCCCACCCTATAAGTGTCCTCGATGTAGCCGGTGAGGTCGATGTGCATTTGTTCACGAAAAGCTTCAATGATTCGCATGTCAAGGTCATACTCAGGCTCTTTGTAGTGCTCTGTTAGTCCGTAGATGACTATTTTCTTCTTATTGGTATCGTTAAATTGTAAGTCAGTTGGACCGTTAATTTTAATTTTGTTCTGTAGTTGTCTTAATTCCTTTTTTATATCTTCGTTTTCCATTTCCAGTTTTTCAAGTTTAGCATTTATTGTGACAATATCTGCTTTTCTGAGATCGTTTTGAGTTATGAGATTGTCTATAGCCTTGCTAATCTCCTCCTTTAACTTGGCAATTGCCTTTGAAATCTCTGTTTTGATTGTATTTTTTAAATCAGCTACAATAGATTTATTGTTCTCTTTTAATTCTTCAAATATTGCTTCTCTTAAGCTCTGTAATGTTATGTTTGTATTTAAGTGTGTTTGTGAAGTGTATCTAGTATTTTCGGTGCATACTGTGTCGCCCAATATGCTTAGATCTTGTGTGCTAATCGATTCATTATTTCTAATTCCAGACTTTTTCCTTATTGTGATGTTTTCAATATCAGAGGAAGTATTTTGTTGTACATTTTGGTGGGCTTCTCTATGGCGTATTGGGGTTTCAATATTTCCAGTTTTTGGTACCTTGCATTGGCAAGCCGGGCATTGCCACTTTATCTTTTGTTTCGGCGTTATTATATTGCGGAATCGTTCATAGCTTATATTGGCGCATTCAAGATTATATTTATTGCGGCATAGAGAGCAGGTAAGATATTCGTGATTTCTACAATTTTGTTTACATCCAGCGCATTGTAGCTCCATCTTGTGGATTTTTTTATGCACTACGGTGTAGAGGGCTCAACACTATCGTGTATTGAAGTAATCGAAGTCAATTTCTAGTTTGTTCAATAGATGGCGCTATACGCAAATATATGACGTAAAAAATCAAAATAAACAGTTTTCTTTATGATAGGTGCTAATACTTATCTGTTTTTTCTTGGCTTATTCGTTTTCTAGATGTATATTTTGTTTACTTTATTCCTTTTGTTATAATTCTTGTATTTAAACATTTCACTTCACTTTACTGGTTGATCGTTAAAATCTTATTTTTGAAATAATGGCAAAGTTATTAAGGTTACAGAGTAAATAACAATTGTGTGAACGATCCACTAATAGTAACACGAAACTAACACAGATTTTGGTCCTTTTTAACACTATTTATATTTTATTGATAAAATTATTACGGAGACTATTGTTGACACGAGCACAGTAGCGCCCTCTCTCCCTCGCCCTCTATAATACTTATATTTTTTTTTTTTGTAAATACATACTCATTATACATACCAAACACCCAGACGCAAGACAAACATATTTGTCTAATAAATGTAAGCCCCGGCGGGAATCGAACCCACGACCTCTAGCAGTCAGGTATACTAACCACTAGACCAGCGGTCTCGTCATATATGTATATATAAAATTCTCCTGTCACAGTTTTCGTTGCCATACTCCTCCGAAACGGCTTGACCGATTTTAATGCATTTTTTTGTGCTTATCCGGTATCTATGAGAATCGGCCAACATCTATTTTTCATCCCCATAAATGCAAAAAAAAATTGTCCACACGAGCGAAGCCGGGGCGGGCAGCTAGTATGTATATATTATATTATAAGACTTAGTCATAATTGAGTGATTCAGTGAGTGGTTTAGCTTATAGACAATATATAAGGTGGAGGTATAGTCCCCAGTCAGGCGGCTCCAATTTAAATGGGAAACCCACGGGAAATCCCAAAACACCCTACCTCTCTTATAATAAAATAAAATATGATTATAGTAATTATAGTATCTCTTGTCTTCCCACAAGGGTCCCCGAAGAGGTAGGCAGAGGTGTTACAACATTACAGACCGGTTGGATTCGAACTTGCGTCGAGTAGCGTGCGGCGCTTCACACCACAAGTCTACCACGCATATTTACTATTATTATACATATATAGTTAGTTATAAAATCAGATGCATATGTAGGAACGAGCCTCGTTACTAACTGGTATCAGTGCCGGTAGCAGGAACATTTTTCGACTAGCGAAATGTTGGCATACTAATTTTTAGTTCCACTTTTCACCGCCAATTTCCAATTATTCATGTTCGCGCTACAGAATACGTAATGAGACTTTTCACTTCATCGTTTACAGGTGGCAAAAGTGGGAGCTAAGGGCGACCGGCGTTCCAAGATGGAGATCGAGTTGGTTACCCCGAAGGGTCCCGAGAAAAAACCTCCCTGTAGAATAGACACCAGGCCCACCCAGTGTGACCCCGATCCCCCGCCGTGCTGCTGCGTCAAGCCCAAGAAAAAACTAAAGTGCTAAACGTTATGATCGGAATGTTAAATTACTTTGGAAGAATTTATTTTAATCGACGGAATTCATGGTTTCTAGTAATAACTCAAACTTAAAATAAAGGAAAAAAAACTAAATTATATAATCTGAATACTCAATTATATGCTATCTAGCGTTTTATCTTTATAGTCAAATAGGATATGCTAAAACAAACGCTTCCTATTTAGGTATATTCTCAGTCTTTCTGCATTCATCTCGACTCATACCGTCATTTAGATCAAAGATATACAAGTTATTTTTACGTACAGATAGCTAATGTTTTCAAAGAAATATCGACGTGGAACAAATGTGAGAACACCACATTATTATCGAATTTTAACGAGACGCCGCCAGCAATTTTGATCCTTACACTAGCAATATTAAGCCGTATTATTGTACACTAAGTGGTTATCCACAGAACAGCATATTTATATTACAACCGGCGACGTTGCCTTTGGCACTGAATGTTTAATGTGAGTATAAATAAAATATATAGGTATTTATTAGGGGAGACGACGGTAGATACGGCAGTTCATGTAATACTTGTAAATTTCACATTGTTAACAAAAGAAATTGATCTTTAATTAAAGTATGAGACCCACGTTTGGTTTTCTTTAATAGTATTGAAAACTATAAGTATGTACTTTTGGCAAACCTACTCGTGTGTCAGATTTTCGTTTATTCTACAATGTTTGCATGCAAACTTAAGGTCCATCTGATGGTAACCAGTCACCATCACAAGTTGGAATGGCGTTCTACACCCTGCCCTCAAAATAATAGCTTAAGCTAGCTACTTGGCCTACCTACCCCATGAGTATCATGGCGTAGATATTTCTAGTTACACCAGAAACACGTAGCTAATCTCTTTAGAGGATATACTGTTTCTGAGTCTACGTCCAACTATTTCAATAAAGGAGATCGATAAATCAAAAATAAAAATTGTGTCAAAATTACATCAATCCAAAATTTGTTCGTGTGGTCACATTTGATATTATTGCGCTAAATTACAGTTTAAACAAATCACCCGTCTCGGAATAATGGTTAACGAAGAAAAGAAGAAACCTAGGAGGCCATATGAAGAAATTGGAGCCATATTCAACGGGAATGAGGTGAGCTAGCGTTACAAACATAAGTTCAACTCCAATCAAATAACGTTAACATAGATGAAACTCATAGAACGCAGTGAAACCGGCTTTAAACATCTAGTGCGTCGGCAAGGCGAAGCATTTGTATATTGGTTGTAACTGTGTATAAGGGTGTTATGTGGGGGGTTGACTCGGCGGTCATTGTCCCGATAGTCGTTTCTGCGAACGGTCTCATAGCGAAGAGTCTCGACCAACACCTCAAGTAGCTCTCGCTCGATGGTTGGGTCAAGGGTCGGATACAGAAGGCAGTACTCCTCGACACGGCACGCATTGTCAGGAGGCTCCCTAGTTTGGGTGTTGTTATTTTACAAATATTTATGAGTTTTTTATTCTTAAGAATATTGTAGAAAGAATATGTACCTAAGCTAATAATCTAAATAAAAATGATAATAATAACGCTCGGATATTATCACACAACGCCAACTGGCCCATACTAAGCAAAGCTTTTTCTATGGGAACCAGCAAATGAAATAATATTTAATTACATACCAAACACCCTACGCAAGGCAAACAGAAAAGTATATCACATGAATGTTTGCCCTGGCGGGATTCAAACCCGCGAACTCTAGGGTAGCAGTCAGGTACACTGACCACTAGACCAGCGGTCTCGTCTAGTCGATGTAGTACAACAAAAAATAATACAAGCGTATGTTTTATTTTCAAAGGTGAAGATCAGGGTCCCTAAGAGTACGTCGAAGCCTCAGAAACTGACTCCATCCCAGCTCAAGCTTCAACAACAGTGTACATGTGAAGACGACGCGTCCGTCTGCTCGGAAACGTGCGGCATGCCCTACCCCGGAGGTGGGGGCAATAGCCTCAATTTCCAGGTCCCTTATTTTAAAATTATGTCGATATTATAAGAAAAAAACGAAGATAACCCTGGTAGTCTTGTGGTTGAAGCAACGGCCTCTCATCTGGTGGGCTCAGGGCCCAGTTTCTCTAAGCTTAAGTACAGTGATTTATCACACCATGAGCTAAAAAAGAGAGGTAGGGCGAATTGGGATCTCCCGTAGGTTTTCCCATCAATATAGGAGCCGCCCGGCTGTGGACTGTACCTCCACCTTACAAAAGACCGCAGTCAATTAACACTATTTTGATGCAGTGATGTGTTTCTCCGATAAGTAAGATTGCTAGTGCTCCACGAGGATAAGCTGCGCTAGTAGTGATGCTTCTAGCACAGTGAGTCCTCATCAAAAACAAGGTTGGCAAACGCGTTAGTTACCCCTGGTATCGCTAGTGGCTATAGGCTACGGTGTTTGCTTACCATCAGGTGGGCCGTATGCTTGTGTGCCACCATAGTGGTATAAAAAATAAGATTTTAAAAGACTCCTATAAAGAGAATCAACGGTGAACTTTTTTATGCTACTAGGTGACTAGTTATGAAAGTCGGTCGTTAGTCTAATAGGTAGACACACTCACACCCGCCCACGCGATAGACCCAGTTCCACCCACTTTAAATTGTAAAGTCCTTCACTCGTCAAACAACGGTTCCCTTCAAACCAGAAAACAGTATTAATATAATAATAACTAGCGGCCCGCCCCGGCTTCGCACGGGTAGACATTAATTTCGGAGCATAGACATTTATCAAATATTGTGTCCACCCGTGCGGAGCCGTGGTGGGCAGCTAGTATAATATATAGCCTATGTTACTCAGTGATAATTTAGCTTTCTAACGGTGAAAGAATTTTTGAAATCGGTCCAGTAGTTTCGGAGCCTATAGACATTTACCAAATATTTTGTCTACCCGAGCGAAGCCGGGGCGGGCAGCTAGTATAATATATAGCCTATGTTACTCAGTGATAATTTAGCTTTCTAACGGTGAAAGTATTTTTGAAATCGGTCCAGTAGTTTCGGAGCCTATAGACATTTACCAAATATTTTGTCTACCCGAGCGAAGCCGGGGCGGGCAGCTAGTATAATATATAGCCTATGTTACTCAGTGATAATTTAGCTTTCTAACGGTGAAAGAATTTTTGAAATCGGTCCAGTAGTTTCGGTTTTGTCTACCCGAGCGAAGCCGGGGCGGGAAGCTAGTATAATGAAAAATATATGTTGGCCGATTCTCATAGATACCGGATAAGCACAAAAAATTTCATCAAAATCGGTCAAGCCGTTTCGGAGGAGTATGGTAACGAAAACTGTGACACGAGAATTTTATATATTAGATAATCAAGCTCGGACATTATCACAGCGCTATCAAGCCCCAAACTAAGCAAAGCTTATACTATGATGGGAACCAGCAGCTGATACAATACTTATGTTACTTATTTTTTCTGTAAACACATACTTATAATATATACCGACCCCAGACGCAAGGCAAACATATTGTTAACATAAATTTTATACTAACTCAAAAGTACTGCATGAAGACATAGGGGTCGGCAACGCGCGAGTGATACCCCTGGTGTTACAAGCGTCCATAGGCTACGGTAACCGCTTACCATCAGGTGGGCCGTATGCTTGTTTGCCACCTTAGTGGTATAAAAAAAAAGAAAAAGAAAACTAATACTTGGCGGCATAATATCTACCCGCCACCTTTTATTATGTACACATCTTAGCAAAGATCCTTTCATTATATTATATAATATATTCAAAGGTCCTATTCTTTCCTATTCAAATCATAATTCGCAAAAGGTTGTGGGGCGGTCAAAGTGAATATGCCGCCAAAAGGGAAGGTAAGTAAGATTTTCCGCCGACCGAACGGGTGTTGCCTGGGGAACCGATGCTTCTTGTACTTGTATCGTTTTTGCAAATTGATCCCAATTATGGCGTATTTTTATGAAATTTCCATAAATCTTGAATAGCGGCCATCTCAGTGCACATACTACACATATTGTGCGTTGGATGTCGAACGTTTTTTTATGTGCTATAAATACTTAGTGTATAGTAGAGAGGTCAATAGCAAGATGAATAATCATCGTAGGCCGTTGCAAACCACGCTAAGCGACCTTTAATTCGACAATGGTGCCAATTCTGTTGTTCAAAATTACTAAACTTAATTGACAGGTCTAAAAAATATTGCCATCCTTATTTAACCCCGCCACATGAGAAAGGGATAGCGAGACTTTTTAGACCGTTTAGAAAATTGTTGCTACAAACTTTTAAAATGCAAAAGAGGATTAATAACGTAAAAAATAATAATAATAAAGCTTGTACCAATTTTGCAGTAAGCCCTTTATCACGAAGGGAGCGTACAACGCTTCAAAGCTGAGATTATAGCAAGCGATCGCTTCCCATGCGTCTCTTTGTATTCGCCCCTTCATTTAAAACACCAGTCCAGTACCTGTAGCCATAGTACATGTTTACTATCTATAATATCGTCAACGCTATAAAAAACGAATGAAATTAAAAAGTTGACGTGACATAACGTAAAAATTTTTTACTCCCATACATTTACTTCGTTTTTTACAGCCGCCGTGTTTTACTTCGCACTGGTAGACATCAAATATGTTGTCTACCCGTGCGAAGCCAGGGTTGGCAGCTAGTATGTTACTCAGTGATAATGTAGCTTACTAATGGTGAAAGAATTTTTGTAATCGGTCCAGTAGTTTCGGAGCTTATTCAGTACAAACATACACACAAAAATTATACCGTTAAAAAAGTTACCGAAGCCTATGGGCGCTTGCAACACCAGGGGTGTTGCCGACCCAAATTTTTAGTTTTGATTATTTACCATTTAGATGTTATTGATTTTGAGGTGAGTCTACCCATACTCTTATGACAATACTATTGATATAGTGTGGAATGTAAACGCTTTTCACCCTACTAGGATTTCCTATAACGTCGGTGACGCGTATGTAACCCAGAAATACAAGCCGTGGTGGCTTCCAGGTTGATGTAATCTCAACAATATTACACACGGTGCTGCTCGCCTAGCTTGAACTTGGCTTGACACGCTACCGTGTGTCTAGATTTCGTATTGTATACATTGACTAGCGGCCCGCCCCGGCTTCGCACGGGTAAACATTTATCAAATATTTTGTCTACCCGAGCGAAGCCGGGGCGGCCAGCTAGTATAATATATAGCCTATGTTACTCAGTGATGTTTTAGCTTTCCAAGAATGAAAGATTTTTTGAAATCAGTCCAGTAGTTTTGGAGCCTATTCAATACAAACCCACAAATATTCAAAAATACAAATCTTTCCTCTTTATAATATTATAAGTATAGAAGTATAGATAACGTTTTCCAGATTCCGGATGACATTTGCGAAGCCCTCACGAACAGGACGGCCCTGAACTCCGAGCTGACGTACAGTAAGGCGGAGTACCACGATGCGCTTTGTAATGTGTGCAACGTTACACCAAAAGATGCACCCAAAAACGTGAAAGCCCAAAAAGTGCTGCACCCCGACAAGGATGTGTTCATATTGAAGATTGGCAAACAAACCGACGAGCCAAATCGCACTGGCAACATTGAGGTAATCAAAGGAGGGTGCCTTTCATCCGGCTCACAATGAATTTGGAAACCATACTAGATTCTGTCAACGACTTCGTTCCACATTAGGCCAGATCCAGTTTGAGAAAGATGTGGGAATCCATTATTTGTCATAGTAAATAAGAGTAGCCTATTATTATATGTAGTTCTAGCGGCCCGCCCCGGCTTCGCACGGGTAGACATTTATCAAATATTTTGTCTATCCGTGCAAAGCCAGAGCGGGCAGCTAGTATAATATATTGCCTATGTTACTCAGTGATAATGTAGCTTTTTAACAGTGAAAGAATTTTTGAAATCGATCCAGCAGTTTCGGAGCAAATTCAATACAAACATACACACAAAAATACAAAAATAAAAAAAAAAAACCTTTCCTCTTTATAATATTTGTATAGATGAATAGATAGATATAGGTATATTGCCTAAGAGATGGCCTCACCATCTGTCACGTTCGCACCAAATTATCTTCGGCGGAAAGTGGGTTGTATTACAAAGTTTGCTTTGCTATCGCATTGTATTCGTAGCGTAGGTTTTGGAACGCAAATTAAGTTGGTAATCGTCATCTCTCTCTTCTTTAGGTGGAGTTAGTGACGCCCCGTGCACCCGCCAAGCCGAAGCCGGCCACGCATTCTTGCCAACAATGCCAATGTGAGGAGGAAGATCTTCCATGCTGCGCTCCCTGCAGGACTTGCCGAGGGCCAGCTCCCAGGAAGAAGAGGGTCCGCCGCCCCCGATGCTGCCCTTATTCACCCTGTTAGGAACACCTAGGATGACAACCACAGAAATCTGTATATTAAGCCACTAATAAAAGTGCTGTTTAGTCAGTTGCAAGCGCCCACAGGCTACGTAACCGCTTACCATCAGGTGGGCCTTATACTCGTTTTCCAGCAGTGCAAAATTGTTCCGAAACCGATGTCGCCATTTCTCGCCTTGTCGTAGCCCCGCGCATCACGCTCGCCTGAAGGCTCACTGCCGTACAAGTTCACGGCGCTACACCATTTTCAATGTGTTATTACTATTTAAGTTGTTCATATTTCTGTGGTGTCGACCCTACCGGTCCGGTACCCTGTCGGTTGACAAAATCTTGTTGATCAAATCGGTCTGTTAACTCTCTATTATAATTCCATTATATATATTTGTAATGATTTTTGTTATTTCTGGATATATTATATTGGGTATGTGTATGGTAGAAAAAGAGCAAAATAAATATAAAATTATATCTAAAGGTTGTCTTTCACGTCTCCCGTAGGTACATTTTAGCACAAAGTACGCGTACGTACAAATAAAATTAGGGCAAATGATCTGTATCTACCGTTCAGAATGCGCAGTAAGCTCCCATTTTGAACGATCTTCCGTTCTACTTGCGACACTAGCGCATTAAACATGATCGCAACCAAATAACACGACCCTGATTTAGTGTTGTTCCTGAGTTCCTTTTGGATGCGCCGTTAGCAGTAAGGTGCGATTCCTCGTTTATAATACGCTTGAAGACAATCAACGCGTAAGCGTAATGTCTATAGGCTACGGTCACCCCTGTTCGTAGGTCAAGCCTTACGGCAACTGCTTGCCAGTAAAAAAAATTTAGCCGTGAGAAATGCTTTTATCAATATTTGAATGTTTGAAGATTTGAAACGGAGTTGGTCATGTAACGTCACGGCTGGATTTATGTAATAATATAATTTACACTTCGTGTATGTATTGATTAGGGTTTCGTGGTGCTATGTAACTCTGCCTTACGTCACATAGCACCGAGACCGATACATTGATTATCAATGACTGAGTATTATCGGATCATGGCAGCCTGTAAGCATTCTAACGATATTTTTTAAATACTAATATTGATGTGACAAATACTTCGTTCAACCTATCTGATGGTAAGCGGTCACTGCTAACTATGGATGTACGAGCATCGCTTGCGCAAATTAATTGTCCTCTGACTTTTTGACATGGCTTGGACGCCGGTAACCTAGTAAAACCACGGTAAGTCTATTTCGATTCAACTATTTGAAGCAACGGCCTGTCATTTGATTGGTCCAGGGTCAAGGCCTGGCCTGTACTAAAGAGTTTTTCTAAGTACAGTGATTAATCACATAAGCATATGACATATATGAGCTTAAAAAGAAAGGTAGGGTGAAATGGGTTTTCCGTGGGATTTCCCATTATAATTAGAGCTACTTGGGGGGACTTACCTCCACCTTAGAGAAGACCGCAGTCAAAAAGCACTTTGATGTAGTGTTGTGTTTCTGCGGTAAGTAAGGTTTCCAGTGCTCCACGAGGATACGCTGCGCTAGAAGTAATGCTGCTTGCACATTGAGTCCTCATCAACAACAGGGTTGGCAACGCGTTAGTGATACCCCTCGTATAGCTAGCGGCTAAAGGCTACGGTGACGTCATTACTACGGCTACCTTCAGATGGGCCGTACGCGTGCCACCTTAGTGGTATAATAAAACAATTGACATTAGACATACATAACAGCTCAACTGTGCCATCAACCTGGCGAATTCGTTGGGATGAGGGAGTAAATCGTTGGCATTCATGCCAAGTACAGTTTGCGAACAGAAATGCGTGTTGCGTCAGCCGCCGCGCCGGTCCGCTTTCCGTAGGCGGCAATGAACTTGGCCAGCTACAACCTTAGAATTTAAAATACGTCAATATCAAACTCAACTGTGTCAATTCTGTTGTACAAAATCATTAAACTAATTTGACAGGACACAAAGTATTGTCATCCTTATTTAAATCCGCACGTGCGAAAGGGATAGAAAGGCTTTTTATTCCTGTCAACTAGGTTTAGTGATTCTGTAAAACAGAATCCCACCAAAAACATTCTGTAAAAAACTAGCCAAGTCTCGATGGAGCTGCTTGTTTATCTCTAAAAAGTAATGAAATCTAGACAAAGTTGTGCCAAGTCTAAGGTTCCTTACTGCGATTTCTTTATAATTATATTTAATGTTGTGAGACTTGGCCGTTGAACATTCTTTTTTTGTTGAACTTGGCTAGTTTTCAACCGACTTCAAAAAAAAGGAGGAGGTTATCAATTCGACTGTATGTTTTTTTTTTATATTTGTTACCCGATTACTCCGCCAATTGTGAATCGATTTTGATGATTGTTTTTTTGTTTGGTAGGTCATACTTCAGAGGTGGTCCCATATATATTTTATCAAAATCGGTTCACTGGTTTCGTTTTTAAATTAAAAAAACGTAGAAAAACATATGTCATCCAAGTAAACCAAATAACGTATTTTGCTTCGCCGTGACTATTCAGTGGTATTTACGGTCACGAGAGTAGTCCCAAAGAACTAATGATGAAGCCGGAAGGTTTGAATCTGGGCCCATCAGAAGACAGGCCGTTGCTATAAGCACAACGCCACCACGGCTAGTTAATGTTTTTATTTGTTGCACGGTACCCTAATTACTTTTCCAAAATAAATTAAGCCCGATTTACGCCTTATACCATCAGCTACTTGCCAATGTAAGCCCTGTTCAAATCCGTTCAGCCGTTCGTATTTTGTTAACAATTTAATGGGATTTTTTTTGTAGTGCGGAACTTACGGAGTTACTTCACAGAACGATTAATAGTCGCAATATAAACCATCCCACAAACGATTGATATATATAGTCAAAGTTGATATGCTAGGATGTACTCACTGACGTACAGTACGTCATCAGTGGAAACACTACAATATGATTACAATATGTAAATACAGTTTTTCAAAAACAACACTGTTCTAGACTGTGGCCGTGACCTTAGCTGCCGTATTAATGCACCAGCAATGGACTGAGGCGACAAATAATATTAATCTCACTACCTCTTTGCTTAAGGTCGATATTAGGTCAACAATAAAAGCTCACATGTTTGGCATAAAGAGGGTAAAAATTTATTTAGATTATTGCCATAAATTTAGTTTATTTTGTAAAGCATAAATTTGATTCACCGATTTATGGAAAGGACCAGATCTCATGTTCCATGTATTCAAAATCAATATTTATTGAAATAAATATATTCAAAAAATAAAAATAAATTCTCCTTGAACTTTGGCAGGCGTACATTTGACGATGTTACACGTGTATTTTCTACAATGTATACATGCATTGCTTACAGTTATCTCTACACAAAAAGGATAAAAATCTTACTAAAGGCGGAGTGGTATAAAGTGTTGCCTGACATTCTAATCCGTGGAGGCCTATTGGTTGAAGCAACGGCCTGGCATCTGATGAGCCCAGGTTCAAACCCTGGCCTATACCAATGAGTTTTTCTGTGCTTAAGTACAGTGATTAACCACACCATTAGCTTTTAAAAAGAGAGGTGAGGAAGGGCGATTTGGGATTTCCCATGGGTTTTCCCATTTAAATAGGAGGCGTCCGACTGGGGACTGAACCTCCACCGTACAGAAGACCGCAGTGAAATAACACTACTTGATGTAGTGTTGTGTTTCTGCGGTAAGTAGGTTACCAGTGCTCCACGAGGATACGCTGGGCTAGCTGTAATTAGGTGGGTCAGGTGGAGGTGTGGTGAGTGACGTGAGCGACATAACTGACATCTGTAGACTGACCTCGGCGTCCTCACAAACCGCAAACTGACCTTCCAACGGTTAATGTCAAGTAAATGACACTTGACAGCTGCACTAGAGCCGGACTTCATGACGTAACATAAAACAGGGGCTGTCACACGAGGCTTTATTCTTTGTAAATTCTTTGCAACTAGTTTAAGATCACTACATGCAAATACAATAAATATGCGAGATGGACAAAAAACATGTTCTAGGTTCCTATTTCGCAACTATTACTGTTTTAAGAGAGGTAATGCTAGGGATTTGGGATTTCCCGTGGGTTATCCCATTTAAATTGGAGGCGCCCGACTGGGGACTGTACCTCCGCCTTACAGAAGACCGCAGTGAAATAACACCACCTGATGTAGTGTTGTGTTTCTGCTGTAAGTAAGGTTGCCAGTGCTCCACGAGGATACGCTGGGCTAGTAGTATTGCTGCTAGCACAGTGAGTCCTCATCAAAAACATGGTTGGCACCCCTTTAGTGATACCCCTGATATTGCTAGAGGCTATAGGCTACGGTGACTGCTTACCATCAGGTGGGCCGTATGCTTGTGTGCCACATTAGTGATATTAAAAAAAAACGAAAAGGAATTTTCTGTATGCGTTTACGTAACGGTTTACTAAAAAAATACTTTGCTTTTAGTCAATTATTTGTTTTGTAAATCCATAGGTTTTCATAACCAGTATAGATTTGTTATTTAGTAGCTGTTTATTAAATTATTATTTCATATTATTATTATAAACGGTACTTGTTGTATATACACACAATTACAATACACCAGTGAAGTTTTTTGTCTGTTTGTCTTTCTTTCTGCATGTTTGATCTCCGAAACGGCTACACAAATATTGACAGGACTTTCAGTGGTACCTAGCCGCGGTTAT
This sequence comes from Falcaria lacertinaria, assembly GCA_951449985.1. Taxonomy (NCBI): domain Eukaryota; kingdom Metazoa; phylum Arthropoda; class Insecta; order Lepidoptera; family Drepanidae; genus Falcaria; species Falcaria lacertinaria. Next base: position 1,286,024 of record OX602108.1, read on the forward strand.
AAAGAATTAATCTAACTATAATTAACTAAATGTTTTTCTTTCTTTTTTTCTTTCTTTCTAAAATAACTAAATTCCACGCGTATGAAGTCGCCAGCACAGCTAGTCTAAGATTAAAACAAGTACAATATATACCTTGCACTCAGTCAAAGGTATTCTCAGATAAGCAATGACGTACTAATACATGGACATCGAGTCTTGAACAAAATTCAAAACAAAAGTGTCAAGATTCAATGTTATCTCATTACCGCACGGCTTATTTTTGGATGCAAGAAAATATGGGCTGACGTGTGGCTGACGTATACTGCACTCTTTCTTATTATTGTACACGTAGCTTATAAGAAAAGGACAGATTGGGTTGCTATGAAGATTGTTTTAACAATTAATTCATGTTTAAATAAAATACAGAGCGCAAAAATACTACAATATCCCTTTTACACATAATATCATTGATAAATCATAAAAAAATCTACTTACCTACATAAAATATGATACACCATCGGCTTTTGGCAATTTCTTTGAGTACTTTTTACTAGTCTAGTTACACCTTACAGGACGGCATTGCTGGCATGACATTTGATAGTTCATCAAGCGGAGACTGGCGCGCGATTCGCATATCTTCGCGCATTTTCCAGGTTTGTCTCGGACACTTTTGAGCGCAGACCCAAAGTCCATGTATTAGTACGTCAGTGCAGAAAAGCGATACATTTGGCAACGCTGTCTACTGTCTATCTGTCCCTACAACTTCCAGCTTAAGAATAAGTATACGTCAAAACTAAATACTAATTTGTCAGATAAATCTTACTGACAAACGTTTGGACTTTCGGCTTAAAACACCTTCTGTGAGAATTTGTTTACACTTTGATTAGCAAAACATGTACCGAAAATAAATTTATTATTCCATGTTACATTTAGAACATGTTTTGCAAATGTCAGCTGTGACGTGTGATTTAGGTAGTTGTTTCTCTGAAATATTTTCTTATAAAATATTATCTTTCTTCCATAACAAACATTTTCGTTTCGTTTTTAAATATAGCCCTCATTAAGTATGGCGGAACTTGTTTAGCAAATGTGATTCTCAAGGAAGCCTTACTTACCATTTCACGTCAAACACCGTTTGTTTGTTATTAATAGTCCTCGGTCTCTTGTGGCTAGTACCTACAGTAACAAGATTGAGAACGAGTGTTGCAAATGACAACTGAGACGTATTTCTGTCCTTTTTCTGAAGCCCAAGAGCTCCATATATATGTATATTCTAGTAAAATAATAAAAATATTTTATAAAGCTACTGTTACTGATACCTGCTGTCAGCTTGGTACATCCCACTGCTTGGCATCGATATCGATAAACAACACCGATATTTCCGCATTTATAGTGTTAGTATATAAGATCATGACAAAAACTAGGATCTAGTAAAAATTTGTAAGGATAGATAAAATTCAACCGAACTACATCAATAAAATAAAATTATTGAAGATTTTTCAGCTCTGAATAGTTCAATTTTGCAACGTGCTATAGATCAGCAGCATTCACAATACAACTTTACGCAAAGCACAATGCCCTGCGTGTGCAATATAACAATGCTTTCGGCACTACGACTCCCCCGTTATTGCAGTGCCTCAGGAATGTTTACGGAGGCGAGAACAGACGACTTTTTGCGATAATCTGCCTCGATTGTACGTCGAGTGAGGTTGAGCACCAGCCGTGTCCTGGGGGTCATTGCAGATAGAGAGGATAGCTGTATGCTTCGGCGCTTCACCGAGCTGCATGTGAGAAGTGCATCCCGGTGAACCGCCGGGTATCTGACTAACATAGTTCGTAAGTTATCTACTAACAAAAAATATGGATCTTTAGTATCTGAAATAAATACATTATTATTATTCCACTCTGATGTTTCACAAACGAAGTATTCTTCCTATGATCCCGGCTTTTCCTTATCCCGCAAGTTTTCCCAACATTGGTGATGGTATATAATAATTAATCCCCAATGCACGTTCGCAATAGAATATGTCTTATACCAATGAAAATTATTGGAAAGCTAATTAAAATACTTACCTCCTCAGTGATATAAAACCTTAAAAAAATTAAACCGCCTTCAAAGACAAAAATAATGTTACTAAAAAGCGAGAAATAACCACAATTACTTCAATATTCAAGTCAATCTTAGTTAAATCGAACTAATAACTAACCGCTTGATATATTTCAAAGCGTACATTACATAAGAAAAAATATCCCTACATACAGACGAACATAGAACCTCCTCCTTTTTTGAATTCAGTTAAAAATAATGTAATTACTGTGATGAAGACGTATGTCCACGAACGTGTTTCTATTTTAATAGCGCAGTGTCATTCGCACCGATATATTTGGAGGTCTTACTTAAAACTGTGCCAACTATATTATAGCATGATTCATTTAGCGCGAAATCTGTGCCGTTGCCATAACGACTCGATGTCAACAAACTGAATGCTGTACTTACCTACCATAATTTAGTGACAATCATTATGCGCCAATAGTATTCTTAATTCTGACAGATATATTTTTATAGATACCAGTCTTACTTTAGTCTTTTGTTGCTCAAACCTTTTGAGTTGCATACCGTTAGAGCAGGGGCGAGAACGAATGAACGGTCCTTGCGTTTATAGCGACCGACTATGAATGAATGAAAAAGCGCTTGCACTTTACCGCTTGTCGCCTGCGATTTCGAAGAGTTGCCCGCTCCCTACTTCACTGAATGACGTAACAATGTGACGGCTTGAGCCATGCGTATTGCGTCTACGTTTGGGTTCGCGCGGACGGTGTATCGTTCGTTCATTCCGTTTTCCGTCAACTCGCGGAGCGTTCGCTCGCGTCCTATTCGTAAAATATTACGCACGTGGCTTAGTGCTTCGCTCCCGGCATAACCTATAACACGGGCTATAAATCTCTCCACTGCTGTGAAAGGTGAGTGTCACTCGTGACTATTTTTTTTAATGTAATTATATCTATTCGTTAATGTTGACACGTCTCTCAGTTCTCGGAATTTGATCGGGTCGGGGAAGTGTAAACGCTTAGGACCATGTACTACAAAGTGAGTGCTTACAGTTAATTTTCTTGACTGCATTGTTTAGACCACGGGCACACTATTGGCAACACAACTGATAGATGACCTATTAAGTTAATTGCAGATAAGGTTGCATTCACACCAAAGTTTTGTGACAGATGGTGTGCTTTGTAACGTAGCCTAAGTTGAATGAAGGGAATTTCTCGAATATTATTTTTAGCAAGGTTAAAGTGGGATACCTATGAACTTATATAGTAAGTTCTTAAAAAAATCTAAACATAACGTACCTAATTACGTACGTATATTCACGAATGCAACTACCAGCTGCTGGCTTCCTCTGTGTTGTCTTATCTACAATGAAACGCGAGTACGTATGGTACTTATGTACCGTATACAAAACGCGCTTTTAAAATACAGTCATTGATTCTAAATCAATGAATGCAGTTGCTAAACCTAATGCTATTTTGGAAAGATGTCGATTTAAAATTATATTACCATTATTTATTATCTTCATGGTTATAATAATATTTACATACATCTTATCTAAACATAATTAAATATACCATACCGTAGAAATAACAAGATGCGTAGCAAAATTTTATTATTCCAAGTTTACAAAATTTCATATACAAATATAAAACTTTATAAAATCGAAATATATGAGGGACAGTTTCTAATGGCGGTCTTAAATTGATATTCGATTAACTAATACAAAGTTTCAACCAAAAAAAATACTATCGAGATTTATTTGCCGGGTCCAAACGGAACGAAAATTTGTTTCAAAATGTGACATAGAAATAAATAATCCTTGCCTTGAAAAAAATTACTGTCTACGAGGTGTTTATACCAGACAATGCGTCTTGCATTGAGGGCTGTGAATTTGACCTTTATCGATAAATTTCGTAACATATTATGCTCTAACAACAAAGGCACGACAGGGCAATATATTATTATGTTATCAATGTGTATATATTATAAACTTAAATAAGAACACACGAGTCGCAACCCACTGTAAAAAGTTCATTAATTAAAACAGTATTCTATTTGTATTTTTTATTTGGTAGTTAATATTATACAAAACGGAACGGAACGGCGTGCTGGAACATATCTCGCTCAGAGAATCAGCATCGCCATCCAGCGTGACAATGCTGCCAGCATTCTTGGCACGCTACCGCATGATTCCGGTTTGGGTCAGATCTTTTATCTATAAGTAGGTAGGTTAAGATATGTTTTTATAAATAGTTTAATCTGTTTTGTGTCATAACATATGACTGCCATACAAAACAAATAGGTAAAATAAACAACGGGTAGGTATGTATGTACCTATTAATCAATCATCGTAATGCTTTTCTCGAATAGTATGCACTAATATTCTCCCTCAAATAAACTTCGCGGAATAAGTGTTGAGCAGGATACTCGTTGAAAGCTACATATTGTTTATATCTTGCGTATATTTCAGTAAAGTTAAGTAACTTTAGCTCTATGGAACTGCAATGCAAAGCGCATTTAAACCTTCTGAATAAACCAAAAACTTGATCCAATCAAATCCACTGCAGGGCACAGCCACCGCTCCAATCCTGCTAAGGATTACCATCAGGTGCTCGCTGTCCCGTACAAAATAAAAAAAATACCATGATCATCACTATGTATCTAAGCCTCCATGTACAGCTACCAGCAGTCTACATTTGAGCGTATAGACAAAAAAACCGGCCAAGTGCGAATCGGACTCACGCTCCGAGGGTTCCGTACACACTTGTAGGTAACGTTAAAAGTAGGCGAACTATTGAACGATTAAGGTCATTATTCGTCGATGACTCAACAGCGCGAAACAGGATATATTTTTAGCAAATTCGCATTGCGATAAAAACTACATATTTACAGTTTTTTCCCTTTATTTGTGCTGTAAGACACAACTTCCTGCGAAATTTCATGGTTCTAGGTCAATGAGAAATACCCTGTAGGTTTTGCTTCCCTTGTGAAATCGCAAAATATACGAACATTTGCGACATAAACGGTCATATCTTTTCTTCATATTGATTTACAGGTTTGATTATTTTACAGCCGAAAGAGACCATAGACCCCGGTATTACATATTAATTTCAATTTGATAACTCCACGCGTTCTTGAGATAAAAAAATGTTGACAGACAGACAGACGGACGGAAGTGATCCTATAAGATTCCTTTTTTCCTTTTAAGGTACGGAACCCTAAAAACACAATAAGCATCACTATGTACCTAAGCACCTCCATGTACACCTACAGGCAGTCTACATTTGAGCGTATAGACAAAAAGCTGTCAAATACCGTTAAAAATGTGTGCGCGCTTCATTTTTGACAGATGTTCCAGTTTACCGTAGCGGCGATGTGTAGTGTACCTAATTAACAATAGAATCGTGAGGTCATTGACTGAAGTCTGTAATCATCAAGTCACTACAATACTTTCATGAACCAAAGAGTACTATAGTGAAGCGGTTATAACCAGTTACAGGTATAACAGATTAGTAGACAGTGTCGTTTATCATCGACGCGTGTAGCATGATAGTGATCAAGTATGTGGGATGATTTATGAAATGTCAACACTTCATATAGGTACCCCGGGCTCGAATGAAATAGTTTGACCTATTTTTTATCTAAACTGAAATATTCGACCGGTGACTACCTTACGATTCGGGAAACCTTATGCAAATTAGCGGTATTATGAAAGGGAATTAAATGTCATTAATTAGTTACTTAAGTGTTAAGTAGCTTCAGAAATCACGAAAAATTGCTTATTCACTTCAGAGCCCAACAACAAGATCTAAATAGCAAATAGCAAAAAGGTTAGTTGACATCACAGGAGACCGAAGAGCTGGCAGCTACCTCGGACAAAGATTAAGTCTTGCTATTCAGAGGGGGAACGCTGCCAGTATCTTCGGAACCTTGCCCACAGGGACTCCGTTTAATAATATGTTTTAATATTTATATTATATTTTTAAGGTTTTTAGTTTTAGATAGATTTGAAGATCTAAATATGGCACATATTTAGATCTTCAAATCTATAACAGATATGGAAAAAAGGACATGTGGTTCCCATATCGCCTTAGTTCGGGAAATTTTTGTATATCAAATGGGATGAACAATTCAAAACCAGAAAATGATGTCGATTCTGTTCTTCAACATTACTAAATTAATTTGACAGGTCTAAAAGTCTTGCGTTCGCTTTCTAATGTGCGGGGTTAAATAAGGATGGCAATACTTTTAGACCTGTCAAATTAGTTAAGTTTAATGATTACGTGCAACAGAATTGGCACCAGTGTCATGCTTTTTAGTGCCTTCTCAAGCCAACTCATGCGTGTACTTTACTTTAGTCCAAGGAGGTCGTAATCGTACAAAAACTCTTTTATATGATACTAGCGGCCCGCCCCGGCTTCGCACAGGTAGACATTAGTTTCGGAGCATAGACATTTATCAAATATTTTGTCCATCCGTGTGGAGCCGGGGTGGGCAGCTAGTATAATATATAGCCTATGTTACTCAGAGATAATGTAGCTTTCTCAGGGTGAAATAATTTTTGAAATCGGTCCAGTTGTTTCGGAGCCTATAGACATTTACCAAATATTTTGTCTACCCGAGCGAAGCCGGGGCAGGCAGCTAGTATAATATATAGCCTATGTTACTCAGTGATAATTTAGTTTTCTAACGGTGAAAGAATTTTTGAAATCGGTTCAGTACTTTTTGAGTTTATTCGTTACAAAAATATAAATCTTTCCTCTTTATAATATTAGTGTAGACTACTAATACTAAAATGCATAACAAGTTAGTAGATTATTGACTGAATCCTTGAAAAAAATTCATTAAAGCTATTGATAACAAACTGGGATTGTTAATTCTTAATACATGTGTGTTTTGTTGTGACTTTTGTATGCAATAAAAAGTGCATTTTAATACTTCTACGGCCTTCATCAATATCGAGCGCCCTGCGTCGGTACTAACTTCTTTATATTAGACTAGCTGTTTCCCCGCGACTTCGCCCGCGTATCAATATAATATATAGCCTATGTTACTCAGTGATAATATAGCTTTCTAACGGCAAAATAATTTTTGAAATCGGTTCAGTAGTTTCGTAGCCTATTCAACACAAACATACACACACACAAAAATACAAATCTTTTCTCTTTTATAATATTACTATTGATAGTATAGATAAAGATACGTTTACCCAGAGCACTTTGTTCAACTATTAAAATCGGGATTTTAAATAGTACCCTAATATTTTTCTGAAATAAAAATAACCTACGTTACTCTTAATAACTTCAGCAATCTGCCAGTGAAAGTCCCATCAAAATCGATCCAGCCGTTTCGGAAATTAGCCGAAACAAACAGATAGCCAGACACTAGAAATTAGTTTTTGTTATTTACATCGCATTTTCCTCCCATATGCATTTGGTACAAAGCAGTTATTTAGACATTGCAAACAGACACTACAGCTTTATTTATATCTACACTAATATTATAAAGAGGAAAGATTTGTATTTTTGTATGTAACGAATAAACTCAAAAAGTACTGGACCGATTTTAATAATTCTTTTTTCATTAGAAAGCTACACTATCACTGAGTAACATAGGCTAGCTGCCCGCCCCGGCTTTGCACGGGTAGAAAAAATATTTGATATCAATGTCTACCCGTGCGAAGCCGGGGCGGGCCGCTAATGTAAATCTAGATACATTAGATAAAAATATTATTGCTCCAAAAACCCTGCGTTCTCTTTGTTCTTATTATAATCACGACATTAATACTAGCTATTATCAACAGATTATGATAAACGAAATCATTGTGATATTTATTTTCTACGATAAGACACCCTTCGAATAGATACGCAACATTAATTTACGACGAAAAAAAAGTTTTCATGCTCTTCTACCCGTTCGAGGCATCAGGCAGTGTCATGGTGGAGATTTTTTACAGTGTCTGGTAAATTGTGTTATAGTGATCTGAGTGTGTATTTTCTGTGTAATTTTGTGTGGTAAAGTTTTATTTAGTGACTGGTTTAAAGGAACATTGGAAATAGTGCTGGTTGGAAATAGTGGAAATAGGTTACCTACAGGCATTTGCCATCTGTTATTCCCGCGGATTGTCTACAGAAATGAACAAACAAGAATACCGATAATTGTCTAACACTCGACACTGGGCTAATAAAATTAACAACTCAGTTTTATAATGAGATACGCGTTAGTCTTTTACGTAAAAAAAATTCTTAATTTTATGAAATGAAAAATAATTATAATGACAATTTCATTATAATTATTTTTCATTTCAAAGTCGTGGACGTATCGAAAAAAAATATATCGACATTTATCAACTTTATTCCAGCCTTGAGGCGGTGGGTGGACGGGTCTTTCTTTAATTACTTAATTAAGCGTCCACCCACTAGTGGGTTAAGCCAGTGGGTGGATCGGACGGGTCACGACCAATAAGAATAAGTAATACTGGGTATTACTTATACTTACGCTTATACTTATCAAGATGTAACATGTATCAAGCATCACGTTCCGAAATAACATCGATCGCAGTTTCAGAATCCACGAATTATTGATGTTTATTTTTCCTTATCGTATACGAACATTCGATTACAAGTAGCGATTTATCCAAACAAGTAAGCACGAAAGGACTTCGACCAATGACAAGCATTGCATTGAAAATAATACAAAACACGATCGCGTCAAAAGTTTTAAATTTAAATTAGGTGTAGTTTATTATTTAACGCTGGTTATTTTGTTGGTTTTGGCATTTCTCATTCCAAATTACATTTAAACATAACGTAAGTTGTATATATTTTTATAATCGAGGGAAAATCGGTATTTTATAATCTACTAGTGGCCCGCCCCGGCTTCGCACGGGTAGACTTTTATATCAAATATTTTGTCTACCCGAGCGAAGCCGGGGCGGGAAGCTAGTATAATATATAGCCTATGTTACTCAGTGATGATGTAGCTTTCTAAGGGTGAAAGAATTTTTGAAATCGGTCTAAAAATAAAAATAAAATTTAGGGGTGGACTACCCCTAACATTTAGGGGGATGAAAAATAGATGTTGGCCGATTCTCATAGATACCGGATAAGCACAAAAAATTTCATCAAAATCGGTCAAGCCGTTTCGGAGGAGTATGGCAACGAAAACTGTGACACGAGAATTTAATATATTAGACTAGATACTGTAACTTATTTCTACTCTATGTACCTAACTAATTTATTTATCTGTCGTAAATAAGACCAATATGTTTACAATATGTTATCCTAGCTAATATTTACATATACATTCGAATGTTTATTTGTCAATAATGTTAAATTAGAACCGAATAATAAGCCTTAGGAAAGCAACATTTATTTCCACCAACTTATGGTTAAATGGGGTATTCGGTCAAAGAGTATGAGCTCAGTGCAGATAATATACAAGTATGAGGAACATTTTGCATCGAAGTGGATCTCACCAAAGATTTACGGATGAAATCTTATGTACTCATGTAAAGAAAAAAAAACTAACCTAATATAAAAAAAATATAAAAAATAAAACACTTGTCCCAAATCCCTGTCACGCGGGAGGGTGACAAGAAGGCTGGCAGCATTGCCCCGCTGTATGGCAATGCTGATCCTTTGCGAAAAATATGTTCCAGCCTTCTTGTCACCAGAGGCCTCAATCAATCGTCGCGAGACCGCCTTGTACAGCAGATGAGCCTCTGGAACCCCATAGCCCCAGGGTCTCCACCGCAAAAACAGCCAATATGAAGCCCCTTCCGAGGCACACATATTTGCGGCGTTTAAGGCTCTCCTGTTAAAGTACATAATTACTCAAAAGATTACTCTATTTCAATCTAGGAGTATATTATATAAGTTATGTATCACTATCTGAACATTCTGCGTGGGTAATGTTTATACGTTTGAATTTCTTGAGATAAAAATGAGATCTACTTATAAGGAAATCATGAGCGTTTTCTGAAAGATTTGTTCCACTGATAAGATTCGCTTGAGAGTTTGTGAAAGACATACTGATAAACATCTATCTTCAAATCCAGAATTTCAAACATCTTTGATAACATTCTGTGAAATTTGTGATAAAAAGTAATTCAAAAACGAAAACCACAAAATAATCTCACAGTTCGCCGTTAGAATAATCTTATGACCCTTAGCACTGATTCGACTCATGAAAGTAAAATTTCATAGTAGTAAATGCCATTTGGTATATTTCGTATGAGCCCGGATTAGGTTTTTACTAAAATACATCAGCCAAGTGTGAGTTGGACTCGCGCACCGAGGGTTCCGTACTAAAAGAAAAAACTGGGTTAACTTCAATCCCTACACGGACTATTGCACCAACCGCAATAGCGAATTCTCTCTTTTTTAACGAATATAGCAACACAAACCCAGTCTACTTGTGTTTAAAAACTAAAACCCGAGTACGGAATAATCACGCTCTAAAGGGTATCAAAAGATAAAATATTCTCATCTGATATATATTAATGTTTTCAATACATATTCATAGCGATGTTCACAAGAAAGCTGTTGCAGTGGATTACGGATCATGATATACAGCCCGCTGACAGACTGACCGACGGACGGACGGATGGACTCACATCTGAGTCTTAGTAATAGCTCAGAGTAGATAATATACTAAGAAATAGGTTTCCGTAGGATAACCTTCGGGGACGGCACCATAAAAAATATATTATATCTAATATATAAAATTCTCGTGTCACAGTTTTCGTTGCCATACTCCTCCGAAACGGCTTGACCGATTTTGATGAATTTTTTTGTGCTTATCCGGTATCTATGAGACTCGGCCAACATCTATTTTTCATCCCTCTAAATGTTAGGGGTAGTCCACCCCTAAATTTTTTTATTTATTTTTTAGACCTATTTCAAAAATTCTTTCACCGTTAGAAAGCTACATCATCACTGAGTAACATAGGCTATATATTATACTACCTGCCCGCCCCGGCTTTGCACGGGTAGACAAAATATTTGATATAAAAGTCTACCCGTGCGAAGCCGGGGCGGGCCGCTAGTTTTTCTATAGAATCAAGACTAAGGACGGGTCGACATCTGTCAGGATAATATAAATATAAGGATATAAGTACCTACGTTAGTACTCTTTACATTATCCTCGTAATAAAGTTACCAATACAATACATAATAAGAAACAAATTATATTTACATAATTCTATAGTTTATTGTTAAGCAACGATTGATGTAACCTTGTTATTTTAGAATTAGTATCGATTGCTACCGTCATTGCTACAGCTGTTACAACAACACACTACATACGCAAGTTATGACAATCGCACTTTTTTAACAATATGACGTCATTATATTGCGATTAGGCGACGGCTTATCAATTCTACCGTACGATACGCTGTATAGTATGTACTCTGAGATATTAGCTCGTTATGTCCAAGCTGTATAAAGTTAGGTTAAAATTCAACGCTATTAGATTTTCACAAGGGACATTATCTACGCTCCGAGTTCACTCGCGGAATTATTACCTTATCATTTGAATATAAGGTTCCTTTTACAACAAACAAACTAAACAAGTAAACCTTACAAGAGTCTCATATTATGATATACAGTTGACATCTGACGGGCTTAGCTATCACCGCGCGCGCTCGTTGGCTAAATCAAATAGCGCGCTTCCGCGTTCCGCTTCCTGTAACACAATTCCGTCCCTTTTCACGAATCACTCCCTCAGATTCCAAGGAAGCGAGAGGAAGATGTTACACTTCTTTTTATAAATGACAGTTGAGTTCACCTACCCGTCCAAAGTTGTAAACCCTTTAGGAGTAGATTTTCAAATGAATATTTTATAGCTGATACCAAATAAAAAGGTAGATCGCACTTTGCGCACATCGAAGTGACGCCAGCTAACACTACGCCTTGCAGTGTACATATACACATTTACACGCAAGACACACCTGCAATGAGTATAAAGAACTACGCCTTGCCCAAGCACTTCATGATTAAGGCCCCATACATTAACCGCGCTGATTCCAGTTGTCGGTCACGCCCACAAATCGACACTTCGCACCTGATACACTACGTCACATCGTTGTTTGCGAAGATCTACCTTTTTAATTTGATCTGAGCATGCTATAATTAAATTCCGTGATGAGTCGGTCTGTGAGTACATCTAAACTAATCTATATCTATACTTAATATTATGAAGAGAAAAGATTTGTATTTTTGTGGGTTTGTATTGAATAGGCTCCGAAAGAACTGGACTGATTTTAAAAATTATTTCACCGTCAGAAAGCTACATTATCACTGAGTAACATAGGCTATTTATTATACTAGCTGCCCGTCCCGGCTTCGCACGGGTAGACATTTATCAAATATTTTGTCTCCCCGTGCGAAGCCGGGGCGGGCCGCTAGTATACTATAAATTTATTCTAATATCGTAGTGTCGTAACCTATTTATAAGTAGGAATTTACAAAGCCCACCTAGTAGTGTATTAGTATTCTCACACCGTTTATTGGTGACATTACATCGAACTGTATGTCACGTTGGTAAAGCAGCGGCCTATTAACATAATATATCTAACTCCAACACTCACGCCGAAACGGTAAATTGTCCCAGAGCCCTACAATGTAACAAACAAGTATCTTTTTTTTTTCAAACTTTATTCGTTGGTAACCCTCTCATTTGACAACCATATCTAATCGTAGAGTCCGCCATATTGGAGTGAAAATGGGCGACATTTAGGTAATGAATTATAAATATTGACACGGGAACTAAACGTGCATGCAAAATTCACACATCGGACAGGTGAAACTAAGTAATACCTTGAATCGCGTTATCTTTCGGATTATTTCGAATTATATAAAAGCTATATAATTACGCCCATAGATACCGAACCTTCATGTATAATTTTTAGCTTAATATGTGCTATAGATGTAAAGTTGTTAGAACGCAATCAAGCTGTACCGATCCAAAGGCTGAAAACAAATTTAAAAAAAATAGGATATTAGTGACTAAGACACGGACAAAAGTGATACCTAATATAAATCTATGAGTTGGCTTATCAGAGTTTGTCAACACACTCAGGGTTACACCTACCTGCGAAAGGTTTCCCGATAATACGATAGCCGTAGCCCTATCAGGCTTCGGCTTTGGTAGTATCGATATTGTAACTTAATGTAACGCGGCCGCTACGAGCAACAAGAGCAATATCGGCTTTATAATTATTTGAACCTTATCACCGAGACATAAGATAGATAATGCTGCGTACGTAGCTCTGTTCACGCCTGCGCACTGCGCTCGCCACCCTTAACCTGTTCAGCAATTTCGTCATAGTTTGTAGAGGCAGGGTGGCGTAAGGGATTACGCATTGAGCTCCGGCCCAAGATTCGTGGTTCGAATCCACGCCCTGCCAGGCCATAGCTAAAACACAAGGCCATGTTTTGTAACATTTCCTAATTATTTATTTCACTAATATCTCAGAGTAGATAATACTACGTACAACTAATATTGTAATAATGTATTTATATCAGACTGCAGCAATTTTTAAGAGCAACAAATTAGAGAGATTTTTTAGGGCATCAATAATATTTAACCTTAGTAAATAAGCATTAATATTACCGAAAATAACTAAACGTACGAACAAGCACAGAACACGATAATTACAATCCTAAGCACACTGAGTTAGACTAATCTGTTAACGGAAGTCCCTTATTCTCAACTATCATAAGGCCGTGGTAGCCTTGTGGTTGAAGCAACGGCCGTCATCTGATGGGCTCGGCCTGTACCAATGAGTTTTTCTAAGCTTAAGAACAGTGATTGAGCTAAAAAAGAGAGTTAGGGTGAATTAGGATCTCTGGGAAATATAGGCGCCGCCAGACTGGCGACTGCACCTTACAGGAGACCGCAGTAAAATAACACTATTTTTACGTAGTGTTGTGTTTGTGTGGTCAGTACGGTTACCTGTGCTCCACGAGGATACGTTGGGTTAGTAATAAAACACAGTGACTCCTCCTCATCAACAACAGGGCTGGCAACTCGTAAGTGATATCCCTGGTATTGCTAGCGGCTATAGGCTACGGTGACTGCTTACCATCAGGTGGGTCGTATGGTTGTGTGCCATCTTAATAGTATTTAAAATGTTTACTTACTGTAATCGGAATATGAAACACAATTATCAGACATACCGATGTGTATGTCAAAAATATGACTGAAAGCTCCTTCACAATGTGTAGTGAATGAGTTTATCGCGATGATCCAGGTCAGGATGTTTGAATAAAGTTAAAAAGAATTGTATTGCCATCGGTCTTAATAAGCGTGGAGTCGTGTTAGTCAGTTAAAAAAAGTCGTAAAATTTCGTTACATACAGTTTGAGCTCGTGCCTCATCACTGCAGTTAAAAAAAGGATTTTAAACTTTAAAATTGGTTGTTATTTTAGATGTCGTCAAGTCGTCATCATCTTCATCTTCATCTTGAAGTTCTATTTCTTTCGTCTCAAAAATTTACTTAATTTAAATCAAAATCAAAAATCGTTTATTCAGTTTAGGCCCTAATAAGGCACTTATGAAGGTCGAAATTACCACCGGTTCGGAAAAAAGCCTCATGAGAAGAAGCGGCAAGAAACTCAGTGCTCTGTTCTGTCTTTCTTTTCATGTAACAATCATGATATAACTATTTGTAACAAAATTCTTCTAGACATTGGTATGAAATTACAAATATCAAAATGAAAGCTACCAAGTTGGTTTTGTCACTGCTTTCATGAAATACATATTTTAAACTATTACAATTACCAGGAGCGGGGAGTCACTTGTGCAGAGTGAGTGAATCTGCTTCCCATCCAAGCTCTATACGATTCGGAACGGGAACAATTTCGATCATTCTATTAGAAATCGCACTCGCAATAGCTTGGTTTATTTTAATTTGATCATTTAGAAGCCGTTGGTCGTGACCTTTCCACCGATAACAAGCGCAGTGTAGCTCATTATCAACACGCTTGCGGTGAATAAACAGCGAGCAAACTAACATCTGTTAGCGATGTGTTATTGTGCTCACATTCACTTTACCATTCCTTTTGTTTGTTCGTAACAACGACACCTAAGCGATAATGCATAGTTGTTTTCTTTCTCAGAGCGGTTGCATTAGTATATCTTTGTCTGTATTGGACGAGGGCGGAAACACCGCGGGTGGTCCCGGAGATGATTGCAAGACGAGCGAGCTCATTATAGGCAGGATGGCTGCAGATTGTAGCGTCGGAACAATAGGAAAAGTGGACATTTTGAAAAGGTCTTTGACTCATTCTCTCACGGGGTAGGCAGAGAGCAGTAGGAATTTCACTCTTGTATTGGACACATTTCTTGCTTCATTTACATTCATCTATCTCTAAGCGAGCTCTTTAAGCTTTAAGAGAGCTCTTTCCCCGCGACTTCACCTGCGTAGGAATATAAGATATAGCCTATGTGACTCAGTAATTAGTGGTGCCGATTCTGTTGTTCACTTTCTAAATTAAAACTTAACTAAAACATACTGTTGTTCATTGACACATTTGACAGGACTTAATTTAATTTGACAGCTCTAAACCTTAATTTGTCAGTTCTAAACTTAAATTTAGTGTAATTTAGACTTATGTGTTATTAGTTAAGTTGATGAAAGAATTAAAAACGGTCTACTATTTATTTTTGTTCTGATGTATAGACATCGCCTTAAACTGTAATTCCGAAAAAGCCTTAGCAATGCTTGCAGAAATAAATGATGACACTAATAATTAACGAGCTAAAAATATACATATAAATTGTGCTGTTTAAATACCACAGTCAGCCATTACTCACCTCTCAAACTAAGGTACAAATCACATTTACCTCGAAAATATTTGCATAGCTTGGGGATTATGAAACGCTTGCTAGACAGAACCGCTTAGGAACAAAATGAAAACACTAAGTCATCGGGACGAATATAATTTTTTATTGTTATCTAGGGCTTATGAAGATTACCATGCAGTGATTTTCGTTTCTCAACTTTTTTTTTTTTTTTTTTTAATACTCGCACACAGGGATGTCACTCGCGTTGCCGACCCTTCAAAAATCTCCTCACATTGATAATTTCTTATGAATTGCAGGAAACCATAAACATTATTATACTTTGTCAAATTTTTTTTGTTTATCTATTTTTTTGGTATTTTCCGCTCTTCTTCTTTCGTCTATCAAAGCCTAAAACCTTGCCTTCCGCAATTAATTTCAATAAGTTAATTAGGTTTTCCCAAAGGAGTACAGCATGGGGTTCTTCTAGAAGGGTGTGAAGAGATTTTAGAAGGGTCGGCAACGCGCCCGTGATACCTCTGATATTGCAAGCGTCCATAGGCTACGGTGACCGCTTGCAATCAGGCGGGCCGCATGCTTGTTTGGCACCTTAGTGGTATATAAAAAAGGGTAAATGCAGTGTTTCTCTTACCAAATCAAACATTGTCCCGAGCTTCTGCACCATTGGGAGAGGAGCGGAAGATACATTACTTAATTTTTATAGGCAAACAACCTCAGTTCAAATAAAAAAGATGGATGTAACGTTACGAACGACGATGTGATGCCAGTTTTTTAAACATTAGGTGCTCGGACAAGGCGTAGTTTCGTTGTTCGTGTGTGTGTGTAATTGTGTATATGTACTCTGCAAGGCGTTATTTTTACCGGCGTCACTTAGTTCGCAAACTCTCATCTACCTTTTTCATTTGATCTGAGCAACCAACAAAATGTTGCCATAGTACAAGAATACGTATGGTTTCCAACGAGAGTTGAATTTTACATGGCCACTTCTGTCGATCGCGATTCTAAATACAGTCAGAGTCGTATTAAAATGCCACGTGTATTTTGGCACGTGTATTTTGCTGCCGTTCAGGAACAGCGGGTGTTGAAATACTTCGCATAATAAAACAAAACATTAGGGTTAGCCCAATTACGGTACTCTACCGCCAATATTCCTATCTCTATATATAAAAATGAATCCCTATTTCCCTTAGTCACGGCATCACACGTAAATGGCTAGGCCGATTTCGTAGTCAGTAGAAGGTTCTTATGAAAATTAAATTTGGAAAAAGAATCGGAATATTTTTAATTTCGGGATAAAGTAAAGGACCTTTGTTCTATGGTGTATTTGTCATATGAATTCATAGCTAAGACAGGACGACGTCTGTCGGGACAGCAGCTAGTCCTATGTATTATCTACTCTGAGCTATTACATAAGCCACGTGATCTAGTCCAGCTTTAAATTAAAGGATATAATTAGCTTTTACTGGTAGTTAAATTTGACAGTTGACAAAAGCCGCGGTGGCCTTGTGGTTGAAGCAACGGCCTGTCATCAGATGGGCCCAGGTTCAAATCCCGGCCTGTACAAATGAGTTTTTCTAAGCTTAGGTACAGTGATTAATCACACCATGAGCTTTTAAAAAGATAGGTAGGGCGATTTGGGATTTCCCGTGGGTTTTTCCATTTAAATTGGAGCCGCCTGACTGGGGACTGTACCTCCACCTTGCAGAAGACCGCAGTCAAATAACACTCAGATGACAGACCGTTTCTTAAACCACAAGGCCACCACGGCTTTAAAATCATTAGACGTCATATGCGACTACTGTAAGGCTTGCTCGCGCCGCGCGCCGGCGCCGTCTCGGAAGGGTAGGCAGAAAACCACACCCCATTTCACCACAACTATACGTTGCCAAATGGGGTATGTGTTACCAATACATACCCAGCACTATTCGCCTTTCTAATTTTGTATGTAATCTAGATAGCACACATTATACAATGCACTTAAGACTTAACAGGAAAACTATTTACTCGTTGCTTTGCAACTTAGCATAAACATGGGATAACCCATGACCTCTATATTTATTTATAGTCTTACTCATGGATATTTCACCTTTTCATAAGCAAAACTTAATCTGTTTGGTGGGTTCGAAATGTACTTTTGGCAGAGTACAACTCTGCCTGATATTGATCTATCTGAGATTTTTTTTACCCCCACCAGATGGTAAGCAGTCACCGTAGCCTATAGCGGCTAATACCAAGGATATCACTAACGAGCTGCCAACAACATGTTGATGAGGACTCACTCTGCTAGCCTTACTTCTAGTGCTGCGTATCCTCGTGGAGCACTGGAAACCTTACTTACTGCAGAAACACAACATTACATCAAAGCAGTGTTATTTGACTGCGGTCTTTTGTAAAGTACAGTACTGATCTAATTTTAAAATTGGAAAACTCACGGGAGATCCCAATTTGCCCTACCTCTCTTTTTAAGCTCATGACGTGATTAATCACTGTATTTGCTTTGAAAAACCTAATTGGTACAGGCCGGGGTTTGAACTTGGGCCCATTAGATGACAGGCTGTTGCTTTAATCACAAGGCCAGCGTAGCTGTAAAGAAACCTAAACTTTGGGCAGGCGTTGGGTGGGTCCATTGTCCATATTGTACCTCGTTGCCTCGGAGTGCACGAGACGTCGGTCCCGGTTGTTGGAAACAGTCTGTCAGTCAATAAATGGTTTACCCCAAGTAACCAATTTCTAGCCGTTTTTGCAAACAGTAGCACTTTTTAACTACAGACTATTTGTCCAAAATCGACGGGTATGAAGTAGCAGCCTAAAGTTAGTATTCAGAAAAATAGCGATTAGCGATGACGCTTAAAGATCTACTTTTCATTGTCATGGTATGCAGAATTTTAACAAAGAACGCCACACAATGGGGCAGACATATTATTAGTAACCATCACTGATTATTCTGCCTTGCAAGATGCGAGACAATGATTTAGAGATATACCATAGCAATTCTAATATCCCTTATCGTCAATCGGAGGCAGATACAAAGAGCCAAAGCCGCCAAACTATTAGGAATCATGTCGGAGATCAGTCCTAACCGAATTGCCGAAGAGTTAGGTTACACAACCGAGTCCCGAGACTTTGGTAAGAGCTTTTTAAATATGTACAGATATTTTATACCACATATATGTACCTTTTATGTTTCATTTTGGAATACCACTGATATATGTGTGTGTTTATTAATTTATATTGAAACGTCTATCAACAGCGTGCGCCACTAATGAGTTCACACAGTCTGGGACTTCACAACGCCTGATTGAATTATTGTATAGGACAGTAAACGGTGTGATTAATCATTGCTCTTAAGTTGTTTTTTTAGTTATCTTAGAAAAACGTATTGGTACAGGCTGGGGTTTGAACTTGGGCCCATCAGATAACAGGCCGCTTTTTCACTTTTTATTCGTTTACGTTCTTCAATATTTTCATATAAGCCCGCCGGTTCCGAGTACTCTTTACCTTTCCATTGAAATCCTCTTTTAAATATTAGTAATGAAATCCTAAAGTATACATTTGCTAATAGTGACGACAGAATTACTTCTAGCTATTTGGATGTTCAACAGTAGGTGGGGGGATCATATCACAAAGAGGCCATTAAAAGTGCCTATCTAAAATTCATGGTACTAAAAATCTCTCTTATTGCAGCGTTCCGCAAAATGGACTGTTGTGTATCCCATTACTGGTTTTTTTGGCCTACCTTACAATTGTATTTGAGAAGATGTGTGGTAATAATATTCTGAACTAGTGACCCGGCTTCAGGTATCAGAGCAAAATGCGCTGACATTTTTGTACTGAGTTTTATCGTCACCTTCTTCCACAACTATCGTCATATTTCAGTGAATTTACACAAAATCCAAATAAATTATACACCAATACACTGTTACGTCAATTGGTGACAGCCCTATGGAAATGTGATCAGTAGGGCTAGCATGAATAATTGCGACAACGTTTTCGTATCGCATTCGACTATTTTTGTATTGAAAAATGAACAGCGCTGCGGCGGTGAAAAGTGGAACTAAAAATTAGTATGACAATTTTGACATTTCTCAAGTTACGTTTTCGAATACGTTGTCGAAAAAGTTCGTGCTACCGGCACTGTACTTTTTTAATTTATCGCACCCAGCCAGACAGATAGACGCGACGGGGGATTTTGTTTTGGTATTATGAAGTGATAGTTCTAGTAGGTACAAAATGTCAAAAGTTTTAATTCGCTCGATTTTGCTTGTCTTATTTTTTTACACCACTATGTAGGCAAATTATACGGCCCGCCCGATAGTAAGCGGCTACGTTACCTATGGACGACTGCAATGTGAGGTGCAATCACCGCATCGCGCGTTGTCGACAGCGAAAATCTCTAAACACATGTCATCTAGAAGTACCAAACTATACTCTTCGCAAAACGGGGGAGAGTTAATTCCAGTACATTATTGATTTGAAATGTGTAATTTTAAATTACCACATGTTTAATGGTAATGCTGCCAGCCTTCTTGGCACCCATTTGGGACAAGTTTTTTTTTGCTTTAGTTTTAGTTTGTATTATTATTGTCACATATGTAACATCCTTTGTACAAAATAATAAAAAACTCATTATTTACACTAATTATAACCTAGAATGTAAACAGGTAGTCTGACACATGTCTGGATGTTTAGACTGCGGACCTACGAACAATGACAATACTATGTTACAATAAAAAGCCACGGACCACTCACCAGATATGAGGCGAGTACCAATTTAATAATATTTATCGTTCACCACGCCGCCATGGTCGCAGTTCACTTCGACCTTTCTACACATTTCTTATCGTACAAATACTTTTACCAGTTTACGACCACGCGTTACACTAACTTTATCCAAAATTGAAAGTCACGTAATGTTGGACTTGGATCGTCAACTTTGACTCTTTTTTATACCACTAAGGTGGCACAAGCATACAGCCCACCTGATGGTAAGCAGTCACCGTAGCCTATAGCCGCTAGCAATACCAGGGGTATCACTAACGGGTTGCCAACCTTTTTTGTTGATGAGGACTCACTGTGCCTGCAGCATTACTACAAGCCCAGCCAGCGTAACAAACCAACATCCATTCTTATAAACTTTCGTACTCATAATTTTAGTAGGATTCAAACTTAGAATTGATTGTTAATTCGATAACGTACACTCAGAGATATAATTATTTTTATTACCTTAGAGCAGTGACAGTGGTCCAGATGGACCCCCAAGGGTCCACGTGAGTCGAAGGGGTCTACGTTACCGTGAAAAAAATGGGGGTTCACAAGTTGTAGTGGGGGTCCTAGGACAATTTATCTGGTTTTGATGTGAATAACAAAAGTGTTGCTTGGATTTACCTATCAATGTAGGCGGATAATATTTTAAGGTCACCGAATGCTACCTTTATTTATTTTTATATTATATCTTTAAATTTTTGACGAGTTTTGGGTATACGGTTGAAATTCAGGCAGGGGGTCCACCAAAACTAGTCAAATTATAATTGGTCTTTGAGAAAAGGAGTTTTTTAACAATATATTTTTGTAAAATTGATTTATTAACGTGGACAATGTATTGACCGATCCAGACCGACCTAGTTACCGCATACCACCAGGCCAGCGGGGCCGAGGCCTCACTATCTACTTACACCTACGACTTACCTAGACTACGGCGGTACGACCAATGACTTGAGATATTGGAAAATCAATACAAAATTCAAACAAACTAGTTTTATCGCTGCAACTTAGTGACCTTCCTACTACGTCGTAAGTAATTCATTGCTTGCATACAATTACTGAGCGAATACTAAAGTAAATTAACATTTACATAATTGTATAAATATTTACAGACGTTCTATCGATGACGCCACTCGTTATGTGCTATTATTTACACTTTAATTATTAAACTCGGCGCCATAAACCACAGTATCGAAACTCAGATACATTAGTCAAAAACATTTGGACATGACACAGCGCTATGTGGCACCCAAACTGACACATGCTTGTACTATGAGTAAACAACTGATAGAATACTTTAAACCTATTTTGATACATACAATCACTGCGACATTAGTTGAAAAGGATGGAAATGGTAATGAGTAACGAGGACTACGGGTATGATGTTGATGGAAAGCTGATATTTTACAGCGCACGATTTATTACGCTCACTTAAGCAACTAGTTTTAGACGACAGCAAAAATAATGTGTAAAAAACAAAATATAAAAATGTCACGAATAATTTTGAATTTGAATAATATTAAACCAATGAATTTCAAAAAGTATTTGGTGGTCGCCAACAGTGGTGGACGTGTGGTATAAAGTGTTCCCTGCTATTCTAGCGACGCAAGTTAGAATCTCACCGTCCCAATGGGTTTTTCTAAAAACTAAGTCCAGTGAAGAAATTGAGGGAAGTATGTAGTTTCTAACTGACGGCGACGGACTCACCATCTGTCACGGTACCAAATTATCTTCGGTGGAGAGTGGGTGTTGTAATACCTCTGTGGCCCTTCGGAGACCCTTGAGGGAAGGCGTGGTCGTTAACGTTTAGCACATACATGTGTGCCCTTGCGCGAATCAAACCCGCGTCACCTAGCATAGTGACTAATGACTACTAGGCAAATTGTGTATTCTGTAATGGGAAAGAAACTATCTACAAATGCAAAGCTTCTGAAATAAAAACAAAATTGCAGAATGACCTTATTAATGCACCCTTCATCGTACCGAAGTCGGTTTACTTTTAATTTGAAGATAACCGCTTGGTTATCGGAATATTATCGTGAGATAACATTATCTTATCATCCTAAATCACTCGACTTTCTTTTATGTCGCAACGGCTCTATATATTATTTTCTTTTATGTCGCGACGGCTCTGTATTAATTGATAAACCTTATTTTGTTCCATGTATTTACCAATACTAGCTGCCTATATAGTGATCGAAATTCGACCACAAATGAGGGTTCCGTAGTGTTGAATAGAGAAAGTGATATTTTTGTAAGATAATAACTATTGACCAAAAACAGAACTTCACCTACCTACTTATAGGTAAAATATCAGATCCAAACCAGAATCATAGATAATAGTAAATTAGCTTTTTTGTTATTAAACTCTTTATTTACGGGTTTCGGATTTTTACCTTAACGCATAACAAGATATTCTTGCAAGGCTTCTTGCCAAATTTCATAATTCTAGGTCAACGGGAAGTACCCTATAAGCTTCGGTTCCCTACATGTAATTTGTAGTGGTAATTTAGACCTTCATAAGAGCCTTATTAGGGCCTAAACTGAATAAATGATTTTGGATTTTGATTTTGATTTTACAAATCACAAATCATGCGAGAATTTGCGACATAAACGAAACCTTTTCTTTATATCGACTTACAGGTTTGATATTTTCACGACTGAAAGAGACCATAGACCCGGCGGGTATTTGATATTAATTTCAACTTAATAACTCCACGAGTTCCTTAGAAAAAGTCTTGACAGACAGACGGGCAACAAAGTGATCCTATAAGGGTTTCTTATATCCTTTTGAGGTACGGACCCCTAAAACGGAGCACTGGAAACGTTTGTATGAGAATTGCCAATGCGGTCAATATTATTGCGCTTGTGTGGTACGTCTTTGTCCGGATCATTTAGAACATTATTTATAAGCATTTTATCAATGAATACATAATTATATCCGCTAAGTAACGCCTGTTTTCTGTGTATTATGTTTTTTAACCCCAAACGTGGGTATCAGTGTGTCTGTTTGTGGCATCGTAGCTCCGAAACGGATGAACCAATTTTGATTAAGTTTTTTTTTGTTTCAAGGGCAAC
Organism: Falcaria lacertinaria; assembly: GCA_951449985.1. Taxonomy (NCBI): domain Eukaryota; kingdom Metazoa; phylum Arthropoda; class Insecta; order Lepidoptera; family Drepanidae; genus Falcaria; species Falcaria lacertinaria. The sequence continues at coordinate 1,309,700 of OX602108.1, forward strand.
TTAATCGAGAGTGTTCTTAGCTCATAGCTAGCTCACTTTTTAGAGGATTATGTGTTAGCGGATTTGTTTTATTTAATTAAGATTTTATTTCTTTGCAGATCCCTAAATACATAACACAGGCCGGTGTTACAAAGCCTGCGAGATGGAGCATGTGAGTCTAGATACCCATTTTATCTTTCAAGTGTGTGTGGGAATAATGGATGATGGGTATGTTTCATCGCCATGTTTTAAGGAAACCATCAGTAATAATACACGTTTCATTCTTACTTATCTTAAGGGCGTAGATAATCTAAATCATAAATTGAAGAAAGGCATAAACTTTACATCTACACTCTTAATATTACTAGTGTTTACCCGCGCCTTCGTCCGCATTTAATTATGTGTAGTGTCTTGTACCCAAAGCTTGGCAAATTACTACCAAGAAAATGATTTGTCATATATTTAAATGGTCTATTCCCACTAGTTCTGTTGACTGAACTAGAATCGGCCTTTCTATAATCCATCGAGTTATTTAAATATCTACATCTGAGAATTTAAAACGTCAAGTTTGTAAGAAGTAATCCCTTGAACTACTCAACCTAAGTAATAAAATATTTGTATATTTGTTCCTAATAAATAAACTCGACACTATTATAATTGAAAAAAATAATATTTACTTTTATTAGCAATACCAGGGATATCACTAACAAGTTAACAACCCTGTTACTGATGAGGAGTCGCTGTGCTAACAGCATTCCTACTAATACTACAATGACATTATAAAATCAAAAATAAGTCTAGTCATTAATTTAATTATTTCGAAAATAAAAGTATTTAATTAACACAACATCAAAGTTACACCATCCTTAATTTCAAACGTAGACAATAATGTTGCCAGAATGAACACCAGAAGAGTGCAGTGCTAATATAAGTCTTCGGTGTTTGTACAGGAAAGAAATGGCGTTCCACTCGCCTCTCAGGAGCTGGAAACCTTCCTCTCTTCAGAGGAAAAGGGCAAGGAGCAAATTGTCAAAAAGTAAGTTCAACTTTTCTTATCTACCTGCGACCCAATCCGTCCTCGCATTAATATTATAAATGCGAAAATAACTGTTTGTTTGTTTGCTACTCAGGACTAAACGGCTGAACGGATCATAATAAAATTTGACAAGGAGATAGTTTATATTCTGGCAAAGGACATAGGCTACTTTTGTCTTTAAACAAATGCAGACAAAGTCGCGGGTAACAAGTTTTCTACAAAACAACCGTACGTGACGTGAGCTTCCAAAGGACGACTTCGTGATGCCGGGCGGGGTTACACTGCATTTATAATAGGGTTATTAAGCTTTTTTTTTTAGGGTTTCGTACTCGAAGGGTAACAAACGGAACTATTACTAAGACTCCGCTGTCCGTTCGTCTGTCTTCCAGCGGGCTGTCTCTCATGATCTGTAATAGCTCTGAGTAGATAATATAAGTACACAGTTTTTGAGAGGTAGGGCGATTTGGGATTTCGCGTGGGTTATCCCATTTAAATTGGAGCCCGACTGGGGACTGTACCGCCTTACAGAAGACCGCAGTGAAATAACACCACTTGATGTAGTGTTGTGTTTCTGCGGTAAGTAAGGTTGCCAGTGCTCCACGAGGATACGCTGGGCTAGTAGTATTGCTGTTAGCACAGTGAGTCCTCATAAGCAACAAGGTTGGCACCCCGTTGTGATACCCCTGGTATTGCTAGTGGCTATAGGCTACGGTGACTGCTTACCATCAGGTGGGCCGTATGCTTGGGTGCCACCTAAGTGGTATAAAAAAAAAACAGTTGTAATTCTCAAAGAATGTGTATTTCGGTTGCTGCTATAGCAACAAATAAAAATAAAACAAAGTTAAGGCGGCTCCCTGACTAGAAACATGTTTTTGTCTTTTAGTGTGAACCTTTGTGTTCGAGTCTAACTTGTACTTGCTGGTTTTTATTTATATCAGGGTTTTTGTGTCGAAGGTTGTTGCGAAAGCCGATTTATCAGCTTCGGCTTTGGCTCCGGCTGAAATCGATCCTCGGTCGGTCACTACCGGCAGAATAGACTAGTTCTTAGACGTTATTTCAAAAAGTAATAGTCAGTTTGAAATAGTTATATATACTTATATATATATATATATATATATATATATATATATATATATATATTCCTTAATATGTATAGAATTTACATATGTTATTATTTCACAGATACACAATGACCAAGGATGTCGAATCTGCAGAATTCGATCCTTTTGCAGAAAGGAAGTTGGTGAACCCTACATCGTAAGTACTCTTTTTCATTTACAATAAAATATTTATTTATTTTTACTATTTATTGAGGCCTCCGGTGACAAGAAGGCTGGCACATATTTTGCGCAAAGGATCAGCATTGCCATACAGCGGGGCAATACTGCCAGCCTTCTTGGTACTCTCCCGCGTGACAACCATTTGGGACAAGTGTTATTTTTTTATATATTAGTTAAGTTTTTTTTCCTTTCGTTTTAGATTGTATTATTATTGTCCCATATATATACTCACGTGTAATTCAGTTGTTGTTGTTGTGCAACTATTGTGGTTGTTATCTTTGTATTTGTGTATGCTATGCGAACGTGTCTTTGCGAATGTATCAGCAAAAAATTATATTTTTTTAATAAGAATTTTCACTTCATTAATCCAACAAAGGTCCAACGCTTGCCAGCGACCTTTATCAGGTCATCGGTCCATCTAGATTTGACTGGCGTTTCAGAATTCAACCATTGTTAGCTAGAACCGACCGCAATGTTTCAGAAACATGGATACCCTCACCCATCTACTGAAGGCCTCCTTGGGGACAGGCATCCTCGCGATGCCGAAAGCGTTCCAGTGCGCTGGCCTTCTCAACGGCATCCTTTTCACTGTGCTCGTCGCGGTGATCTGCACACACTGCTCCTATATTCTCGTAAGTTGTAACTTCTTTTCTTAAATATGGCAATCATGGTTGGCAACCCGTCAGTGATACCCCTAGTATTGCTAGCGGCTATAGGCTACGGTGACTGCTTACCATCAGGTGGGCCGTATGTTTGGGTGCCACCTTAGGGGTATAAAAAAAACTTTTTGTTTTTTTATATCCTCTTCAGGGACATTTTTGCCAGGGAATTGTCAAGTTTCTCTTTTGTATGCTGCTTGATATTAAACTATAGATAATATGCGTCATTTTGAATATTTTTGCAAAATTTTAGTGCTCTGTGACCTACCCAAAAGTTATGGTTGGTTAATATGTAATAAACTTAGGTGTGGCAACCCTATTTCTGATATAGTACCATACCCTAGTAGGGATGAGTGAGGGCCGTCACATGACTTTCTAGTAAAACTTAAGTATGTGTTATTTTTATTTTTTTATGATAATGATAATGATCTTAATTAGTTCAGATAAGTTATTCTCTCTCTGCTATTTTTATACGCGTTTATTTTGCACTGCGAGATATTATAGCTACTTCTAGGTTAATATATTACTATATACTCTTTTTCTGTGTGTATGGAAAGCTTACAACCTCTTCACTTGATCATCAAAACTGCACCTTTTAACACTATATTGTTATACTTGTGTTTCTGCGGTAAGTGAGGTTGCCATCAGGTGGGCCGTGTAAGCTTGTGTGCCACCTTAGTGGTATAAAAAAAAACAAACATTGTTTGAAATGTGGGTGCGGCGTAAACACGTAATCTTTTTATAAGGTTCGTTACTACACTTGTGGTCCACGCTCCACTTTGCTCGTCTGTACGCCCCCTGGGGTGGCACTTTGAAAATCTTTGCTTTAGACGCTCGCAATACCAGGGGCTTCACGACCGCGTTACCAAACATACTGTTGAGAGACCTCGGGAATTGAGCTAGTATCATATGACATATTAAATTATTTATTGGTACGATAGGTAATATATATGGGACAATCTAAAACTAAAAGTAAAAAAAAAACATTAAGTATCAACCCAGCTCATCCTCGAGGAGCTCTTGAAACTCACACCGCAGAAACACAACACTTCATCCTTGTGGTGTTTTCTTTTTTTAATCCACTAAGGTGGCTAGCATGCGGTTATCGTAGCCTATGGACGCTTGCAATACCGGGGGTATCACTCCGCGTTGCTGACAATAAAGAAATCACTTCACAATTTCTTGAAGAACCCCATGCTGTACTCCTTTGGGAAAACCACGGCGGGTTATTTGACTGCGCTCTTCTGTAAGGTGGAAGCACTGGCCCTAGTCAGCGGCTCCAATTGTTGAGAAGCCCTATCTCTCTTTACTTCAGTGTGCTAGCGCAAGGTTTAATTTTATTATTGTTATAATTATGTGTATTCTTACATAGGTGTAAGCATCTTTACTAATATCTATAATAGATTGTCAATTTACCGACATTAAATATATTAATATTGCCACGTTTTATACTGGGTCAGTTACCTATTGGCTCAGCGATTAGTAGCCGCGTCACTCAGTAAATGTGATTTAAAACCATAACGAAATTAATATATTTATAGAAGTCCCACATTGTTTTAAATTGTAGTTTCCTCCCGTCACACTACATTTAGCACATTACACACAAATTCAAGCAGAATTGCAAATATGTATTCGACATTTTGCGGCTTGAATTTGAACTTTGTTCTGTCATGGCTTGGTTTTAAAACAATTAAGCAATTAAGTTAACTTTTTAGTGTTTTTTTATTTGCAGGAAAGTGTTTTTTTTAACACAAAATAATCTAATATATAAAATTCTCGTGTCACAGTTTTCGTTGCCATACTCCTCCGAAACGGCTTGACCGATTTTGATGAATTTTTTTGTGCTTATCCGGTATCTATGAGAATCGGCCAACATCTATTTTTCATCCCCATAAATGCAAAAAAAAATTGTCCACACGAGCGAAGCCGGGGCGGGCAGCTAGTATACATAATATAATAATATATTAAAAAAATCTTCTCTATTTCCAAAATTGTCATGGTATATTCATAGTTGTCAAAAAAATCGGACAGGAAAAATTACTAACGAGCTACTTTTGGAAACGTCTGAACGAATATTGTCGCAACTACAGTGCCGTATTCGAAAATGTAACTCGCGAAATGTCAAAATTGTCATGCAAATATTTAGTTCCACTTTTCACCGCCGCAGCGCTGTTCATTTTTCAATACAAAAATAGTAGAGGGCGATACGAAAACGTTGTCGACAATGTTCCTGCTACCGGCACAGAATTTGTTCTTTGTACCGAACTCGAAAAGCTTCTGTTGGTATAAATAAAAAACTATTTATATAACTATAAAATAGATTCAGGGTTGTGATCCCCGGTGCAAGATTACGGCAGATAGTTTGCTCGCAAAAAAAGACGTGATCGCCTTGTGGTATCGTTGCCCTCTAATCTAGTGACGCAAGTTCCGAATCCCACCGGTCAGTACCAATGAGTTTTTCCTATTTATGTGCCAAGTCACAACGAACTTTACGGTGAAGGAAAACATCGTGAGGAAGCCTGCATACGTCTAAGAAATTAAAATCTATGTAGCGTCTAAGAGATGGCGATAGACTCACCATCTGTCACGTTGGCACCAATTTATCTTCGGTGGAAGGGGGTGTTGTAACACCTCTGCCTACATCTTTGAGGTTTACTCACATGACGTAAGCCATATGTCTTTTGTTCCCAGGTCAAATGTGCCCACGTGCTGTATAAGAAGACAAGAAAGACCAACATGACCTTTGCAGAAGTAAGTCAAGCCGCGCTCGAGAATGGACCAGAGCGGCTACGGGGCTTGGCAACAAGTTTTAGGTAATTTATTTATTTCAGACAATCTTTTTCACCGCCACTACGCCCGCGTTGCAATATAATGGTGCCAATTCTGTTGTACAAAATCACTAAGCTAAACTAATTTGACAAAACTAAAAAGTATTACCATCCTTATTTAACCCCGCACATGAGAAAGGGATAGCAGGACTTTTTAGTCCTGTCAAAACGGTATAGTTTTGTGATATTGTACATGGAATCGACACTATTATAGCCTATGTTGACAAGTATATAATCAAACCCTATGTTACTCAGTAATAATGTAACATATACTGGTGACAGAGTTTTTAAAAACGTCAATTTCTTTTGTGTTTAGGTATTACAGACAAAAAAATTAACCATTTCTCTTAGTGTAAACCACTTATTGATTAGTTCGCGTAGAAAATAAATGTATGTGTAGTAGACAGCCTACGAATAACTGACTGCGTATTTTTTGAGTAAAATGTGCTGCGAATCAATCTGGCAACCAGGTACAGCGGGTTAGATCTTGTCAACTGAAAGCGGACCTTAAACCTTCAACTTTATACCAACCATTTTAGATTAGTCTAAAGATATTCGTGGTGGATATATGAGGGTATTTTTTTTCTTTTCACAGATATTTCATCACCGTGAGCCTCTTTATAACTTATTTCGGAACTTGCTCTGTATACACAGTCATCGTTGCCAAGAACGTTTTGAAGGTAATTTTTAAACATAAGCTACTAACTCCAATCTTCACTCGCTTCTCACGTAATAAATACACTTTTTAAACCAATAAGGTGGCAAACAAGCATACCGCCCACCTGATGGTAAGCGGTTACCGTAGCCTATGGACGCTTGCAACACTAGGGGTATCACTCGCGCTTTGTCGACCCTTCAAAACTCTCTTCACACCCTTCTAGAAGAACCCCATGCTGTACTGCTTTGGGAAAACCACGGCGGGGAATTAATTCCACAATTTGATCGTGCGCGGGAGAAATAATATATATCTATAGGTAGTCCATTTATACACCAAATAATATTGAAATCTGTCCAGTTGTTAAGCCTTATATCTCCTTAGAGAAAGTAGGATACCAACAGTGAATTGCTATTTGAACTGTAAATCGCACTAATATTATATAGTATGTGTTTGCACCCTCTTCACGCCTCAAGGGCTTAATGGATTTGGAATGGAGGCACCTTATAAGCTGGATTAACGTATAGGATATAAAATAAATTATGTGGTTCCCGAGAGATAGTGGAACCATGCGGGCGAAGTTATGGGTAAAAGCTAGTTGTATACATTATTGAAAAGAGTAATTGCCGAGCTTCTTGCCGGATTCTTCTCAGCCAAAACGACCCTCCAAATCAGGTGATAGATTCTGACGATATGAAAGTAGCTCCTGATAATGTCTAGTCCAGGGCTATCCCAACTACATACCTTCGCGGGCTGATTAAATTTACTACAAAAGCTGGAGGGCCGCGGAAAGAAAATTTTTAGTTTTCAAGTAAAAATAATACAGAGTAACAACTTCTTTATACATTCCCCGAATTATGGTAAAAGTAACTTCACTTTTAAATATCATGCGAATGGAATGTTACAAGAATAAAAATAAATAAATAATACCAAATATTGATTATATTATGTTTTGACAAAGAATTCTACTATCCAAACGATTTATGTCCAAAACTATTTTCTGATTAAATAATGCGTCGCGGGCCGCATGAAAACAAGCCGCGGGCTGCATGCGGCCCGCGGGCCGTTCTTTGGACAGCCCTGGTCTAGTCAATTAAGGATTTTGTTTAGGGTTTGAGTGTAATATGTACTTTCAGGTGGCGTCTAACTACATAAAAGCGGACGCGGATGACATAGATCAGACGAGAATATTCATAATCGCTCTCCTACCGCCGCTCATCTTCCTGTCTTGGGTGCGCAATCTCAAATACCTGGCACCCGTATCGATGGTGGCGAACGTTTTCATGGGGTTCGGGCTTGGCGTCACCATTTACTTCCTAGTGGGGACCGGCACGATGAAAGTGGACAATATTTCGAACATGCTCTTCAAGGCGCCGGTCGACTGGCCTCAGTTCTTCTCGATGAGCATTTTCGCAATGGAAGCTATTGGCGTCGTGATGCCGCTGGAGAATTCGATGAAAACCCCGCGGGCTATGCTCGGTCTCTGCGGAGTGCTCAACAAGGGAATGTCGGGCGTCGCTGTGGTGTACATTCTGCTTGGCTTTTTCGGCTACCTGAGCATTGGAGAGGCGGTCCAGCCTCAGATCACGCTCGACCTCCCTACAGACGACAAGTACGTATACTAAACCTACGTTAAGTCTGCGACATCGTAGGATCGGATCCCGTATCCAATAAACATTAAGCCCGTATTTTAATTGTTTACATTACAATTGTACGCATTATGACGCGAGCAACTAAGAAGATTTTCATTCAATTATCTCTGCATTAAACCAGTAAAGAAGACAACAACGGAAATCCCATTACGCTCTCACAATCTGCAACGCTCGTGGTATTCAGGGCCGGATTTAGGGGAGGGCAACCGGGGCTACAGGTCCGGGGCCCATTTTTTTTCGAATTTTACCTTTTACTGTATTACCAGTGGGCCTCCACTTTGTTGCCCCAGGGCCTATATAATTGCTAAAGTTGTGTATTATAGCATCAGCTATCTGCCAGTGAAAGTCCTGTACGAATTAGTCCCGCCGTTCGGATGACAAACTGCAGCGGCCTCTCTTGTCGAACATGCCTGTTTCGTTTATCGCATAGAACTCCTATCGCTGATGCTTTATAAAATAGACAATAGACGAATTGAGATCTCCCTCCACCTTACAGAAGACCGCAGTCAAATAACACTACTTTGATTGCAGCGTTGTGTTTCTGCGGTAAGTAAGGTTGCCAGTGCTCCACGAGAATACTACTGCTAGTAATGCTGCTAGCACAGTGAGTCCTCATCAACAACAGGGTTGGCAACGCGTTAGTGATATCCCTGATATTGCTAGCGGCTATAGGCTACGGTGACTGCTTACCATATATAAAATACATAATCGAAAACAAAACAAATAACTCAATATCCTTTACTCCAGGCTCGCCCAAGCGGTGAACATTGCAATCGCAATCGCCGTCTACTGCACATTCGGCCTGCAATTCTTCGTGTGCATTGAAATCGTCTGGAATGGTATCAAGGATAAGTTTACGAAGCGGCCCGACCTCGCGGACTACATCATGCGCACCATCATGGTGACCGTCTGCGTGCTGGTGGCCGCCGCCGTCCCCACCATCGGGCCCCTGATCGGGGTCATCGGAGCCTTCTGCTTCTCCCTCCTCGGCCTCATCGCGCCAGCCATCATCGAAGTCATCACCTTCTGGGACATTGGCTTCGGACCCTGGAAATACCTCATCTGGAAGAACATCCTCGTCGGTATCTTCGGTCTATTCGCTCTGATATTCGGCACCAAGGTCGCCGTCGAGGAAATCATTGAAAAGGTTATCAGAGGACACTAGGGATACGATGCTCTATACAAATTCGGACTTTCAGTCTGTTAGAATAAGATAATTAATGGCATGATTTATTTAGCAGCGCACTGGCCGTTGTAAGATCGGTCTAATGAAGTAGACCAATCAATTTAAATTTAAGAAAAAAATTACGGCCAAAATGCCTTTCGATACATTACAAAATGTACATGTAGGTGGTACTGTTATAAAGGCAACCGGATAGTACCACCGCCTTTGGTCTCTGATTAAAATTAACGTGTGATAGTTAGGGCTTAGTTATAATGATTTTTATATATTATTTAACTGCTATAAATGTCTTTAATCTGCGCGTTACTGTCGTGGAAAGGGCGCAGTAGGCAATGTGTTTGAGGATTTGATAATTTAAGTATACACGATCGCTTCGTGGGTAACATCCCCAAATTTTGAATCGTGTTAGATTTTTACCTTGTTTATTTGTATGGCATCAAGACACGTCCGTCTCAAGTCTCAAGTTACATCCGTCTCAACGACTTTGTCGCAAAATGTTCCGTTCTAAATATTTTGCGAAGGAACATTTTGACTAGGGGACATTATAGGGCAGGGGACTACTAGGGAGGAATCCCCTTCCGTCTACTCTAGTACCAAGTACGTAACATATTTAACCATTGCTATAGTCGTGCTACATGTCGCATTACGATAGGCCATATGAATTTATTGTATTAAGTATCTAGTGAAATAACGTAAAGTAATGTTATAGCGGCGTGTACGAAAGCACTAGCCAAATGCAAATCGGACTTGCAAAGAACTGTTCCTTACCATGGTGGTTTTGACAAACCATTATCAGATACAAGAAACAAATGAAAATGCAATTTATTACGCGTTTTTAGAATACAAACTTAATGACAGCGTAGCACTCAATCCGTTCTTAATTATGGAATAATTAAATACTTAAGTAATCAACCTTTAGGCCAGTGGAATTAACGATTACAATTGTATTTGCGCTTCATAAACACATCGTGCCTACATCGCGAGCTTGCGCGGCAGAAAAAACAAGTTTGTATTACAATTTTCGCTGCCGCGTTGCTGTCGCTATCTATTGGGAGCGGGTTTTGGGACCGCGAATAAAGTTGGGAATCCCTATTAAAATCAACTGGAACACGATATTATTCTCCTCCACTTCTGTAGAGCCGTCAATCCCTATTGGTACGGAACACTAATATTCGTTTACATTCCCGACCCAGACTGGTAGAAAAACTTAGAATGAGACTATTGAAAATTTGATGTCATCTCATTGGATTTGTAAATTGTACAATTATAAGCATTGAGATAGAGCAAAAGTATTGGAATGTTGTTGTTCGGACAAACATGTATGGAAGGCAAGGAAGGTGAATGTTTACACGTACTAGTCGCCCGCAGAGGCCTGTGTGTGGTGTGATCCATTTTATATAACATTGGCTTATACGCTGATGTTGCATTTACTGAATTAGAATTTTTTACACTTAAACCTCAAACCTGCAAATCATGCAACCAACAGATCCTTCATGAACCACTTACAAAGTAAAGTAAGGAGGCGCATGAAAGAAATGAGGGAAGCCAACTGGGACAAGCTCCTAAGCGACCTTACCCCAAACCACCAGTCCTTCTGGCAACTACAACGCAAGCTCAAATCCAAAGAGGTTTGCACCATCCCCCCTCTCAACCGCCCCGGGCAAAGCCCCGCTTTTGACGACGACGAAAAGACAGAATGCTTAGCCGACAACCTTGAAGCTCAATGCTCTCCTAGCTCTCTACCAGTAGACATGGTTCACCTCGAGAAGGTGGATGCCGAAGTCGAACGTAGAACAGCTCTGCCACCCACTGAGAACCCCGAATATCCCATCCCTGTAATATCAGAAGATGAAGTCAAAACTATAATCAAAGACCTCCGCCCTAGGAAAGCTCCAGGGTCGGGCGGCATTACCAATAAGGTGATTAAGCTCTTTCCCCCCCAACTTATAATCCTCATCACTGCAATATTCAACGCAGCTCTCAGCAACAACATATTTCCACAATCTTGGAAAGAAGCTGTCGTCATAGGTATCCCAAAACCGGGCAAACCAAAAACCGAATCCTCAAGCTATCATCCTATTAGTCTTCTCAAAGTCCTTGGGAAGATTTACGAAAGGCTTATCTATAAGAGACTCAAAAATTACGCCGAGTCTAATAAACTCATTCCCGACGAACAGTTTGGCTTTCGAACCAAGCACTCGTGTGTCCAGCAACTGCATCGCATTGTTGAACACATCAGTATTGGCTTTCAGCGAAAGCGGACAACTGGCATGCTCTTTTTCGACGTAGCTAAGGCTTTCGACAAAGTCTGGCATAACGGCTTAATTTATAAGCTGTACCAACTGGGAGTGCCAGACCGCCTCGTACTCATCATACGAGACTTTTTGTCGAAACGAAGCTTCCGTTATCGCATAGAGGGCGCTCTGTCGTCCCCGCGATCGATCCGTGCAGGAGTCCCTCAGGGCTCTGTACTCTCCCCACTCCTATTTACGCTATACACCAGCGATATCCCAAAAAGACCAAAAGTAAACTTGGCACTATTCGCCGACGACACGGCCATTTACTACACCGGTAGTAGTCGCGACGCAATCGCTCGACACCTCCAGGCCGCAGCCTCTGCCTTAGGCAAATGGTTCCGGAAATGGAGGATCGAAGTGAATCCAGACAAGAGCGCAGCCGTCCTCTTTTCGAGATCCGGCGACCAACACCACGCTCCAATCCGACCACTATCGATGTTCGACCAACCGATTCCATGGGAATCAAAGGCCAAATATCTAGGCATCATCCTCGACCAAAAACTCACCTTCCGTGAGCATATAAAGACAGTGCGCAATCGCGCCGTCTTTGCCCTTGGACGACTACATCACCTACTAAATGCACGCAGTAAATTGTCCCTCAAGTATAAGGTGCGAATCTACCTTGCGTGCATTCGCCCAATAATGACCTACGCCGGCGTGGTCTTCGCACACACGGCCAAGTCCCATATCCATAGATTGCAGGTGGTTCAAAACCGATTCTTGCGCAAGGCTACTGGTGCACCGTGGTATATCCGCAACAGCCATCTCCATGTGGATCTGAAACTGCCTACCATCAAGCAGTTTCTAAAACAGATGGCCAAACGTTTTTTCGACTCTGCCGAAAAACATCCCAACCCGCTGATAGCAGCGGCCGCCCGATATACACCATCTCGAATATCGAAACGTCGTCGACCGAGGCATGTCATCCTCGATCCCGACGATGACACCACCCTACTCCAGGAAGCCACTAAACGCGCACAAACCGCAAACCGACCCCTATACCGCCCTCGTCGGCGAGGAACGTCGCACTCATCCCGTCTTCTTTGTCCCCAAAGCCAGTCACGGCTCCGTAGCCCATCTCTCAGCAACGCCCCTAGTTCAGTTGCTTAGATTAAGTCCCCCTTCTGGCTGGAGGCCTTAAATGGCCTCGCCACTTTAGTCCGGTTAAGCAGTAAAAGTTCCCTCGAACTAACTGCGAGAGACCATATTCTTAAAAAAAAAAAAATTGAATAAACATTCAGTCTCTCAATCGCACTCCAAAGTTTAATTGCTACCAAGTTACCCGAGCTCCATTGAAGATTGGCACCCAAAGTACTCCCAGCAGACAGTGCCAATATAACTTTGCGAACAACTTTACGCCTGATTAAACTACCCCTTGCAGTGAGCATATACCTACACAATTACACGCACACATCTATGTGTTTAAAAAGCCAGCGTCAGTTCGTTGTTCGCAACTTTCCATCTATCCTTTTTATTTGGTCTGAGACATGAATTTAATGATAGCGAATTTCAATTATATTTTGATAAAGTTAAGGTTTTAATCAGCACTTTAATAATAGAAGTACATCGCAAGATTATACTGTATTTTAAAAATAATTGTATGTGGCGTGTGACACAACACAGCACCAAATATAATGATAATTTGACTATACACGATTTTATATACATAATGTATTTTACAAAGCAGTACACTGTATATGTACAATAGGTGAATAAGTAGTAGGCTCCTGTTGAATGGAAACTTTCGTGCCTTATTGAAACTACAATCATGTCAAATACAGGGTTACAATATAAACTGAATAAGACATCCGTTCAACAGAATTCTACAAGAGCAATGGAGCAGTTTTATACGAAGCTAGGTCGTATGTGTTTTAATTTACGAAAGTACCCTATCTAATCCTTGTTCCTGGTTTAATAACGATTAAATTTCGGTTGCAATTCCATAACAAATCGTGCCTTCATTGTAAGTGTGGCGCGGCAGCAACTTTATATTAACAAACTGTTTGCTTTCGCAGTCTTACGGAGTTGTTTTTGGGTCTCAAAAAATATGATAATCGTTATTAAATTGATCCGAAACAAGTTAAATATACGTTTCTTGAAGGTTTAATTTTTCATTTAGATCAAGTTCCTATTTGCCGTTAAATGTATAAAATTGATTAATATTTGTTATTTTAATTCATCATCCGTATTGTACATTATTTTTAATTAAGGGTATTATTTTATCATTATGAAATTTGTATGAATTAATATTGTAATTGTCAAATACAAAATGTACAAGCTCGATACGATTGATTTTTTTTTTACAAAAAAGACAAATGGCGGCGTAGCGCTTACTTCGAGACATTAGTTCGTGGTTTATAAACTAGTCACTTTACCATAAGCAGTGGCGGATTTGTACGTTTCGTTCAATTTTGCCACCCTTACTTCCTACAAATTGTAAGGTTGCCAGTGTAGACATCTGATGGGCCCAGGTTTAAATCCCCGTACCAATTACATTTTCTAAGCTTAAGTACAGTGATTAAACTACACCATGAGCTTAAAAAGATAGGTTAGATGAATTGGGATCTCCCGTGGGTTTTCCCATCAAAATTGGAGCCGACAGACTGGGGACTGCACCTCCAACTTTTAGAAGACCGCAGTGAAATAGCACTACTTTGATAAAGTGAAGTTTCTGCGGCAAGTAAGGTTGCTAGTGCTCCACGGAGATGCGCTGAGCTAGTAGTAATGCTGCACAAATAGTTATCGAGTACATTTATGAGGAAATCAAATCTTTTCATCAAAAAAAAAGTTCTTAATAGTGTTCTTTTTTTAAACGAATCCGCTGGTCTAGTTGTTAGGTAGATAGTAAACCTGAACTAACTGCTACGCTAGGGATCGCGGATCCGATTCCCGTCGCGGCAACTGATGGTCTCATTACACTAAGTAGTGGAGACAAAGGGACTCTGAAATGCCGCTGGACCCATCAATGGAACTAACAGACCTAAACCAATATATATGTGACAGATATGTTTGTCTTGCGTCTGGGTGTTGGTATGTATTATAAGTAGTAAAAAAAAGTATATATAAGTATTATATCAGCTGCTGATTCCCATAGTATAAGCTTAGTTTGGGGCAGGTGGCGATGTGTGATAATGTCCAAGATTTATTATTATGTTTGCAAAAATAACATTTGTCCAATTTAAGCCGTGGTGGCCTTGTGGTTGAAGCAACAGGCCTGTCATCTGATAGGCCCAGGTTCGAGTCCCGGCCTGTACCAATGAGTTTTTCTAAGCTTAAGTACAGTGATTAATCACACCATGAGCTTTTAAAAAGAGAGGTAGGGCGATTTGGGATTTCCCGTGAGTTATCCCATTTAAATTGGACCCGCCCGACTGGGGACTGTACCTCTGCCTTACAGAAGACCGCTGTGAAATAACACTACTTGATGTAGTGTTGTGTTTCTGCGGTAAGGTTGCCAGTGCTCCACGAGGATACGCTGGGCTAGTAGTATTGCTGATAGCACAGTGAGTCCTCATCAGCAACATGGTTGGTACCCCGTAGTGATACCCTTGGTATTGCTAGCGGCTATAGGGTACGGTGACTGCTTACCATCAGGCGGGCCGTATGCTTGTGTGCCACCATAGTGGTATAAAAAAAAAATTGCAGCTTTAGGCTCAGCCTTAATCAGCCTGCTGGAAAAGCCTTTACTAACCAGTCTTAATGAATATTTATTTATTTTCATTTCCTTATATAAAGCTTAGGAGTTAAAGTCCTTATTCTAAGGTATACAGACATCCCACGACGGTCATTAATCGGAAGCCCTCTCACAGTCCATTCCAATGTCAATATGATAGAGGTGGGCATGTTTTTCGCATTTTGAAGGTTTTCACCACGAAACTATTCATAAATAAATAATCGGGTAATCAAAACAAGCAAATCGAAAATGACTATACTTATTTTATTATTTAAAGTTAAATGTCTACTTATGGTGAACTCTATCAAAATTATAATAATTAAATATAAACTGCTTCAAAGATATTAAAACTATCAGCGTACTGACTGACCTTATCGTACAAAGTGAATTGAGATTCTTTAAACTGGAGAACTATTACATCGAAATAAGTTATCTATATTGGTGTCAATACTCTTGTCACACACTAACCTAAATTACACAAAATTTTAACTATAAAGTATTATTTTTGTTATATATTTAGTTTCAATATACAACATAAAACGGTAAATATTTGAGTTTAGTTTTAGTCTTGTGAGATGAATTGGCACTAACATCTACTTAAATAAAAAAAACTCATCGTCAACAAGAAGGTAAGTACCTACTATAGATTCCATTGCGTTAAAAACACAATGTTTCTTTTCCAACACATTACTATGTACATATTTTGGTACCTAATTGAACATAGCCGGAAGCTATTCTGTCTACAGTTAAAGCATTTTGTTCCAATAGTAACTTACAAATTGTATACTAAATTTAGTAGAATATTATTGTAACGGTCCAATTCTCTTGTCTCACAATAGCCTAAATTAAACAAGATTTAAGCTTAGAACTGTAAAATTAAGTTTTAATGTTGTCCAATTAAATTAAGTCCTGCCAAACATTAAAAATATATGCGTCAATTAACAACAGAATAGAGTAAATATTTCAATTAACACATTACGCAACATTCTTTAAGCTAAAAAACTTAGTGCTTTTCATTTTTTAGTACTGTCAAAATCAAATTTACTCCTGTCAAAACGATGAGTACTTTAGTTTAAATTTACAACAGAATAGTGTTTTTTAGTATAGCTTTAGTCTAGTGAACAGGAGAATTGGCGGCATTGTATGAGATTCCACAAGGAACAAGTCCCATATCTTTAACCTGTCAAACTACAGGCCAACATATGTATATGTGTGTTCATGCAGCGTATTAAGTAAAAATTAAAATCATATTTATGGTTAATCATACAAAAAGATTCCATTATCATACAAAAGCATACTATGGAGTTTTTGGCGGGAATCAGGCGGAGCGGTTGAGTTTTTTTTCCAGTGTGTCGTAAATTGTGTTATAGTGATCTTTAATGTGTATTTTTGGTGTCGATATGTGCAGTAAAGTTTCATTTAGTGACTGATTTATAGGAGCATTGGAAATAATGCCATAATACGACTTTTGGGTTAAGTGATTTATCATTTTGGTCAATAGGTTACCTCTAATCTAAAGGCGTGTTACGATCTGCTACTGCCGTGGGTTGTCTCCAGAAACTCCATTGGGCGTTAGAATGCATGACACTAGGCATTTTAATGCGGCAAACACGAGAAATTTTGCAACATGAAAATTCTCTAACACTCGACACTGGCAAAAATAGTCCCTGAAGGGATTGATTGCCATACTTAGGAAGAAGAAGAAGAAGAAGAAAGCATACTATTAATTGTACGCAGTATAGATATCTACTCTGAGCTATTATTTATAACAAAACAGTTGATAACAATATACGACGTATCTTTTTGTTCAATAAACGCATTGCAATTTAGATATATTCTTGAACGATCCTTACGACAGTACATAATTTATTGCTGACAATGCAAGTTAACATTAATTTACTAAAAAAAATATATGCACAGCTGAGACAGGTAAATAGGAATCTTACCATTAAGTTATTACAGATCAAATTACAGCAGTCGCCGAAATACAGCACCAGGGCCCTGAGTCTAGAATTTCATTGTGAAACTAATCTCACACTACACAATACCACTTTTAATTTGAATTATTTACGAACGAAAAAAGCAGACCACCAAATGTGTCAAAATAGGGCCATTATGACACCAGTGGGTGACTGAATATTAAAACAAAATATAGGCTTTATTTTGACAGGCATGAAACTTTGGTACTTTCAAAGGAAGAGACCGTGGAAGATAAAGGCTTTAATAGATCAAATTAGCAAAGTATTCAATGGCCGAAAGGTAGAGGAAACCGGCGGGCATGTTTGATGTGATTAATGAATGTAAAACAAGCAAATTTTTGTGCAAGTCAAGATTGAAATGGCGCTCTATAGTCCCTGTCTACCCTTGATCCTTAAATCTGTGAAGGACTTGCCGTGTATGCTAATTCGATTCGGTATGGGTCTTCCAAATAGAAAAATAGCCCAAGGAGGCGTTCCAAAGTGTCTACAATAAGGAATTCGTGTAAAAAAAAAACTATAATAGCGTAAGTACATGTTCAATACAATCGGAGGAGACAAAGTTACCTACTTTATATAAGTAAGGATTTGGATACGTAAGTCAAATGCATGGAAATTATTAAAATACGATTTGGATTTATGTTTATTTCGCAACCTTGAAAACAACGTGTGATATTTTCATTTCACAATAACATTATACATCAACCGCGAGCACAAGAAACATATAAAATATGGATGTGGTATCTATCATAGTTATGACGTGGCGGTGCCTACATTTTTATTTGGCAACGTATTTCTTTACGCAAAGGAATTTAATATAATGATGTCATCCAAATTAACACTTTTCCAATCGCAGCAATATTATATTTCGAAATCTATACTATGCCCATTTAAAAAAACACTAAACTCACCTTTTATCAGGTTTATATTGGGATCCGCTTACCCGCTTACCAACCCCCAGACTCAAGGCACAAACAAATGTTCATCACGTACATATTTGCCCTGATACCGTATCGAACCCTCGTACCTGGCGAATCAGTCAGGCTACTAGACCAACGTTATCAATTTAAAGCCGTGGTAAAAAACAAATTAAATAGGTACAATAATTTATTAAAACATCTTAATTGCGTTATTGCTGCCATATTATACAGACTATAATATTGTACACGACATTATTTCCTAGAAACCTTCGTATTGACAAAAATAAAATGACAATGGTGCCAATTTTCTTGTCATACACTAGCCTAAATATTAGCTTAGTGCTGTCAAATTATGTTTTAGTGCTGTCAAATCTAATTTAGTCCTTTCAAAATAATGAATATTTTAGTTCGAATGAATAACAGAATAGGGTATAAATTTAGGTCTAATCAGGTGAAAAAAAAATTGGCACGAATAGTGCATCCCGTTTTGTTTAGTAAAATAACCTACGTTAACGTTACTATAATGTCAGCTCCGGGTTTCCAATTAAGCATTTTAATAGCAAGTTCAAATATGAAAAAGAAAATCAGTCTCACAATATGCATAATGGAAATGAATGGACGGACATTTAAATTTACAAAGTGTTGCAAAGAAGTTCACGGAAATATAAAAATATAGAAAAGAAAAAAATAGATTTTGAAATTTATTTCTAATCATGTAAATATTGTGACAGATTTACCATAAATAAAATGTTAAAAATTTAAGTCTTCTTCTGCTTCTTTAAGTTAATGGCGACGAGCTTTTAATACAGCTATTCCGCCAATGTCACGTGATGTGGTAGGCACAGAGTACATAAGTACTAAACGTAGTGGACGTTTATTAGTGGTAGGTGAAGATAAACGATGGAGACTGGTCAGTGGAAAATTTATAGTTTAACTTTATTAAATAAAATGGAGAAATTTATCTAAGAGAACACATTATAGTGTTAAAATTTAATTTTGTCATTTTGCTAAATAACGAATGTAGGTGTCATTTTGTCAATTAGTTTTTGACGATTACTTACATATTTAATCATTGCTTCTTCAATAAATATTTAATTTAAGTAGCAATTATTATCTTATTATCATAGTTTGTTAATATAAATAAAGCTAATAGGTATTAGCATTATTATAGTTTTAAAATGTGTTGAATTTAATAGAATAGGCGTCAATGTGGATATGAAATATACTTTTCAGTTAAAATAATAGCTTATCCCGTAGTGAAAACAATTAACAACTAGACAACTTTTATCAGAAGGTAGTGACGATACATTTAGTTATTATTTTAACTATAATGGCGACAGTGCTCAGCTGAACATAACAAAACTATAACGGTTTATTTTCCATGGCTTTCTCTTTGATATATACTTGTCTTTACGTATCTTATATAAGTCGTGTGCTTGTGCGCCCCACCCTAGCACGGGAGCATTATTCATAAAAACCTTCGTCAGGAATCGATCTGTATATTAGTGAAAACTGCATTAAAATCAGTTGTGTATTTTAAAAGATCTATAGAGAGATAGATCTAAGCGTACAAACAGCTGAAAGCGACTTTGTTTTATACTATAGTAAGATTCCCATTGTTTGTGGCAGTTCACCTCCTACTCATATACTAGCCACGGTGCCTTCAAACCTATTACTAAAATAGATAAAGAATTTTCTTTTTGAATGCGAGATAGCAGAGGCAAGACTTAACTTTTTCATGACAGGGATTTCTTATTCATCATGTATAACATCCTGCCCTTAAGACAATGACCTTATTTGGCGTTGCGCAAACACAAGTGACTCTCACGAATAATTATATAATAAAAAATATATTTCTGAATCAATTACCCGAATCTAGCGTTAAAACTAATAACTGTAATACACAGTATCGAATAATATTACTTTATAATGCCGATTACAATTAGACAAACACGATCGATTAGCCATGTAACTTAAAATCATCCTTATACATTAAATTAAATTATATATAAAATATGTGGTAAATTAATTGAAATATATAGCTACGAACGAATTGCCACGAAGGTGTACACATGCCACAAATACAATAAGAAGGCAACGACATACGGACCATCATAGATTAATTTAGAAATGGCACTATAATTTGTTGAACTCAAAATTATGTAATATATTCTCCCGTAAATTATATAAAATGACATTGTTTTTCTGGAATTATGAGTATTATACGTTTTTTTAACAACTATACAATCTTATTTTGGAAACTTATCTTGGAAATTATTGCTTTACGCGCCGGCAATTAATTTATTATATAAAACTATTCTAAATTAAATTTGGCTATTACTAATTAGAGCCGTTCAGTTAAATTGACAAAAACTGCGAGTCGAGATTCCGAAACGAGAGCCATCACTTTTCGTAACACAGTAAAACTAATTATCCATAACACGAAATAGTATTTTAAAGCTTACTATTTGTTTAATTACATTTATGAACACGTTAAGACACATTGCAAGTCTCGCGTAATGCAAAAGCAGCTATTATTGATCTATTGGCGACCATGACGACTTTGATAAATTTAGCATTTACAAATGGTGCCAGTTCACTTGTCACACACTAGCCTAAATCACTCAGAATTTTAGCTTAGTGCTGTCAAATTAATTAATACATTAGTTTATATGAACAACAGAATATAGTACATATTTTATTTTAGTTAAGTTTTAGTCTGATATATAACAAGAGGATCGGCACCATTATTAATTATTTATTGACTTTAGACTTAAAAAAACAGAACCATAATTCGATTGAAATTCAAAACAGCTTTTAAATACTACAATTAAACATTTTGACACATAACATAAAATACAAAACGAAAACTATCTAAAGTTTATTATTTTACAAGATTATTTTTAAACGAGATAGTTTAAAAAAATACTTAATATACAATGCAATAGAACATGGCCAGTAGTCACTAGACACATACAAGTGAATATTACGTATCTACATATACATCTTAGCCTAGTAATATTCTCATTATAGACAGTTTAACTGACATTATTGCGTTTCTCACTGTACGTTCAGTATATAAGAAAGATTATATCAAAACTAGCAAATCAACTAAATATAATGTTATATACTTACAATATTAATCTTGTGAACACTAAGGAATTAGCTGATAATTTGGACGTTCACTTTACGCGCTGAATTATTTTAAAAATTACGAAAATTTTGTACCTATTCATTTAAATGCAGGAAACATGTTACACAACTTTCAATGGCATGCAAATATTTCACTTGTAAACATTTATTTGCTCGTAAACATTTATTTACTCGTAAACATTTATTTACTCGTAAACATTTATTTACTCGTAAACATTTATTTACTCGTAAACATTTATTTACTCGTAAACATTTATTTACTCGTAAACATTTATTTACTCGTAAACATGCATCTACTTTGAAAACATGTATTTATTTGTAACATTCATTTACTTGTTAACATTTATTTATTTGATACCTCGAACTACACACTTAGGATCTGTTTTGAATTACACAGTCGTACAGTGCCGTCACATTTGCGGCAAATTGTAAATAAACTTTGCCAAAGTGCATATGCAGTGCGATTTTTGAGTGAAATTCCTTGGCAATATCGCCGTGCTTAGTGTATTTCGATATACACAAATATAAACTATGTGCACTATGACATAGGGTTTGATATAGTTAGCTTAAGATTCGTTGCCGGCGTTGTATCGACCTGTACTCACATAATTTCACATAATGTACACGCAAATAATGTACTAATAATAATAATAATAATTGTGTGTGTATCTCTTACCTAATATTAAAATTCTCGAACGGGCCTCTACGTGTTGGATATATATCCCCACGCAAGCCTAGATAAAGGACCGGACCTTACAAGTCCGTGAATTTAAGAGAAACATAATAATATAAATTACATTGTTCACAGAAACTACAACACTATCGACAATATTAACTATCGACGACTGATTTAGACAATGGAAGTTAAGAAACTTAATATAAACTTAAAATAAAGTCGAAAGTGAAAAACAGTTTTATTTATATCATAGCAAAAAAATAGTTGTTTCAATACAAATATAATTAAGACAATTAATACGTCATTGGCATGTCTTTTAGCAAAAAAAAAGAATAAAAGAGTGATATGGACAGAAAATACACGTTCCTAAAAAATACGTATAAGGTGATATCCTTACATAAATATTTTCACTATAATACGTATTATCGGCCTATCAGATCATGAACATTGCAGATAACTAAGTGCATTGAGTACATCGCTTATAATTATACATAGGGACTCCATTACATACCAGCTATAATTAGAATAGAAAAAGAAAATAAAATATCGGCAAAACATATTATGAGTGATATAAAATGAGAATATTTCAGTACAGTTGTGGTACAGTTAAGAAAACCTACTAATAAGTTAAATGCAGGTAAAACAAATAAATATATCAATAAGAGAAATTAAAAATGGCTACATTGGCATGCATGAAAATATACCACGATAGAAGGTAAGTTTTGACAGGTCACTTTTTAGCTGTCAAAAGTCACCTTTTGACTTAGCTCTTGGCCCTATCATAGTCTATTCTAGACGTTCGAAAACAAAACTGGCCGGAAAAAAAGCAAACCTATTTTTACTTATAAACGAAAAAAATAAAAGAGATGACATTCTATTTCAGATCATAGAGTTCCGAATGAGATTCCATAAACCGTTGGGTTATTATTCTGCCGGAGTCGACGACTGGCGTCAGCAGTTCTTCGGAGGGCACCTGTATACGGATCCTGTTGTCTGAGGGGAGATTCGATCCGTTTGTGTTGTAGAATCCTAGAGAGACTGGTTTGTGGTGTTCATATTTGGTTGGGTGGAGGCGCGAAGGGCTAGCCGCCAGTGGGTTGTACGTCACATGTATGCGGACCACGTCGTCAGCTAACGGGGACACCGATGGGGGGTGGGGGGTGGCGCGGGGGGTCGAATGTGCCGTCGGCGGCGCACGCTGTATACTCAAGCTGCATACGCCTGAACTGAAATAACAACAAATTCCGTAAGTTTCTTATCTGTAGAAAGAGGACACAACAGAGTTTCTGGCGGAAAACAGGCGGAGCGGTTTAAGATTTTTTCTAAAGCCTCGTTAATTGTGTTATAGTATTTTCAGTGACATTATGTGCAGTAAAGTTACATTTAGTGACTGATTTATAGAAAAAAAAATGTTAAAAAAAATGTATTTAATTATATATATAATTTAATTATATGTAATAATTTTTTTTCTATAAATCAGTCATTTATAGAAAAAAACAATATTGCTTTTGGGTGAAGTGATTTATCATTTTGGTCAATAGGTTACCTCTGACCTTAAGACTGTTATGATCTACTACTGCCGTATATTGTCTCCAGAAACTCCATTATGTATTTGAATGCATATCACCATTTTAATACAACACAACATACTATTGAGACAAAAAAAAATCCTTGAAGAAGATTGCTTGCCATAGTTAGGAAGAAGAAGAAGACTTGCTAACTTATACTGCACACTACACGTAGGTTAATATCACTAATAAGTAACGCATGTAACTATGGAGGTCTTTGAAAGCTATGAAAGGGTCTATGGTTATGACAAGTAAAAAATATCTTCAAATATAATTAATTAAATTTTCTTTCATGCAATGGTGTCGATTCTGTGGTACAACATCACGAATCTAAACAAATTTGACAGGACTGAAAGTCTTGCTATCCCTTTCTTATGTGCGGAGTTAAATAAGGATGACAATACTTTTAGTCCTGTCAAATTAGTTTAGTTTAGTGATTTTGTATAACAGAATCGACATCGATATCTTCTCGGCCCTGTTCTGAAATCTTAAAATAGAGCAAGCAATCACTATAAATACAAGCCTAGGAGGAGAAGCGGTCTGTTATAGATATAGCCGTCATATTTTGACAAAAACAATCGTCACAATGTCATGTCCAAATAAGTTCCAAACCAGTACCCGGTAGCCATATTGGTGTCGATTCTGATGTTCAAATTTACTAAACTTAACTATTTGACAGGTCTAAAAAGTCTTACTATCCCTTTCTTATGTGCGGGGTTAAATAAGGATGGCAATATTTTTTGTCATGTCAAATAAGTTTCGTTTAATGATTTCGTTCAACAGAATTAGCACCATAACCTACTTTAATACAATTTTAAAGTATATAAAGTACATAACTCATGTTTAGGTAAAAAGCGAAGTGTAAATTAGTATTAAAGCTATTGAACAGTTTATATGGGATGGGCAAGTATTGATGCAAATGATAGGGGTGACCACAATTAAAGATAACAACGATGGCAACACTGGTCTGTATTCTGTATGAAAATTCAATTGCATTTCAATCACCATGACATCACTTTGACGTTGCAGCAACATAAAAATTGCGGTCACATATTTTTTTAAATACAACTAAGCTGGCACAGAAGCACAATACGGCCCACCTGATGGTAAGCAGTCACCGTAGCCTATAGCCGCTAGCAATACCAGGGGTATCACTAATGAGTTGCCAACCATGTTGTTGATGAGTTATGGTTTCCGCTGTTGATCGAAAAATAAAACGATGACGTTCATCGTGATTGAAATTTCATACAAAATAGCAACCCCCATATTTTGCTCCGGTTCAAAATAGTTACAGAACTTTGGAACTCTTTACCTACATTTTGAAGTGAAAACGACTCTTTGTTGCAACATTGCAATCAACTGTACGCTTTAATTGTTGAACTACCAAGGCAGTTTCAAGCCATTGCTTGATCACAAAGCAATTTATAATACTAAATTTAAATTAATTTTTACTGATTATTATAATATTAATATACTATATATGTTTCTTATTAATTCGAGGCGCTTTATATTCCTTCATAGGCTTGCGTGGGTATATATAATCCTTTACATAATCCTTATGATAATAACTGGTTTTGTACCAAGAATGAAAAATACCTCGTACATTACCCGGTTTTGTAGGAATATTTGTTTCTACTCATACATTATCGGTAATGTACGAGGAACAAGCGAAACAGTTGAAAGCAACGCGCCAGACCGCTCAACCTCAGCTACAGAAGATATCTCACCCATCTGACCCAGTTCCGTCGTCGCTGACGTTGCTATAAGAGTCCAGAGCGTGCGAGCGGCCGCTCGAGAACACGCTGAGGTCCGCCGTGCTTGTCACGCTCGTGTCCGCCAGCGAGCGGCGCGACCCTAGCACGGAAACCAAGTCTTCACCCCGAGTCCCGCCCGCCACTCCGCTGTGTTCTACACAGACACACACAATCACTTACTAGTCTACCACAACACCAAACCAGTGCCGGATAAGCCTAACAGCGGAGGTAGCAAATGCTAAGGGCCCCGAGGTTAAGCGCGCACCCCCTAAACGAATGGTGACATACGACATAATTGAAATTGATAACGTAACTGGCGTCGTGTAGGCTAATTAGCGCAGTTCTAGCGTGCCATGCTAAGTTATACCATTAACCCTCACGAACAAAACCAATTTTATTGCTTTGGCTACGCCCATTTAAGATTGACGAAAGGTACTTTGTTAAATTAGCTAATTCAATACCCTCCCGGTGACATTTGCTAGGGACCCCGCGCTGGCATAATCCGACACCAACCCAAAGCACACACAGCATGCATAATAAAATAAAAAAAACTATACTTACTTTCGTAAAACACACATTCCCAAGCATATTAATAATTTATTATATTAATAATAAATAATGATCGCATGCACCGCGACAACGATCTCTGCTCATAGCTAAACAAATCAAAATGACATTGATTTATCGCGTAAGATATTTATTTACACTATCAAGGGAACTCTTCGGTGGTTAACTTCTTCACTTTCCGCATTTTCCTATGGTTGGCCGGTTTAACGAGGTAGTTGTGGCTACCCACAAGTGTGATGGGGTAAACAACAGGCTCTAAATGGATGTCCATGGAGGCTTGCGAGCTATGGAGTGGCACACCCATTGGCGGATTCTCGTCTGCAGCGAAAAATATAAATTACGTACCAATTTATGGCTACCACTAAGGTGGCAAGTGTACGACCAGCCTGATGGCGATTATCTCGCTTGCAACACCGGGGGTATCCCTCGCGCGTTGCCGACCTAAACTTATTAACTTAGATTTTTGCTCATATCAGTTGGAATTGCTACTTTAATCTCTAAATATTTGGAACTACATTTTTGTAAGCTGAACTTATCAAATTAAGCACTAAATAGCTTAAGTTTTAGTGCAAAGGAATACTAAGATGAATTCGCCTTGACTTCTAAAGCGAATTAATATCAAAGACTCATTAAATTATTTTTTCACTAAGACACAACCTTAAAGTAATAATAAATTAGTCCTGACCCTTTTGTACAATTAAGGTTTAGGAAGGGTTTTTTTTTAAATACCGAAT
Organism: Falcaria lacertinaria; assembly: GCA_951449985.1. Lineage (NCBI taxonomy): Eukaryota > Metazoa > Arthropoda > Insecta > Lepidoptera > Drepanidae > Falcaria > Falcaria lacertinaria. Next base: position 1,336,290 of record OX602108.1, read on the forward strand.
CAAAAAGATATTCAGTTTAGCTTTTTAATGTGCCACATTGGTGATATTTTTGTGCACTTAATTAGTGGCGCTCGAAAATTTAAAATCATTATCTGTAATGTAAATAAGAAGTGGACGATGTGCTTATTCTGAATATAATATCATATATATATATAATATATAATGCCACCACAGCTTACAAATATGTGCTGACTACTATGCACGTGTCAACTAACATACGACATAGCTAACGTACGATAACATACCAATAATTTACTTAAATCAAACGACCACGGGCGGCAATACTATGGATAAAATAACACCGACAAGTTAGTACAAATCTAGGATGGAAAAGAGGATGCAGGAGAGAGATGGAGCAAGTGGAGAGTGAGACACAGGATAAAGAAGCCCCATTATTTTTAGGCTTAGCCAAGCCAGATTTATGTGACTCGGCTCGGCTCGGAATTGTGGCAATAAAATCTGCTCTGCTCACACACAAAGAGAAGGCTATATACGGTACTAATGTATAAGACAAGGACATAGCTATACTATTTTTGTTCCTTACCGCGTAGGGATCTTCACGTTTCGTAAAATACTTTATGTAACTAAAATGTCTTTGGTTCAGCCAAGCGAACGAAGTCACTTGTGTGGCAGTACTTTACGCACACATTGATAACTATCTCCATCACTTTCTAGGGCATGCGCTACCTTCGTCTATTAGGTACTCAGTCTACGCTCGGCTCTAAGGGAAAGTGGCGAAATTTCACTTTCGCATCTTAATTATGACAATCAATTCGAAATCTATTTCGATTGGATATGATATTGTTAGATATGAAGAAAAATTTAATTTGTAATACCTATTTGTGTCTGTACTTAATGGCAACACTGTCTATGTTTTTTTTTGTTGTTACGTCATTGTGACTAAGTGTTCTTGCGTTGATCTGTACATCGAAATAAATATAATTAGTTTTCTACAATACGAATAGTTTTGTTTTCATTGAGAAACTAATTATCCAATAGATATCTACTAGGCGAAAACTGTATCATCACGCCAATAGCTACTATTTTATAAAAATTACATAGATTGTTCTTTGAGTGAATCTTTGAGTATTTCAGCGCGACAAAAAAGAACCCGTATTTGACGGACATGTATCTAATCGTACTTAAAAAGAAAAAAGGGCCAATTGGAACACATGGCGGGTATAGACTAGCACATAATAATTTATTAATTAAAAGAATCGGGACTTGAAAGTAAATGTTAAAATAAACTAAAATACGCAATGAGTAACTAGTGATTTATTTGTCTCCAACGGTGTGTAACGCACACCGTGACCCTTAAATGCTAATAATATAAACCAAAAATTATGAAATACAAATACAAAAACTATAACAATCAAAGAACTGATGATAGTGGTGGGGTGGGTTTATGAAATAAATATGTTGTAACGGTACTTTAAAATAATAACGGTTACGTTGAGCAGAGATACATTTGCATTACATGATTGTTTAAATAAACATTTATTCCGACCGATGCTTTACACTGTGCGTTATTGACATGTGCGGTGAGACATAAATGATAAAACTTTATCAGTGTTACTGTGGACAGTGATGGCGGACAGCTTATCATACCACGAGATAGCACATACAATGCAGGAAGCTGGGTATCATCTCGAGATCTGAGGAGGTATATTGTTTCAGGAAAGGAAAACAAATGAAGGCCAATTGTTCAGCACAGCTGCTATAAGCTTAACATTTCAATGAAATTATTATGCGTTTTTATTTTTTGATGGATTTATTTTAATTTTATTGAGCTTCGTGAGCCTAGACAGATCGGTAGAGAATACAAAACTCTATCGAACTGCATATAAAACTCATTTTCGACCAAAACTTAATGTCGTTCCATTTGTTTTTTCTTTCCACCATCGAAATGATTGACAACTTTATTTGTGGCCCAAGAACACGCCGAGCATAGATTGCTAAAGCAACGCGACAGCAGATAAAGTAATACAAAATGTTTCCGCTGCTGCACGCTTTCACAATATATGCACGATGTATTTTCAAAGCTCAAATAGATTTGTAATCTTTTCTACGTATATTGAAACATAGTATTACCTCCTCAAAACTAGAGAGAAGGCGTGTTAAATGGGGCGAATTGTTGCATTTGTGTTAATCAAATTTATAACATAAACCCACCGCCGACCGTACATGCCAGTGCACATCTATACTTATAATAAAAACTGTAACAGGTCCAATTGTGTACATGGTAGATGTTAAAAAAAAATATGATGGCACTCTATATTCGATACTGAACCCAAAACTGTATAATTTTTAACTGTCGTCTGTCTGTCTGTTTCTTCGCCGCGCATCACGCCGAAACTACAGAATAGATTCAAATTAAACTTGATGTGATTCATAATCATACTACGAGTTAAAATATGGGATACTTTTTATATGAAATTCTGAAAAAAATATGAAATTGAGCACGTTTCATTGGGAGAGGGGGGTTATTATACTATGCACACGTACAGACACTCCCACATATATGTATACACATTCACCAACAAATCAATTCACCCAACAATTGCTTGATTGATGTCAGCATAAGTCTATGTAACTACTATCTATACCTAGAAGCACGTTTGATAAAACTATTTAATCTAGAGATGCAACGGATAGTGCATTCTTCGGATAGCCGGATACTTCGGCCTCTATCCGGATACTAAAACAACGGCGGGATAAGCACTATAAATTAAGTTTTAACCAACATTTATAAATGTATACATATGTAAGATTGTGATTTATGAGCAAACAATTATAGCCAATACTCTTTACGGTATACGGTCTAGAAAAGGGCATCATCCATTTTGGTTCAAATCTGAAAGTGCCGGTCAACGCTTTTTATTGTATATTCTGTTAGAGCTTGCCCGTCTGAACATTTTTTACCATGGCACCAAACCTGTAGGACCATTGTAGTCCGTTTTATATGAGTTCGAAATTCTGAATTTTCATATTTTTTTTATTGAAAAAGGAATTCAAAATACATAAAACAAGTGAAATGTCCTGTAATGTCCCAACTTTGGTGCCATGGTAATAAATGCTCAGACGGACAAGCTCTAACAGAATATACAACAAAATGCGACAGATTTGGACCAAATCTTTATGAAACATGGATGATGTCCTTTATGTGATGGCAACACTTCAAACATTTTTACATACAAAGCATAGTGTATGTTGTATCTGTAGTAATCATCGTAAAATAACAAGTTCAGCATCAAACACGGTCATCAAAGCCTTAGGACCATTACAAACGGACAATAAAACTGTCGACCACGTGATAGATAATATTTGAAGGATCGTAGTTAGAATTGACTTACATGCAGTTAACAACAAGCTAATTATACCGAAATTAAAATAATCATTCGAGTTTCAGTTAACTAAAAAATAATTAATTATATCATAACATAATTAACATTTAACGCAATTAATAAAGCTCCATGGTGCTCCCATCAAGCAAGTTTATGTAATGTATTCATATACAAAAGTCAATAATTACTCGACTAAACACTGGCTAGGTAAAAGAAGGACTTATAAGGGCCCTAAGGGTTCCGCACCTATTTCATTACGATTCAGCGTGAAACCTGATTAAATTCGAATCGAATAATATTCGAATAGAAATAATCACACACACACACATCGACATCGATGTGTGTGTATGATTATCATAGCAGCACAATTTCACTATAACGAAAGAGTTTGTATGTCTATGGAAAAGATTTTTTTTTTTTTTTAAGTATTATTGTCTGGTCGGTTGGAATTAGGGCCGGGCCATTGAGCCAATTATTTTTAACCGAGTTAAAAGAACAAGAATTGAAATCAAAATTTCAATTCAACAGTGTCCCCAAGAAATCTTCAAACACTACCCTGCCGTACAAGAACCTATTTAGATTAACTTACGTGATACGTTTCGCTAAAACGCCTATCTACTAATTAACTTTGTGAATTTTGTGACACCGTTCCATAATTTAAATTAAAAACAGCTAGCAGTATAACAAGTTTGTACTCACTACATTGACATGCGATAATCACAAGAGCTTTATTTTAAGGCAAGGAATAATATCTATCATTGAGCCTATTCGATTCATTAGGATGTGTACATGTAGCTGGTCCTTTGAGATAATGCCACGCTACCCTATCTATATACGCCTGCGCTACAGCTAAAAACGAGCGAGTCACTGATATCTGACGGACAACTCTAAATCTGCGCGCGCTCATTGGTCAAATCAAATAGCGCGCGCTTCGCCGGCTTCCTGTAACACACTTCTGTCCCTTTTCACGAATTTACTCCCACAGATTGTAGAAGAGCGGGAGGAATGATGTTGTGGAAACAAACACGAGACGGCCGTTGCCGTGTTTGTTGCATTACAAAAAAAAAAAATCTTTTATAAAATACTTGCTGTTTCCCCGCGACTTTGCCCGCGTATGAATATAATATATAGCCTATGTTACTTTGTGATAACGTAGCAGTCTAACGGTGAAAGAATTTTTGAAATCGGTCCACTATTCAATAAAAACATACACACAAAAATACAAATCTTTCCTCTTTATAATATTAGTATAGAGGTATAGATGGTTTTGATTGCTTGTTTTGAATTATTATTGTGATTAATATGGTGGACAAAACGAATAAAAAAAAACTTAAACGCGTACGAAATATATATATATATTACTCGGTTTGAGACTAATTTGTTAACATTATATTTCAATCACATAATATTATACATTGAAGAATTGTTTTTTTTTAAACGTACATAATTGTAATTCAGCTCTGTTAGGGCCTAAACTGAATAAATGAGTTTTGATTTGAATGATGAATGGATTAATTATTTTATACAACTTGGATTAAAGTTTGTATTAACAGTTTTGTCTCGCGACTTCGCCCTGTACGCATGTGGATATCGACACCAGCGCCACCTACAGAGTCTAATTGTGATTCTAACTAAACCATCCAGAGACCTACCTATACACACAAAAACATCAACACCGGTCTAGTCGTTTAGTTTATAAGAAGTTTATAAGAATGCTTTTTAATTATTTTAAACTAATACTTTTTTATACTTATCCCGGTAACGGAAAACGGCCGTCAGTTTTAATGTTTGTTTGCAATGAGCATGTTCTACACTAAAAACAGGGTCTAGGGCAGTGTTTTTCAACCATTTTCATGACACGGCCCCGTTTGTATGAACAAATATCTCGCGACCTCCCGATGAATTTTATTTTGGGGCAAATATTTAATCCAACGCATTTATTCATTTTCATAATTAGGATTCGGATAAATACATAATTAAGTATGTGAAATTTTTTTTTTAACAATGGCTGGCAATTTAACTGGCTATGTATATATTATTTTTTAATTAATATTTTTAAACTTTAAGTTTTTTACTGCAGTAGCTTTCCCAACCTTTTACAACTCCCCTATAGAAGCTTCGCGACCCCCCTAAAGAGGCTTCGCGACACCCACAGGTTGAAAAACACTGGTCTAGGGATTCCGAACTATATTGAGTAACTTCTAACTTAATCAACCATTTCTTTAGAATTAAAGAAACCTCTAGGCCGTAGCAAAGTGCATTTAGTTAACGTACATGCAACAGATTTAAATAAACCTCATCATGCAAAAGTAAAGATTATTTTTTAATATATTTATAATAAATTACATTCGGCTCGCAAGAAACGACATACGCCTGTCTGCCTAATAAACAAAAAGACAACATGATTCGGCCGCTAAGAGGCACTTTAAGCAATATACGGCTTGATTATGAAGAATTGAGCTGTAGGACGTCTCAAATAAATTTGATCGAATTATAAACACCTACTTTGACTCCACTCTACTCAAATGCAATTATAAATAATAATTAGAATCACACCGATAGTTTTTTTGTAACATACGTATGCATGTTCGTCAAGAAGTCTCGTCAGAATGTTAATCATTACAATTGACAAGTAACATGCATTATGTAGACATGAGTCCTGCTCAGTAATTGCCAAAGTGCTCTAGAATGCACACGTCAAACCTAATCTCAGATTAAGGAGAAGCCAAGACAGCGACATATTTATGTCGTTTAATTGTAACTTCAAAATATTTATTTTATGTAAAAGGTATCCGACCCACATCAAAACCTATCAGAGTGGCCTATTTTTATTTCTAATTTTATATTTTTAACCTTGACGCATTCAGTAAATTTATTGGCAATACATAGGTACATATATATCATCACGCCAAATCCCTCGCGAGGTAGGCACAGGGTATAGAGTGAGTACACACTCAAAATATCTATAAAGAATTATTGACAACTCAATTAAACCACCTATGTTTTAGTTTTGACAACCGGTAATATTACAGATTGAAATCGTCAATCTAGATTGTGTCTATGAAAAAAATATCAAGCTAAATAAGTTGACATACAAATCTTGGGTTCTAAATGTTGGCAGTGAGCAAACGCAAGCGTAAAAATATAATGAAGTGAAAACATGTGCGCTATCGTAAATGTTTGATACTGGTACTAAAGCTGTCAAATCATAGATGAGTAAAGATGTTTGAGTCGAGGCTATCGTCCGAGGTTGTGCGCGAGAGTGAGGGACTGACTTCCAAATTACCTGACACGGTGTCGCTCTGCGACACTCGAAGTTCCTGGACGTCGAGAGCGGCTTTTTCGCGTCTGGAACAAAGACAATCCTTATCTTAATCAAATAGAGCGGGGTTCAGTGGAACCGTCATCAGGGTTCCGCAAAATTATTTATTTCTGTCTATAATATGTATTTTTAAAGCGTAAACTACGTGAAAAATATCGTCCGGGGACTGTCCCTTCACCTAACAAAAGATCGCAGCAAAATAACACTACTTTGATGTATAACACTACATCAAAGTAGTGTTATTTGTATCTTTCTGCAGCAAGTAAGGTTGCCAGTGCTCCACGAGGATACGGTGCGCTAGTAGTAATGCTGCTAGCACAATGAGTCATCAAGAACAGGGTTGGCAACTCGTTGGTGACATCCCTGGTATTGCTAGCGGCTATAGGCTACGGTGACTGCTTACCGTCAGGTGGGCCGTATGCTTGAATGCCACCTTAATGGTACAAAAAAATAGGGCTATATTATATAGGGTCGCTATTAAGATATAAAATGATACAAAATGTCGTTTACCTTAATATCACATTTGCTGTAGTTTGTTTTTCGGTGTCGGAGAAGTTCTCAGCTCTCTGTCCTATCTTGGATTTCTTATCGGGTTCTATGAACACACCGAGAGCTCGTTTGGGCAACTCATTGGCGGGAGCAGGTCCGGGGTAGTCCAGTTTGGCTCGCTTCAGCTCCTCCATCGAACGTTCCAGGTGGTATATCACAACATCGTCTTCATAACCAAAGTCTTTATGTAGCTTAACCTGGGCCAAAACAGAGCAAAACACTCTATATCACGAATTCACTGTTCTAACCAAGGGCGAGCATAACAGAAATATAAAATCTACTATACTAATATCTAATATATATATCATGATTGTTACATGAGGAAAAGAAGTACTGAGTTTCATGCTGGTTCTAAGTTGGCTTTTTTAACCGGTGGTAATTTAGACCTTCACAAGAGCTTTACTCGGGTTTAAACTGAAAAAAAATATATATTTTGATTTTGAATAGGCAACATTTGTATTTTTGGTTGTTCACATTAAATCCACAACTATTGAACCGATTATATAAATTCTTTCACCAGTAGATTGGTATATTATCAGTGAGTAACATAGGGTATATACTATATTGCTACGCGGGCTATGTCTCGGGGATAAAGCTAGCGTATCATATCAATAAATCTGTGCGCGTTTAGTGACATAGAAAATGTTTTTACATTACTTTATTCCGTGTATTGGATTTAACATGTTAAATTAAACTATATGTATTTTAAGTTCCATATTGCACGAATGATCATCTCCACAACATGGTTCTATCGGAAAGCGTGCAGATGGTATGCAGATGCTGTAAAACAGCAACGGAAACCACGAAACTATGTGTTATGCTGGTGCAATGCTGGCCAGATCTGCAGACTCCTTTGGAAGTACTTGATACATCAGGTATGTACAGTGATGAAGGGAAAGGGCTGCACAAAAGATTCCAAGGGTCGAAGTGCATCTGGGGAAACTCGGACCAGTTAAGCCTATTAGGATAATAAGATGAGAAGTTCAATATTAAAATCCTACCAACCTGAATATAATTAACAATAAGATCCATATCATTTAATTTCATGATAGCTTTCTTGTGCAACTTGAGTATAGTGTACGCCATCGCTGTGATCACCCGCTCACCGTCCAGCAAGTAGATGTCCCACACTCTGAGGCAGAGGCTGAAGGGGACCCGTTCCACAAAACACACAAAACACCATTTGAGCGAGTAGAGTATTGCATCCAAACCAAACTTGTCGAAATGAAGTTTGAGTTTTGGCATAAATTTTGTGAGTATCCTATCGTGGTGCTCCAAGAACCTAGTGAGTTTTGGGAACCCCTCTATATACAAGCCGTGCATGGCATACTTCTTGTCCGACAACAGTATTGCTAGTGCCCAAAATGCGTCTTCCTCGTCCATATACATGAGCAGCACACCAGCCAGCCCCGACATGCCCTGGCAGTAGCCCACTTCCGTATTATACATACTGTAAGCACAAAGAACGTTGAACAGAGCGCACTGTTTCTCTGAGTATCGCGCCCGGTAAAATTGGTGTTCACGAAACTGTCTGTTCACATCCGAATCTATCTGTCTCACGTCCGTTGACCACAGTTTAGCCAGCTTCAACATTTCTTGGAACTTCCCAACATTTTCCGACTTTATTCGGTTGACGTCAAGCAGTTTGCACCATATTTTTATGCGAAGTGAATTTGGAATGCCTTTGTAAATTCGCCTATGAAGCTTTTCTTTAGTGGTCGGTGTATCCCAGTGATTGAGCATTTTCACCCATTTCTTCTCCCTTTCCACCTCGATGTTGACCTTTTGCGGCGCCGTTTTCTGCGGCAGCCGCTCGTCGTGGATGAAGCCATATCTGGAATGTAATCAATACATGGCATTTTTAAGATGAAACATTTTTAAATTCACTTGATATTGCATAGCAGATATACATAAAAAATCTCGCATATTGCAAAATAAGATTGTAATTTGTAATGCTATTTTAACCCGCTGTGTGGAAGTCACTGGTCATATCAACTTCCTACTTAAAATAAATTAGGTACTCAAGGGCCGCCTGTGGACAAATCTTTGACGCACATGTAAACATGACTGCATGGCTATGTTTACATGTACTTACCTAATCTTGATAGCAGCCCTCAGGCGCTATTAATTACCTCGGCTGTTTTGCACGGAGCTAGTGTACTAGCTTGTTTTTTTAAAAGGAATTGTTTCTAAGCTATTTTATAGTTAACATGCTAGTTAGAAATCCATAGCTCTTTAAATTATGAAGATAATAAGTGTACAAAGCAATACGACAAAAGCAGTCCTGGCTTCCACAGCACTTGCACGGGCTTTTTCTTACTGCAGTCTGGGATGCAACAGCGTTTAAGGGGATAGATTTTAGTTGATTTTTATATCAGAGATAGCAATGCAAAGCTTACCTTAATATACATAAAATATTGAATTCGCCAAAGACTAACATAATACGCAAATTCACTGTTTTTTTTACACATTACCTAAAATGATGATATTTTGAAGAGGCCAGCGGTCAAGTGCATGCAGTCTACCTGACTACGAGACTGCATGCTAGGTGTTACGAATTCAATCAAAATTCAAGATTATTTATGCAATAAACATTTGAGCTTGCCTTGCGGCTGAGTGTTTGGTATGTATTAACAATAAAAAAAAGTATTTTATAAGTTGTCTGGTAAAAGTAATAGTACAAAAAGAGGTACAGCATAGGGTTCTTCAAGAATGTAAAGAGATTTCTGAAGGGTCGGCAATGCGCGAGTGATACCCCTGGTGTTGCAAGCACCCATAGGTTACGGTAACCACTTACAATCAAGCCGTATGCTTGTTTGCCACCTTATTGGTATAAAAAAACAAGCTTTAACTATTTTGATGACCAGATGGTGCTGTGTGATAGTGTCTGAGCATCATAAATTATATAAATAAATAGTCAAGATATGATTAAAAATAAAATGTTTGCTTGCCAACCAGTTACATGTCCCAATTCACTGTAAAGTATATGCTAGATATGATGATATTTTGATTAATACTCTGGTCAAGATTAGACAGGCATTGCTAACACACATTTCACGTAAAAAATAATATTCAGTTTAGGATTCCACCATATTTATAATTACAATGGCATTATTTAAATATTTTTTGTGGAACTTGCCGGAAACTGATATAGTTATTGCTTACATCAGAAACCACACCATACCCTCCCATCACATCATACTTTTTAATATTATGAGTGTGAATCTGAACAGATGATGATGAAAATTGACATGAAAATAGTGAGACATGATGCTCACAGTGGACACACTCTGAGCATCATGAGGAAAGACATAAGCATATTTTCTTCTATCCAAAATGCTTAAGACCTTTTTCTTTACCTCCAGGTCAAATCCTTACAGTAATTCTATCATAAATATTGTTATTAGGTTTAAAAAATGTATGTTCCCTAAGATGTTACAAGCGTCCAAAGACAAGCTCTGGTAATCGCTTACCAGAAAAGGCAGTTCTAAGTACGAAAGAAAAGGGTGTAGATATCATGTCAACTTTTTTACAATGAGTTGTGTAGTGGGTGTGGTAGCTATAAAAGAAATATCAAATATATGAGTCATCAATATAGTTAACATAGCCTAGATAAGAAATGAGTTTTAACAGTGATGATAAGTATATAATACCAATCAAAATTAACTAATATATGAATCGCATAAGCATTAAAATATTCAAGCAGAAGTAAAAGGCAACATAAACAAATATATTTGCAGTGGTGTATAATTTCATTCAATTATTTGCCCAGGCCAGCATTTCATCCAGCCATACAAACTACTTGACACATTTTCACATTCACCTTTTCGGTGCTGAATTTCAAACAAATATTGGCAATGCATTATGAGGATCCTTAAAAATCTAGTTTATACACTTTTACACATCCTGAGATTTTGTGATGAGTCAGTGAATGATTGTCATTATTAATTGACTAGCTTTTTCACTGCAACTTCACTCACATACAATAATATATATCATTAAGGAGTAATGTAGCTATTTAGTAAGTAAAGAATTTTCAAAATCAGTTCAGTATTTCAAGGGATTCATTCCTACAAACCAACACATAAACTGACAGACTTTACTTTTTTTTATACCACTTGGGTGGCAAACAACTTCAAACAGGCATACGGCCCCCCTGATCATAAGCATAATATAAAAAAAATATATTAAACTACACAGATTGTATGTAGTTTGACAGCCCAGCAGTTTATATCACACAAGCGTAATAACCTTGGTCATACAATTACAGTTTATGTTTACCAAGCAAAGTTGCATGATATCCGTCTAAGTAGTGTTCAAATAAAACAGTGTGTCACCTCATTTTTATTATATGAATATGAACATAGAAACAATGCCCTTAGCTTATGGACACCTGCCATAGCAGGAGTATCACCAATGAGCTATCAACCTTACGATGAGATGATTCATTCCTGCATAGTGTGGCAGGCCAAGAGCTTGGGATAACTTAATCTACGCCAAAACACAACACTACAAGGCTACTTTGTGCTGCCATCAGCATAAGAAGACAATATAAAGCACCAGACATTTTTATAATCACTTAATCTTCGACCTAATCTTGGTTAAACACTTTCCATATTATTATTTTTAAATAATTTTCTTACAATTCATTGTAATGATTTTAATTTACACAATATAGGAATTCAGACTTCTTTGCAATACATAAAAATGCAAGATCCTTGCATATCAGGTTTTGCTTCTTAAAGCAAGGAAATACCTCACAAGTAAATAATAAATAAAAATACTGTATAATGATGTAGGTCTGTTCTGAACACATTCTAACTTCCTTGAATGAAATATGCAAATACCAACCTTGCTGGGTTCATAATTCAGGTAATAATCCTACCAATGTAATGTGTGTGAATGTTTGCATGTTTTTTGTTCCAACCATGCCAAAATGGCTGAACAGATTTTATAGAAATTTGGCACACAGATAAACCATGGCCTGGAGTCAATTATAGGGGCATTGGTCTTGGAAAAAGGACAGATTTCCTGTGTTTTTGAAACCATTTGCGTGTCCTATTACCACACTGACTAACAGAGTCACTGCCAAAAACCAGTCTTAGCAATATGCAGGTATAATATACTATAGTATTAGCATAGGATAGGAGGAAGAGATTAGAACTCTATTTATGTTATGAAAGAGGTGAGCCAGCATAAAACCAGGCTGATGCCAAGCCACTATTGTCAATAGAAGCTTGCAAGTAGGGTATTGCTAGTATTATGCAAATGTTATATTCTTAGCGCTTACCTGTCAGTTTTGTGGTATTCCTCAAACTCTGGATCTTCCCAGGGGTCTATCTGGCCTGCAAGGTTCTCCCGGCCCCGCTCGTACCGTTGGAAGATCCGCTCCCGCTCCTCGGAAGCCCGCGCCAACAGAGCTTCCTCATTCATAACACGGCCTGACTGTACCTCATACCGGAACACTATGCTATGGCTAATTTTTATTCCTAAATACGTGTCGCACTTTACTGCCAATACGACCAATTACATCGATATCCTACACATCGTATTCGTATTTACAACAAATATCACGCCCTTTTATTTCTGTTTTCCCTGAACAAATATCTGATTTGACGTGCTGGTTCTGGCTGTCATTTCGGATCAGTTGATGGCTAGTACTCCCTATACGGATAGTTGATCGATCAGTCAGTAAAATTTTAGGCTGTGGCTGACTGTAATAGTTCGGTTACTTTGGTTTGCTTGTTTTGCTTGCACTTTGCAGTTTACTGTGGCAGTTTGCTTTCGACCTGACGACTTCGATCTGTATGTAAATACTTCCACATGGCACCTTTTCACGATAAAATTGATAATATTTAAAGCAAGGCTATTAACACTATGGCATCAAACGTTTTCTTTTATTAATAAATTAAATCAATTTAATACCTACGCCCTCTTTTTAAATGCGACAAAATTACGAAACGTCTAAAATCTAAATCGTCTACTTTACTGTTTGTTCTGTCGTTCTGTCCCTGTCTGTTTTGAGTCAGCGTTCTAAACGCAGAGCTATCTTACGTATACCAAAGTATTGAAATCCGTAGCAGAAATGAAACGCAATAGTTAAGAAGTGTCTACACCAAAATTTCATAGTTTATCCTTTTTACCTTTGAATATATACTTGTATAAACAAAGTAGTTGATATTTCATTCTCAGTAATAATAAAATACTTGATGGTTGTTTTAAATATTCCACGTTGACTTGATAAACGTAACGTAAACGCATTCTTATGATAAACGTAAAATGAGAACTCTTTACAAGATTTATACAAGGCAACACTGTTAACTATCCAGATGTTATATCTTATATTTATTATTTCGACAATAGATTAAAAAGTGAAATTTAAATATTATAAAATAGCAAAGAAATAGCCTATAATAATCAAAGCCTATAATGAAGACACCAAATAGATAAATTGATATCAATATTTTTTTAGTCTAGTTAAGCTTACACCGGCTAAGGGCATAAAATAAAACAATCATTTACTCGAATCGATTTTATTCATTGTAGGTGAGCATATGTATCTGAATATAATCTGGATGGTATACAGTTTGTGCTAAAATGGCATGGCAAATTTATGCATGCATGTAGAGCAGAATATGTGATTGCCTCTAACAGTATACTATCTACTCTGAGTCTCTACTATTTACTCCCCCTACGAGAAAGCCTAATACTATTGTAATACACTTAAATCGGAAAGCTATTAACATCTAGGTTGGCGGACGTATGGATGTAACACCCAAAATACATTCGTAATTCGTAATACATTTCTTTTTCTTTCTTTATAATTCAATACGACGAGAAGACGCGTAGGTAGCTTTTTTGTGAAGATTTTCTTTTTTCTTTTGGGTTTGGTTTTTTTTTTGGGTTCGAAACGAATTTATAAACTTTACGCATATAAAGTAGTTATTATATTTTACTGGTTACTGACTACTTTCCTGCTAAATTAGAATAAAGGATAGAACAAATTCATCATTTAATTTTAAATTATACAAGGAACTAGCGACCCGCCCCGGCTTCGCACAGCCTGCGTTAGCCATGTAAATTAAATACCTACAAAAAATGAATTATACATGAACACCTTCCTCTTGAATCACTCTATATTTAAAAAACCACATAGAAATCCCTTGTGTAAAAACGTATGCCTAGCAAATTTGTGGTTTATGATTGATATACCGCGCCTTCAATTTAACGTATTTAAAAAAAGATGTTTTTCTTTTAAACATCATGCCATGAAGTAATTTCCTGGTAATTAATAGAGTCGGCAACGCGCGAGTGGTACCCCTGGTGTTGCAAGCGTGCATAGGCTACGGTGACCGCTTACCATCAGGCGGACCGTATGCTTGTTTGCCACCTTAGTGGTATAAAAGAAATCCCTTAACACTAAAGTAGGGCTAAAATAAAAGGTGACCAACGTTATTTAAACGACTTCAATTAAAAAAGGATCGGTAGATATTAAATATAATTTAACTATCTATGGTCATTTTAATTTTCTTTTCATCATTTTTTTCTATTTATTTTGCCACGAATGGGAGGCTCTGCTCTATCGATGAGGAGTCCATTTGGTGCTTGGGTGTAGTGAGGTCCAAGGCCATGTATGAATCGTGATCAATAACGTCGCGGGAATCATCCACTCCACACGTTAAAAATTTGTTGTATAAAGAAAGATCTAAGAAACCAACGCCGCATGGTCGGTCTACAAGACGCGATACCATCATGCCATGAGCAAACCCGGAACATACGATGATGGAGCCCACATCGTCCTGTTGAAAAAAAAATATTTTGGCTAAGTTTCACGGAGCCTTTCAGCCTACAATAAGGCAATGGCGACACGATCAGCTGATTTAGATTTCGTTTAATTTTTCTACCGAAATATCTTTGTTATGTCATTACAAGTTAATACATACATGTCAATTAATTGTAATATCATAATCCTTTTTTTTTATACATTTTTTTTGTGTTTATACAAAAGCCGTGGTGGTTGAAGCAACGGCCTATCGCCCAGGTGCAAACCCCAGCCTGTACCAATGAGATTTTCAAAGCTTAAGTACAGTGCCAAATTAAACTGTTATACGTTCATTGGTTTGAGCTGTGTATTGATACATCAGTACTACTCTGAGGTAACGGTTACCATTTTCTTAAACATACTGACCAACGAACATTAATTATTATCAAAATTGTGACAACTAGCCACAAAAGCCATTATCCAAAAAAAAACTACTTACTGGACACAGAGCCCCATACTTAGACGACTGTAAAAAACGAATGAATAGTTAAGTACCTTTGGAAAAGTTTCTAGTCTTAGAGCTAGTCAAGTGGGGCGGGGCACCTATTTTGAATAATATTATCTTGATTTATAATCGCCTCCACGGCTTAGCAGCAATGCTTGGCCTGTATTTTTTAGGGTCCATAGGAAAGTGGGTAATGCGTATTATATCTTGGCACGGCACATTATTGGAGGGCAATGTCAGATTCACATAAAACCCAATTGTAGGCTGTTAACATTTGCCTCTATCATCGTTGATTCCTAGATTACTTTTGTAGACGTGTTGGCCTTGTGTTTGAAGCAACGGCCTGTCATCTGATGGGCCCAGATTCAAATCCCGGCCTGTACCAATGAGTTTTTCTAAGCTTAAGTACAGTCATTAATCACGTTAATGTTTAACCATGAGCTTAAAAAGAGAGGTAGAGTGAATTGGGACCTCCACCTTACAGAAGACCGCAGTCAAATAAGACTACTTTGATGTAGTGTTGTATTTTTGCGGTAAGTAAGGTTACCAGTGCTCCACGAGAATACGGTGTGCAAGTAATAATGCTGCTAGCACAGTGAGTGAGCACAGTGGGCCGTATGCTTGTGTGACCTTAGTGGGACAAAAAAAAACACCTATTTGGTAAAATTGCGTACGGAACTTTTATGGGTATCTTTATAAGCTCAATATGTATGACTGCCCAACATGTGAGGTGAAGAAAAGGCTTGGCCCAAGCCTAATCAGTCCTGAGCTTAAGGCAACAGACTTTAGGGCCAGCGATTTTGCAGATAGATTCTTTTCCTATACAGTCGAAGATGATCGAGCTTCAAATATAACTAATTTTACGTAAACAGCCTGCTGGCAAATGCGCCACTGTCGAAGACAGTTGTTACACTTGTTACAGCTAGGAGATTTTACTGCAAGACAACGGTTCATACCTTACAAGGTGGTTGTTGCAGACATAAATATTTTCCTTCATAATTCCACATTTGGAGACACTGCTCTGCAGGCAATATGGTTACATCCATCACATGAAGATTATGAAGCAAAGGAATTAAATAACCCTGAAAGTAAAAAATATGTGAGGTTCCATATAGCAGCTATATAACTACAAATTTACAGTTTTCAGTTTTTTTTTTCCTTTACTTGTGCTGCAAGTCACTGCTTCTTGCCAAATTTCATGATTCTAGGTCAACGGGAAGTACCTTAGCTTTTGATTCCCTTAAGAAATCGCAGTATTTGAAAATTTGCTACATAAACGGTCATATCTTTTCTTAATATAGACTTACAGGTTTGATTATTTTACAGCCGAAAGAGACCATAGACCCGAGTGTTTCATATAAATTTCGATTTGAAAACTCAACGCGTTCTTGAGATAAGAATTCTTGACAGACAGACGGACAACATAGTGAGGTAAGGGTTCCTCTTTTCCTTTTAAGGTACGGAACCAAAATGAAAATAAAAAATAATTTATTCAGTTTAGGCCCTAATAAGGCACTTAACCCTAAAAATAACTTACATTTCGACGGCTTCCCCATCCATAGTATTGGCAAGTTTTGTCTTGATATCGCTCTTCCTGCGAAGATGGTAATCCATAGCGGATTCTGTTCATAACAAAGTCTGTACCAGGCTCGCGTGAGTGGAATGAGAACTGTTTATTCAGAACCAAAAGTGCTAGGTTGTCTGATAAACACTTTTGCCAACGAAGTGTATGATTATATCCTAAAACAAAGTATATCATAGAATGGTGCCTAACATATCCAAACTAATATTATATATGCGAAAGTAACTCTATTTGTTTGCTACATTTTCACGACTATGCGGCTGAACGGATCGTAATGAAATTTGGCATGGAGATAGATTATAATCTGGGGAAGGACATAGTCTATCTTTGTATAGATCGTGGGCAAAAGCTAGTACACCATGTGTGTAAAGATTACTAGTAGTTGGTCAAAAGCCGCCACACAGGGCAACGCTGCGGTGCGGAATGAAAGACAGCAGCGCCTCCCACCTGGTTCTGTCCCGGTGTCCCAAGTACCAGGTACGGGTGTCCTGTCCAGCCCATTTGCTAGCCGGTACTCATCGTTCCTGCTCTGGTAGCATGTTTTCGCCAATGGATTTGTCTCATTAGTAGTATTCTTTACATATATGTCACACTAGTTGTAGCTTCTTCAAGAGAGATTTGACGAAATTTGAGTATCGGTAATGCACGTGAACCCTCCTGGGTTGGTGTTTCGGATTTGTATACGTTAGTATATCCTTTTTTCTATTATAAATGGTAATTATAGTGACAGCATTACCTTTATGAACGCAAAGATGTTGAACCATTCGACTAATCCCTGCGTTTTCCAAGAATTTGTGTGTCCCGCCAAACACTTGAAATTTATACCTCTCACCGAACACACAAACAGCTGGAGTGAGAACGACATGGGCTTCTATAAGTGCGCCAACACAAAACAGCAGCGCATGTGATAAATAATGAACCTGCGTTAAAATAAAAGGAATAGAGCATACACACATAAACATACACGTCTTTAGTAGTTGAGCCTTTAATTCTTTATCTTAATTGTTTTTATTTTTATTATTTGTTGTTATAACGGCTATAGGAATACACATTCTGTGAAAATCTCAACTGTCCACCTATTACGGATCACGAGATACAGTCCGCTGACAAACAGACAGACGGACTGACAGCGAAGTCTTAGTAATTGGGTTCGGGTACGCAACCGTAAAAAGCAGACGTTTTTCTTGTAAGAGTATCACGGGGAACTGAAGCTGTGCATCCTTTAACTAAGGGTCAGCCTCTGAATTCGCAGTAATTTTTTTGATGCGATATGTCGTACTTATTAGCGAGATGTCATAGTTTACTCTCCCTGTAGTTTGACATCTCGCATAAAAAATATAGTTGCGCATTTAAATTCAGATGTAGATTGTAATCCACCCTACGAAATAATATCATTTTTACTAAAACGCCCTACTTACAACGTGTTGGGCCTCACTGGTCTCAGCTTTCGTCCCCAAGAACCCAGCAGCATTTTCAAACTCTATGTCCACTGTAATTCAATTTATTATGTACATTAATACTAAAATACTGTTAAAATATAAGCCTATAATAGCCACTTCATAATTACATAGAGTTGCTATTCCACCAATTTGCCCAGCCCCCATTATAGATGCGTTAAAAATCCAGCGATTGTGCTCTTAAACCAACTACGTGTTTTAAATCAATCTAAAATGTTAGTATACCCAACTATTGTTTACAAAATATAACGTATGATTACAGTATGGTTCACTGAAAACCGTAATGAAGAAATTTTAAAGGAATTTAAGTAAAAAACATTGTTCGTTGTAACATGGGCAGTCGTAGCCCAAGACAATACAACCGCTACGCTAGAGTCGTAGCGGTTATAATTATCTAGAAACGGGTAGTGGTTATGTACTCTGTGATTTCTAGCGTAGCGGTTGATTCTCTTGGTGCGCTGCGCAGTAATTATGATCAGCGGGATCAACGGTTATAGACGGAAAATTTTCGAGTTTGTTGTGCCTGTTATACATGACCTTGCCTTTATGTCTTTTCCTTAAATTTGAACTTTTTACGTGTTTGAAATGCAATAGATAGAACATGCTACCTTTGACATAATTTAACTGTAAATCATTGTATTTTTTTCTAATCTAATAAGACAAGTATATGTGCCTCGAACTCTCCATTAGAAAGTACTTTCAGTATATAAATTTCATTTTAATGTTACTACAAACCGGCTACTTTCTTTACTTGTACACAAAGAATACGGAATTATTAGATAATTTCAGGTTCTGTAATCAGGTGTAAGCTCTGCGATCGATATTACATACCTTAATATGGCTTTGGGTAATGTTATAATGCTTTCTTGAATTATTATCTTCAGAAACTATACGGCATTGTCTCAAAAAGACTTGTATCTAGAGCGATCCAAAGCATTCGACTCAACACGTAGAGGGAGTCTATATAAACACTTTCTTCTTCTTCTTTCAAGAAGAAGAAAAATATTTATAAATTGTTATTTTTATTTGACGGTTCTTTGGCACGTATATCGTCATATACGTGCCAAAGAACCGTCAAATAAAAATATCGCATCTGTCATTTGTCAGTCAAATGCGTCCATTTGACTGACAAATGACAGATGCGCAGGCCAACTCCAATACCATAGATAAACACAAGACGCCACACTAATGCTGACAAGCGGTTGAAGCCGTTCGTTTTGTTATGTGTGATGTGTGATGCGCAGGAGTTCTGATTAGATTAGATTGGAGTTTTCCTTTGCATTGCTTTCGCTGGTTGGTTGGTTTTGTTGAGTGAGTTGGATTCGGATGTGAAATTGTTAGGTGACGCGCACGCAAGTCCGTAGTCATTCTATATAGACAAATTGAAATTGTTCGTTCAATCAAATAACTTTAGGATAGAGAACTGTTAGGTAGGTTGTTACGTTAGAGATCATTGTACGTTTGATGAGTTCAAAGTCTACAAAACTTTTAAACTCTAATTAAAACGATTGTTCTTTGTTTTATAAAAAGCCACGACGATGAACCCGTTAGCTCAAGTGAGTATCAATTCAATTATTTAAAAACCTAATTTATTCCACAATTTTTTTTCGTATCTGTTTTTATCGTGAATGTGCAACGTCTCTCTGTTATTTGTTTAATTTTGTTACCGTTCACTTGTCGAAAATATGAGTTGAACCTACTTTCTTTAAATTGCAATCCAAAGTCCAAAGTTCAACCCCTTACATAAAATGACATTGCTTAGCGAATATAATATTTTTAATTATAATGATTACTCTAGAAATGCAGTTTTGCTAGGGCAATCCCAATTACATTGTAATTTTGCACAATACTTGTTTTAATTTCACAATATATACCAAACAAACCTACACAAACATAGATTACATTCTGAATACCTTTCTCTCTTTTAATCAATTTATTTGTTGAACATTAATGTAGGTACCTACTAACTCGAACTCAAAATTATCTTTACAATAAGTACATTCAAATTATCAAAATCTACCAAGTGATTCATAGGGTCGTTTTTTTTGCTGAGAAGAATCCGGTAAGAAACTCTGAAATCACAATTATTATTTTCAAATTAATAATAAGAAAATATATATGTATATATAATGCCTATTTCCCTTGGTCACGGCAACACATGTGAATGGCTGGACAAAGTTCACTAATTCTTTTCTTCATGTATTTGTTATTGTCAGAAGGTTCTTATGAAACATTTTTATTATGTTCCTTTTTCCTGTGGTAGCTAAGACAGCACAATGTCTGTCGGAACAACTAGTTTTGAAATAAAATATACTAGGTTACTTGTTGTTAGACTCAGAGTCAGGTCAGTACAACATGGGTCTGGTTATTCTGTTGCAAGGATAATAATGCATTACTGACAGAATGGTAAATGTCCTAGCACAGTGCCATAGTGATACACGAAATTCCATGGTATCACAAGTAAATATTAACTTTTTTCACAAACCTATGAAAGGTGCAGGACTTTGTTTATATTGTTTGAAAATATCAATGGTGGAAACAAAACAAATGAAGCTCTATTTGGCCAATTTTTCAGCAAAGCTGCTTAAAGTTTAAAATTTCAATACAATTATTATATCTTATTTTTTTATTAATAGATTTTTTATATTTTGTGGCTTCCAATTAGCTTCTAACCTAGACAGATACATAGAGAATCCAAAACTCTATCAAACTGTATAATATAACTAATTTTGACCAAAGTAGCATTACATTTGTTTTTTCTTTCCACCATTGATATAGTTTCCAGCGTAATGTTGCCAGCATTCTTGGTATGCTCCCGCATGATTCTGGTTTGGGTCAGATATTTTATCTATAAGTAGGTAGGTGAAGCTCGGATTTTTGTACATAGTTTAATATGTTTTGCATAAAACTAATTTGCATAATTGCAAATTGCATAATTTCTTAGTGAATTGTATCTTGTTGAATTTGACTTATTATTCTGTTTGACAGTTTAAAGTCTAAGTTAGATGTTTATGAAATTAAGTGGGAAAATATATTCAATGCATGATGGATAGTGGAAAGTTTCAATCTTGGCTTGCACATCTCATTATCATTTTTTTTACATTCATCAATCTCTTCATACTTTTATTGTGTTACAATTTTGTATAATCTTTTGCATTCTGACAGTACTGAAGATGTAAATTTAAAAACCACAATTTAATAATAATAGCACAGTTACACTAATTATATCCTGCACTAGTGCCATCAATAATGGTGTAATCTAAAGAGCAAATATGGACTTTGTTCAGACTAACCTTAGACCAAAGTTTAGACCATGTTTTGCTAAGTGATTTTCCATCTTGCTAAGTATGTGCTCAGCTTGTGATCAGCTTATGCTCAGCATAACTAAAGTTGTTCTGAGCGGAGTCATATTATTTGATTCAATTCCAATTTTGTGTGAATTGGAGACTAGAGTAGATTTTTTCAAGTATTTGTATTCAATACATTATACTCAAATCTAATACTAATTCAAACACGTTTTTGTCATGAAATGATTTACAAAACTGTTTCTGTAACTTATGTTAACATTGACAGTGACAAGTCACCAACTTGTACTTTGTTCAGTTGTGTTCAACTGGGTCAAAGTCGAGACCATACATTTAATTTCAATCGAAATTATTAGTGATTTACTCAGGTAAAGTCTGAGTAGATCTCCACTGGATAAATACGCTGAGCTATAGTTTAGGTCGAAAAATTATTTTATTTATTTATAATCGTAATAAGTACAATATTGTCATCATGACGTTTATTTCACTAGATTTTACCCGTGGCGTCGCACTCGTGGTAAAGTGTATAAGTAAGTCCCTACAACTTGTATGTAGTATATTATCAACTCTGATCTATTATATCCTTCCTTATATATAAATGATAGCTGTTATCCGTGACTGGATTTACCTAACTTTTTAGGGGGTCATTAAATCCTATAATTGACTTACAATTTGGAATATGAAATAGGCATAGCATCGATTAGTGTCGCCATGTTTTTTTTGTATCGGTACCACCTCGATATTCTGCCCAATGAGCCAGTAAGGCTAATTATTTATTATCGTATAAAATGCGTTTTATAGCGAACCTGGTAATGACATAAGAATAATTGAATCGATAACTATTGTATTTACGCATGAAAACAAATTGAAGGGGCGTGGTACAAAGTACAAAGGGCACTGACAGGAAGACATACAAATAATATGTTAAACGTAGGTAGGTCGAGTTATGTTTTTTGTTCGCAAATGCTTTTTCATTTAATGTTTATACAGGATATGTTACTGTAAAACTGGTTTGTGTTCTATCTCACTCGCACGTTCCGAATTTTTTGACTAGCGAAAATAGCAGCTTTCGCCGCGGTGTTTAGATAGGTACATCGCATAGCATTACGTTTCTAGCCAATATTAACCGATTAACAACTTTGAAATTTGGTGTTTTCGAATCGAAAATTAAGTTGATCTGAAAAAAATACAGTATTGATCTTTGCAGAGATTTCATATACATACATCCATACACATACATATACGTACTTACTAGTAAAGTTCCATCGGGGTAGCTAGATTAAGTATATTAATTTAATTAAATTTATGGAGTAAAAATCTTTTTTTACGGATTATTTTTTAGTACAAATTAATAAAGTATACATCATTTCTACACTGTTCATTTGTGTTTCAGATCGCCCGCGCTACGCGCCCCATCTACAGAAAGCTGTCTACGTCTGTACCTGCGGCCTCAGCAGCCAAGCCGATCCCCGATACGGGATTCTGCTTCGGTATTTTATCATACAAGCACCTTATTCCGCGGACTTTGTCCGGACTATTCCTAGCGAAGATAATAATATGTTACGCGGTATGATAACGGAGATAAGACCCCACCTTTGCCTTTGAAGCAAAGGTCTCTTCAGTAATATAGTTTATCAGTGTCGCCTAGGATTATCTCCATTGGTAATCGAGGGTTCAAAACACGCCTACAGCTTGTCCCAGTTGAGTTTAAAAGCGATTACAAATTAATTTGCGCTTCTATACCACAATGTGCCTACGTTGTGAACGTGACGCGGCAGCAAAATCAATTTTGTATCAACAAGACTTTTGGCTGTCGCGTTTTTGGTTTTTTAATTCCACTAAGGTAGCAAGCAAGCAAACGACCCGCCTGATTGTAAGCGGTTACCGTACCGTAAGCACGCTTGCAACCCCAGGGGTATCACTCGCGCGTGGCCCACTCTAGTGTTTCGTAGTCTATGGTGGGCTGTGTTTTTATTTTTGGACCGCAAATAAAGTTGGTAATCTAATTTTAATGAAATTCAACTGGATCAACGTATGGCTAACATGACAGGTTTCCTTTGAATCTTTCGGGGCGGAGTAGGATAATATATTCCATGATTATCGTGTTTTGTTTAATCCATATCGACGCGCTATCATAATTAAAAGGTTATCGCCACTAGTGTTATCCAGTAAACTGTCATTTTTCAATTTTGATAAATATCAAGACGGTATTGTGAATGTGAATGATATACCCCTGGTATTGCTAGCGGCTATAGGCTACGGTGACTGCTTACCAACAGTTGGGCCGTATGCTTGTGTGTCACCTTAGTGGTATAAAAAAAAACTTGCCAGTAGAGCGTATCTTTTCATTATAGGAGCTCAGGACACACCTTACCGCAGATACACAACTACATAAACCTGGACTACTAATAAATATTAGTGTTGATTGACTATCTACTTCCCTAAGGTAGTAGGTACTTACCTACTGTAGGGCCATGTTTCTATAATGTTAAGGTTATTTTTATATTAATAGAATCGGAATTAACCGCTCGAGTTTTCGCATGCCATGTATTGCATATACTATTATTATTATTATGTAAAAGATATTTCTTTGGTCTCGACTCGGGGTCGGATGTTTTGAACCAGGCACGGGCTTATACCAAGTGAACTGGTTCATTTGTGTCAGAGTGATCAGAGTTAGGAATGAACTGTGTGGTGTGTGTCTGTCTGTGTGTTATGGGATGTCCGATCTGTGTGGTGCGTGTCTGGGTTTTTTATTATTATTATTATTATTATTTAAATGCTGACTTTTGCGAGTCTGTATGTCCATTGATTCATATTTGTAATCGACTTGTTAACGTTGGCTTTCTCCCTTTTTTTGCTTATAAAAGCCATTTTTATCTTGGCCCAACAATATTACAACCCCAAAACACTATATGTTCAAATTTCAGAACTAAGCGATGAACAGAAGGCACTACAAGACTTGGCGCGGAAGTTCACCAAAGAGGAGATCATCCCCGTGGCGGCCCAGTACGACAAGACCGGGGAGTACCCGTGGCCAATCGTCAAGAAGGCCTGGGCCGTGGGCCTCATGAATGGCCATATCCCCGAACATTGCGGTAATGACATCTATCTATATACAGTAGTCGGGCGCGTCTCACAGGAATGAGCGAGAGGACGTGTGAAAGAAGAGATAAGTGTTGTGATTTCACGCGGACGCTCAATCATGCGGATGCGCAAATCCTATGTGATTGACCCACTTAATCTCACGACGACCGTAATGAGCTATCGTAAGACATCAAGAATTCGTTATCGTATATAGTCAAGAAATATGTACGTATGCTTGTAGTTGATATTCCATGAAGTTAAAAGAATTATGTGGAATAAAAAATCCCCTAAACTGTGATGTGTAAGTCCGCCCTAAGACTCCCTTTACCTGTCCCAATACACAGGGGGCCTAGGTCTCCACGTGTTCGAGACATGTCTCGTTGCCGAAGAACTGGCCTACGGATGTTCCGGAGTCATGACCTCGCTTATTATCACCGAAGTTGGAGTGAGAATCCATTTATAACTGAATGATTTGATTGATTTTATTTTCTCGTGCTGTGATTCCACCGTTCGTTACTAAGGGTACCAGTTTTTTGCACGCCAATATGGAATTCGGTTTTCTGATATTATGAAGATTAGTCTCAGTCATTTCACTAAAGGTTATAATGGTTCCGTCATAGATAAGATCAGGTGTATGTTCGTTCATACACATACAGGTGCCTCTGTCTGACTGTAACTTATGTTAGGTGGGTGCTAGAGGCCGGTGGTGGTGATAATACATGATTGGCAGCACGTGTTCCAAGTCTAGCATATTTCAGGGGGCGTAGGGGGTATGGGCGTTTTCGAAGAATGCCTCATTGGAGAGGAATTTGCATTCGGTTGCACCGGCGTTGGCACTGCTATAGGCGGCACAAATCTAGGAGTGAGTCGATAAAATCGTTACAAAAACATCATTTTATACTCAATATTATGTAAAAGTACAATTGTTAATGTTATACAGGGAATAATACTTTCGTACGCATGCTATGTTCCATAAGTGCGGGAAAAGTTAATAAAAAATATTTTTGTAATGCTTGGGGTTATTGTATAATGCGCAATCTACACCGATGGTATTTACACAACAGATATATATGAAAATTTGTATTCACCTAGGTTTTGATTAAAGGACCTGCGTCCCTTAGGAAAATATTTCTTATTCGTTTTGGTTATTGGAGAATTGTACCGTTTCTTTTTACTTGGTGTATGATAAGTGTTACGTATACGAATGATGAAGACAATCTAACGTAGTCCACAGTTGAGCAGGTATCTCCCAGAGATACCGATCATGACTTATTTTTTTGGTCCTTTGGCGACTTCGGCTGTTGTACCATCTCTCTGCCTTTACTTGGCGAACGCAATGATTTGCTAGTTCCTAGTTTTAAAATTACGTTTTACGTTTCTAAAATTCCGTTCCTCAAATTGTATGGATGTGTTTGACTGTTAGTCACAACGTCTCCTCCGTAGGTCACAGTAATCTGAATCATTCTAATTGTTATTTAAGAATGAACGGTTTTTTAAAGACTAATTGATTTGAAACATGCTCCACGTTTTTACAAAAGTTGGAAATCTCAACTTCTTCTTTTTGAATGGTTTCTCCGGGGTTGCGTCAATGGCGCATTGTTGATAGTAACAAACATATTTAAATCTCACTAGCTTGTTTCGTGACGTTTTACAATAGTTTGAAGTCTTACTAGCTTCGTTTTGAAGTCTTTACCCTGCATATGGGGCTCGAGTTTGAGGTCCGGGAGATATTGCAGGGGGCGTGGGGAGTATGGGAGTATTCGAGGAGTGCCTTGCTGCCGAAGAAATGGCTTTCGGATGCACTGGCATAACCACAGCGGTCGGTGGCACCAACTTGGGAGTGAGTCGAAAATATTATTGGCTGGACAATTAATCTCCAGATAATTTGAATGGCAAACTTAATCATCAATCATTTTTCAGAGGCTTCATCGTAAATCTTATTAATATATTCCTTAATTCTATGGGTAACTCGCTTCTATTGTTCGTTTTTGTACGTCTTACGTGTAATCTGCTTACAATCTATGATGTATATGTCTTGATGTCAAATGTTGTGTCCGGATAGGTGCCTGGGAATGTATGGAGTCACAATTCATATTATGCTTGGGTACAATTATTTTTTATTGAATATGATATCAGTACGAGAGGAGTATAAATTGTTTGTACTTATACAACAGACATACAAAGGTCGTTTTTATGATACTTCAAAATACACACGATTAGGCGAAATCCCCAATCCTGCTTATCCACATTGCGGAACTTATAAAACTGATCCAGAATGAATAAAATTGTGTGATGAAATGAAGGATAGTTTTTGATGTTATTACTATGAGTGTGAAAACCACAAGGTTTTCATTTCAATCAACACTAGCTACAAAGCTAGTGTTGATTCTTGTGTCACAAGTTTTCTGTACGATAATAAAATGTCTGTGTTACGTACGGATAATTCCAGTTAATTCTTTCGTCGTACTCATTTGCAAGTACATAATTTAATTGATACCTACACGATATTTTATGACGCCATTAAACCTGTTTTGTCAACAAGAATGTTTAATTGTTGAAGAAATATTCAATATCGATGTCTTTATACGACTGTAAGGGTTGCGAATGCGGGGTTTGTTCTGTGTTTGCTTGGCCAGTGTTTATGTTCAGTTTTCCGCAGGTGGTTTGGACATGGGTATATTTGACGGATGCACGGTGGCTGAGGAGTTGGCGTATGGGTGTACTGGTATCATGACTGCAATGGAAGCCAGTGGCTTGGGCGTGAGTTGCTTTCTGTCGCAGTGCCGTAGCTAGGACTAGGTCACAAGGACGCAACCAGCCAATTATACCACCTCTATTTCCAAATTTCATGATTGCTAGTTATTGATATTTTTGTTAAAAACTTGCGTCTGACTGCCACGTTTCAGTGACGGTGCGGACTACGATAGAGCATTCTTGCCTAGAACGAACCAATACATTCGCGACTATTGTAGAATTTAGAGCCGATTAAAAGTACACTTTGATCCGCATAACGCCGACCTAGAGCAGCGAAGATATCGTGTACTAAACAGAGTACAGTCTATCTCGCTCTCCCGTAATGAAAGATGTAATTTCGTGATTGGAATTTATTGGACGGGAATATTAAATATACATTTTTGAACGTTATGTTTTTAAATTTGATTAATCGAGTTTGTGAAAGGATTTTTATACGTACCGCGATTACGGAATCGCCCTGGGCGTTAAAGACCTAGCTACGGCGCTGGTTGGGTTCATAGCGTCACGCGGCAGTATGGTGTCGAATCTGTTGTACAAAATCACTAAACTAAACAAATTTTACTTAAAGTATTGCCATCCTTATTCAACCACACACGTGAGAAAGTGATAGTAAGACTTTTATTCCTGTCAAATTAGTTTCGTGATTTTGTACATCAGAATCGACCCCAATATTTCGCCATTCGTGACATACCTTATTCATATATTCACTTGTGTTCATAATCTGTTTGTTTGATGTTTATACAAAATATACGGGTGTGACAGATCAATATAATATGTTTCGGTTTTTATTATGTTTGCAAAATCTCATAGTATACTTGAAAGAAGGTCACATGATCATCCTGACTGCTATGTCAGGTGTCATGGCGAAACTCGGTATCTAGGCCTATATTTTTATCGGTTACAAGCGGCCCGCACCGGCATCGCACGGGTAGACATTTATCATATACATATTTATCTACCCTAGTTTTTAGACTTTTTCAGGCATTTTTTTTTCTCTCACTAAGAACCATCCTAGTACTTCAAGGAATATTCTAAAAAAATAATTAGCGGTATCGGTTCAGCTGCTCTCGAAATTTACGCTTAGCAACACATTCAGTGATTAATTTTTATATTATAGATGAATTGGGGTGTATTATGTAGTATTTATAAAAATACTAGCTTCTGCCCGCGACTACGTCCGCGTTGAGCTTAGAATCTCAGAGACAAAGTAAAATTATCCCGGGATAAAAACATTTTCCCGGGATAAAAAGTATCCTATGTGTTAATCCAGGTTATAAACTATCTGTGTTCCAAATTTTATCCAAATCCGTTAAGTAGTTTTTGCGTGAAAGAGTAACAAACATCCATCCATCCATACAAACTTTCGCATTTATAATATTAGTAGGATTCCATCTGGTTGTCTGAGACCAATTTTTCAAGTTTGTATCTAGTTAGCGCTTTGTGATTGTGTCCAAAGCATTAATAGATTCAGATGATGATTCTGAACAATTATAATTATATTAGGTCCTTACATATGAAATTGGCGTTTTTCGTACTGGCCACTTTAATCACGAATTTCTCCTCTTTGGTAAGGAATTCCAAATTCAAATTTGTACAGCTATAGACTCATGTATTTGTGCTTCGATGATCGTCATTCATTTGTTTTTTTTCTTCTGTTTTTTTCTGTTTGCGTCACTCATTTTACAAAATGGAAAACCTTAAATATCGCATTATTTACGAGTACGAGTTCCGTCGTGGCACTAGTGCTGCGGAAACAACTCGAAGGGTGAATGATGTGTATGGCGGTCGTGTTGCAAAAGAAAACACAGTTCGTTTTTGGTTCCAACGTTTTCGTTCTGGAAATTTCGACCTGCAGAACAAGCCCCGTGGACGGCCTGAGACTCAAGTTGATAATGAAGAGTTGAAGGCTATTGTGGAAGCGGATCCATCGCAAACCACGTCCGAGTTAGCTGCAGGCTGCAATGTTAGTGATAAAACTGTTTTAATTCACTTGAAGCAAATTGGGAAGATTAAAAAGCTTGAAAGGTGGGTACCTCACGAATTGACTGAAACAAACCGGCAAACGCGCGTCGACTGCTGCGTTACATTACTAAACCGGCACAATAATGAAGGTATTTTAAACCGAATCATTACCTGTGATGAAAAATGGGTTCTTTACGATAATCGGAAGCGCTCAGCGCAATGGTTAGATCCTGGCCAGCCAGCCAAATCCTGCCCCAAGCGAAAATTAACCCCAAAAAAGTTACTTGTAAGCGTTTGGTGGACTAGTGCCGGTATTGTTCATTACAGTTTTTTCAAATCTGGCCAGACTATTACGGCTGATGTCTATTGTCAGGAATTGCAAACCATGATGGAAAAGCTAGCGGCTAAACAACCTAGGCTGGTCAATCGCTCCACGCCACTGCTGCTTCACGACAACGCTAGACCACACACTGCGCTACAGACGGCTACTAAATTAGAAGAGCTTCAATTGGAAAGTCTAAGACATCCTCCGTACTCCCCGGACCTTGCTCCAACAGATTACCATTTTTTTCGAAATTTGGATAACTTCTTGCAAGGGAAAAAATTCAACTCCGATGGGGCAGTCCAAATCGCCTTCAAAGATTTTATTGATTCCCGTCCGACTGGTTTTTTTAGTAAAGGGATCAATGAACTACCTATGAGATGGCAAAAGTGCATAGAAAATAATGGTTCATACTTTGATTAATTAAATATATTATATTAAAAAATATTCGACTTTTTGTTCCTCCCATACAAAACGCCAATTTCATATGTAAGGACCTAATATTAATCTGTAACGCCCTAACATTGAAATGTAACTAATGGAAATAACATGCCACTCCATTATGCTTCCAATACAATGTCTGTGTATTGTTAACGCTTTGGGATTCTGAATGAAGTAAATATTCTTACCCTTACTTACGTAGTAATGTTGCAATGGCGATCGTTTTTTTCTCGCTCACACAAAATATATCGAGAGGACTATAATTATGTCTCATTAACGAACCATAATTTTCCTTTATTGAGTTTTAAATAGTAAACATAGGGGGTAGGCAGATGTGTTACAGCACCCATTTTCCATCGAAGATAATTTGGTGCCAACGTGACAAATGGTGAGTCCTTCGCCGTCTTACGCACTTCTTACGTCCAATTTCATCTCAAACGTATGCAGGTTTCCTTACGATATTTTCCTTCACCGTAAAACTCGTGACTTATCACTGTACTTAATTTAAAAAACACATTGGTAGGTACAGACGGTGGGATTCGAACTTGCGTCGCTAGAATAGCAGGCAGCGCTCCGGCTACCACGTCTCTTTGAGTTTTAACTGTAATTCATTTAGTAACCTCTCTAATAATATAAGTGTAAGGTTTTAAGTAAATGTGGCAGTAGATTCTAGTTGTTCGATATGAAAAGCCGTGATACAGCGATGACGTGGTTTGCAGCAAACTCCGGTCATCATTGCCGGGAGTAAGGAGCAGCAGAAGAAATACTTGGGGAGACTGATCGAGGAGCCCCTTGTTGCTGTAAGTGACTATGCCTTCAACATTTTTCCGTAGATCTATACTAATACTATAAAGCTGAAGTTTGTTTGTTTGAACGCGCTTATCTCAGGAACTACAGGTTCGAGTTCAAAATAACCTTTTTGTGTTGAATAGTCCATTTATCGAGGTAAAGCCTTCCTATACTATACAAGCTGCGCCCGCCCCGGCTTCGCACGGGTAGAGAAAAAAATTGTGTATGTCTACCCGTGCGAAGCTGGGGCGGACTAGTAGGTTGATAAATTGTCGGGCCTGTTGCGTAATGTAATATGGACGTTTTAAAAAAAACGTATTAAGGTCAAATTTTGCGATTCAATACTAAGATTTTCAAATGTGACTTCATGAAATTCAGGACCCTCCCACCTCTAAGCGAACTATGTCACACTACATCTACCCTTGTCCCCCTTTAAGTGTGACGTCATTTATTGTAGTTACATGAGTTGCGTAGGTCAGTGCCCTTAGCAGGAACATTGTCGACAACGTATTCGAAAACGTAACTCGCGAAATGTCAAAATTGTCATACTTATTTTAAGTTCCACTTTTCACCGCCGCAGCGCTGTTCATTTTCCAATACAAAAATAGTCGAAGGCGATACGAAAACGTTGTCGACAATGTACCTGCTACCGGCACAGAAGGCAATCTGCCCTACATTGTGAGTTTGTGATTAGGCCGGGATGATGATAAGAGATGATGAAATGTTGTAGGCGTATTGTGTGACGGAGCCCGGAGCGGGGTCTGACGTGGCTGGCGTGAAGACCAGGGCCGAGAAGAAGGGCGACGAATGGATCCTCAACGGACAGAAGATGTGGATCACCAACGGAGGAGTTGCCAACTGGTATGACACCGTCTATTCTAATTGAAGATTCCAGTAGCTCGAGCAACAATCGAAATGTCAAAATTTTCACAAATTTTTGGGTACCTTTACACCTGTTACGCTGTTCATTTTCTCATATAATAATAAGCGAAGGCGATACGAATACATAGTCGCAAATTATTACTTGCTAAGGCTTTTTTTTATTACATTTTGTGAGGCACATGACCAAAGCTGGCAGATATTTTGGTCAGAAATTAAATTATTTATTTTTTCTTGCTTTAAAATGTCTGGATTTTCAAACTTTTCCTGAATTCTTTTGAGATGACCCAAGTTGTAGCAGGTCATAATAGATCCCTATGCCGGAGATTACCTTAGGGGATCAATTACGTTACCGAAAGCATTATTACAGCAAACATAATATGTTTATGTACATAAAACATCATCACATGACGAGACCGTCTGGTGGTTAGTATACCTGACTGCTAAGCTAGAGATCGCGGGTTCGATTCCCGCCGGGGCGAACATTAACGTGATGAACATGTTTTCATTGCGACTGGGTGTTTGTTATGTATTATTTATAAGTTTGTATTTACAAACATAATTAAAAAGCACTTCTTGGCACACTTCCCCGTGACAGTGGTTCGGGACATTTATTTTACGTGTAGGTAAGTTTTGTTCTTCTTAGTTTAGTTTATTTTAAGTTTTCCCTTAATTCCTTGGGATATTACGTACCATGTTGTTAAATTATGAAAAATTAAATTAAATTAATTCATTAAAAAGTATTATATATAAGTAGCTGGTTCCTAAAGTACAAGCTTTGCTTAGTTTGGGGCTGGATGGCATTGTGTGGTGATATCCAATCATTATTATTATTCCCATTATTTGTTTCGATTCTTAGCCATAGATTTTTTTTTACAATATTCTTAAAAAAACAATGGATAGGTATTACAAAAAATCCACCGAAACTAGAGAGTCACCGATAACGAGACGCGAGCCCAAGCTACCGGTGCTTAGGGTTACAGAGTTATTATACATATCTCGCTCAGAGAATCGGCATTGCTATCCAGCGTGGCAATGCTGCCAGCATTCTTGGCACGCTACCGCATGATTCCGGTTTGGGTCAGATCTTTTATCTATACGTAGGTACGTTAAGATATGTTATCACGGCATATAAAAAAAACTGCCTTATGTTCAGGTACTTCGTTCTGGCTAGAACCAACCCGGACCCTAAATGTCCCGCCAGTAAGGCTTTCACGGGTTTCATCGTGGAGAGGGAGTGGGCGGGCGTCACCCCCGGCCGTAAGGTGTGTATTCATGTGTACCTTTCTTTCATTCGAAATACGATATATTCATGTTACGTAGGTTATCGATATTTACATTATACATTAAATATTTTACTAGCAACTAGGCTTCGTAAGGGTAACACAAGACCTAAATTAATCTACACTAATATTATAAAGAGGAAAGATTTGTATTTATGTATGTAACGAATAAACTCAAAAAGTACTGGACCGATTTTAATAATTATTTTTTCATTAGATAGCTACATCATCACTGAGTAACAATGGCTATATATTATACTAGCTGCCCGC
Organism: Falcaria lacertinaria; assembly: GCA_951449985.1. Lineage (NCBI taxonomy): Eukaryota > Metazoa > Arthropoda > Insecta > Lepidoptera > Drepanidae > Falcaria > Falcaria lacertinaria. Next base: position 1,369,903 of record OX602108.1, read on the forward strand.
CCCGGCTTCGCTCGGGTAGACAAAATATTGGATAAATGTCTATAGGCTCCGAAACTTCTGAACCGATATCAAAAAAACTTTCACCGTTAGAAAGCTACACTATCACTGAGTAACATAGGCTAGCTGCCCGCCCCGGCTTTGCACAGGTAGACAAAATATTTGATATCAATGTCTACCCGTGCGAAGCCGGGGCGGGCCGCTAGTTATAAATTACCTTCCTCTAGGATCACTGTATCAATTAAAATAACCGCATCAAATTTCTTTACGTAGTTTTAAAGGTCTAAACATACATCAAGGGACAGACAGCGGGAAGCGACTTTGTTTTACACTGTTTTGGCTTGAAAAGAGTAATTGCTGAGTTTATTGCCGGATTCTTTATAATATTTTGTCTACCCGTGCAAAACCGGGGCGGGCAGCTAGTATAATAGATATGTTACTCATGTTATGTTATATTATGCTATGTATATGCCTATGTTATTATATTATGTTATGTATATGCCTATGTTACTCAGTGATAATGTAGCTTTCTAACGGTGAAAGAATTTTTGAAATCGGTCCAGTAGTTTCGGAGCCTATTCAATAAAAACATACACACAAAAATACAAATCTTTCCTCTTTTTAATATTAGTATAGATATAGATTGTACGTAGTATATTATCTACTCTGAGGTATAGATATAGATATTATGTTTGGTTTTGTCTACTTTCTCATGAAGTTACAATAACTCAATGGCACTTGTGTTACAGGAACAAAACATGGGCCAGAGGGCTTCTGACACCCGCGGCATCACGTTCGAAGATGTGCGCATCCCTAAAGAGAATGTGCTGATAGGCGAAGGAGCCGGCTTCAAGATCGCCATGGGAGCCTTCGACAAGACCCGACCTCCGGTATGTACTCGTTATCTCTATATATAAATATGAATCCCTATATCTCTTGGTCACGGCGTCACACGTGAACGGCTGTAGTGAATTCGCTAATTATTTTTTTGTGTTAAAGTTCTTATGAAAATAAAGTTACAAAGAAAACCGGATCATTGTTACTTCATACCAGTAGCGCGAGCATGAATATTGCATTTTCGTATCCATACCTTCGACTATTTTTATATTAAAAAATGAACAGCGCTGCGGCGGTGAAAGTGGAACTAAATATTTGTATGACAATTTTGACATTTCGCGAGTTACGTTTTCGTTTACGTAGTCGAAAAATGTTCCTGCTACCGGCACAGTACATGTGGCCATGTTTACTGAGTATAATCGCTAACGCTATAGAAAACGAAATAAATGTATGGGAATTTAAAACTTGACATAACCACGTGACATAACAACTGAAGGTGTGTAGGCGAAACTGACAACTGTGCAGTTCTAAACTGAACGTGTGTAGACACTAGGGGCGTCAGTTATAACTGCACAGTTCGACTGTACAGTTTAAACTGAACGTGTGTAGCACGCTTAACGCGTAAAAAGTATCATTGAGGACTTTGGCAATTCGACCTAGAAAATTAGATAAAGTCCTGTTTGGTTACAGGTAGCGGCTGGCGCTACTGGGTTGGCTCAGAGAGCGCTTCACGAAGCCACCAAGTACGCCCTAGAGAGGAAAACCTTCGGAGTTCCCATCGCCAGGCACCAGGCCGTAGCCTTCATGTTGGCCGACATGGCCATCGGCGTGGAGACCGCGCGGCTCGCCTGGCAGCGCTCCGCCTGGATGGTCGACCATGGTCTGTGCACAAATAAAAATATAATAAACTAGCGGGCCGCCCCGGCTTCGCACGGGTAGACATTTATCAAATATTGTGTCTACCCGTGGGAAGCCGGGGTTAATATATAGCCTATGTTACTCAGTGATAATTAAGCTTTCTAAGGGTGAAAGAATTTTTGAAATCGGTCCAGTAGTTTCGGAGCCTATTCAATACAAACCCACAAAAATACAAATCTTTCCTCTTTATAATATTAGTATAGAGTATAGATATAGATATATTCCAGACAAATTGGGCTAAAACCATAAATTTCTGGCACTTTTTGCACTTTTCGCTTTTCTTCATAGTTTCAGATTTAGGCAACGGTTACCGCTTACCATCAGGTAGAATGTTTCCTAGCTACTGATACCTTGATGTTGATGTGTAACATCTGAGAACTATACCTCTACTTTTGTGGCAAATAATTACACTAAAGTGATTATTAAAAAAAAAATGTCACATTGTTCTCCGCCTTCCTGTAATGCATTTTTGTCTCTTTTCACGAAATCACTACCACGAAAGCAAGAGGAAACATGTTACACATCACATCGAAAATTTTGCACATCAAGAATGATACATATGAAGAATGATACACATCAAGAATGTTACACTTCAAAAATGTTACACTTCAAAAATGTTACACATCAAAAATAACTCTTTTAATACGTATTGTTTGTATGTGCAGGTCAAAAGAACACAGTGCTGGCTTCGGTGGCCAAGTGCCATGCCTCGGAGATCGCCAACAAGGCGGCTTCAGACGCGGTTCAGATTTTCGGAGGCAATGGTTTCAACACCGACTACCCTGTGGAGAAACTCATGAGGGACGCCAAGATCTATCAGATTTACGAAGGCACCTCACAAATCCAGAGGCTCATTATTTCCAGGGAGATTCTGACAGCCGCTAGTCAAACCAACTAAATGATATACTCAAGAAATCAGATTTTTAAAATATTATCACAACATTAAATTTTATAACGTAAATAACGTTAGCGTAAGTGAAAATTTATATTTATTAAATGTAAATTCAATTGTGGTATAAATTATGATTGTAACTTCAAATTGCGTGCTTTATAATTATTCTACCTTCTTTATTAAAATATTTTTATTTATTGTATTTGTTTAATTTTAATACTTTGATTATATACTTGTTGTAATAGTTGTTTCTGTCATTATGGTCATCATGCAGAATTTAAAACATGGTAGCCTGGGTTCACATTTCAATTGCGAAGACCTATTCTGCCTGAGAGGAACCGGCAAAAAACTCAGAGCTCCGTCTTTGATTTCATGTAACAATAATGATATAACAATGTTTGACGATAATAAAGCGTGTTAAAAAAATTGTTTATCTGGTTGTAGGGCCAACTATCAGGGTATATAGCTGCTCGCTGTTTTTATTTATTATGTAATTATTTGTTTAGAGGCAACGCAAAAAGTACTACATACATTATATTTCGTATTTTGCCTCAGAATAATAACTAAAGCTCCTTGTATTTTTCCAATAACGTGAAAGGGGTAGTTTTATAATGAACATCACGTGTGATCTCAAAAGATTTCAATGTATTTACCTAGATGGCGACAGCAGCAGCCCAAATTAAATAAGTAAGAGCCATATCATAATACGCACTTAACGTGAATAAATTAAATATTTTTTACTTCAGTAACAAAAAACAAATTTATTGAGGTAAAGACGGATTAATTTTAAATTCTTATTCTGACCTTTGCCGTTTTGAGCGCCATCTCACGGATTTGGTACGCACTACATCGGCTTTTTGAATGTTCATTCAGTCGCCAGTAGATGGCATTGTTTTCGCCGGAAACGAAACATTTTAATATACCTTTTAAGTAAATTAATGATTAAAATAAACCGAGACCTACTATTTTATAGCTTAAAATAATTTAAATTAATATAATATTGTTTAAGTAAGACATTTTTTAACTCTTTGGTATAAACATAAACTTTGCAATCATACTCATAAAGATTGACCTACATTCGGAGCCCTTGTGAAAGGATTGTGCAATAGAAACGGTCATTTATTACACAACAGCGTATTCATAAGCAAACGTAGTAATTTTGCATCATTTACATGATTTTTAAGACTAGCAAGTACAATGATTAAATAAAGACGAAAAAGTACTTTCAATGGTTTTTGTCCATAATCAACATTACCTATACTTGCATAATAATTTAAATACATTTATAGTTATACTTTATACATTATTTATATTTTTTTCTTAATATAGGTCGTGACACAGATTTATTTCGAATTAGGTTAATTTCCGACTGCCCTTTACCGACTTATTTCAATGTCAGTCATGAGTACGGTAGCTCCATTGAACCCGAGTTATGTCGGTCGGAATATCAAAGTGTAAGTGAAGTGGCCTAGAGACCTACATTTTGTTTTTATAACTTATTATCTCGTTTATGGGCGATTTCTGAGATAGAATATATCCCCATACGGTGTGGGGGATAAAGAATATTCTGTGGCTGACACAATTCAGTCGCCACGGCAATTAATTTGTGTACTATGCATGAAGACGCTCCAAAAATGAGTGTAGCGCAGAGTCTGGCCGCCTCCACGAGCCAGGCGAACAGCGATATCGTGCCAGATGTTCCGGTGGATTACGATATGAACTCGGCCGAAGCGAAGGCGACTGAAAATATTGACCTGGACTTCAAGATTTCCTTAGTAGACCCACCTAGCGGTATGTATAATGCTCAATTTAATTATTTTCCTAATTGAGAGTGCGCGTACCTAGAAAGTAATATCAAGGCTATTGGTGCTTTGCGGGCGGATGTGTATAATCCACCAGGGCAACCACTTTTCTCGATTTACTAGATCAAGGTACTGCCATTCAGTTGTATTTATTACCAATTTAATTGAACGATGAAAAAGAGGACACTGTGTATTAAATGCGTCTTATTTATTACGAATGACGTTCCGCATTCGAATTGGAATCCCTTAAAGATAAGTTGGTGACAAGAGGCCTGTGGGAATTATGAATAAAATTACTTATTCATAGAAGACAAGTGTTGTATAATAATACATACATAGATTAGACACATTATGCTGCATGCATTGTGGAGGCTACCTGCTCGTACGCTCGCGCTCGGCTGCACGGTCTGGCAACGCCGCATTGGTTTTTCGCGCTATCCCGCGATAGTTGGCTATGTGAAACAGTGTACGAGTTACTGAATAGAGGAGGCTCACCGAACGTGTTTCGAGAATAGTTTGATTGTATAATTAGCCGCCACACTTCGCTGAATGAGTGTACATAAGCATTGTCAAATGGAGCTGTCGTTTCGTACTCACATCAAGTGGGCAGTGCGGCGAAGAATTTTCATTTCATTCGGTGTCAGTGGGGCACGTAGCTTGACTGCGGGCTGCAGCGCTCCGTTGGCACGCCGTTACACCACTCGCACGGCCCCCATATGAAATAACCATCTCGACGTGAGCCACCGCACTGGAGACAGCTCGCGCAGTCACATCACGATTCAATATTTCGCACATACACTCTCACGATCAATTGTGTTGTAATATTTTGTTTTCGAATTCTAAATGTATCTATCGTTGTCGTCGTTGGATCTGTTTGTATCCCTGAATCTCAAACCAACCGAAGCAAGAATTGCTTGCCTGAGTCTTCAAGCTCGGCTCCAATCGTTCAATATAGTCAATCAATTCCTGGTAGGCTGCCTATTTTGCTGTTTAATAGACATTGCATTAGTATTCCAATCAGCGTCACTAATTCCTGCGCTATGAGTATAGTTGAGATCGGTAAATTGTCTTTAGTCATCGAATGACGTGACTCGGTAAGCTGAAGGTTCGGTAACAGTTGTCTTATAAGAACAGACATTAACTGAGTACATAACATAACCCACTTACTCCGTGTCGGTAAGTTGGCGAATACAAATATCTTTGGCAACGATTTGCCGATCATTAAAGGTTGATTGAGCTTCGTAAATGGAAGGGAAGCTATTCTGTAGGTGGAAAAAGTAAGTAGGTAGCACGTAATTCAAAGCCAAGATAGTGATTCCATTCATGTTTACAAACAACGGGAGTTGATGATATGTAAGTAGGTAGGTACTAACAAAATATTTACGCACGTAAACATTTCGTAGTAGTTTTATTTACCTTTTCTTGGAGATAAGTAGGTACTTTCTTTAACCTGACACACCAATAAAGGCAGACTACTTATCTATAGGCTATCTTGTAGTCTAATATCAACTAAATATCGACTCGCACTTGGCAGGATTTTTATTTAATTGTAAACTTGAATGTAGAGCAAGGCTAGTGCGTTCGACTAACATTAAAATAAAACAAATAACTTAAGGCACGCACGCTTCAAATTATAGCCGTGATGTTAATATATATATATATATATATATATATATATATATATATATATATATATATGTATAGCCTATAGTTTTGCACATTCATTGTTGCGGACTGTCACTATATATATGTATAGCCTATAGTCTTGCACATTCATTGTTGCGGACTGTCACTATATATATGTATAGCCTATAGTCTTGCACATTCATTGTTGCGGACTGTCACTATATATATGTATAGCCTATAGTCTTGCACATTCATTGTTGCGGACTGTCACTATATATATGTATAGCCTATAGTCTTGCACATTCATTGTTGCGGACTGTCACTATATATATGTATAGCCTATAGACTTGCACATTCATTGTTGCGGACTGTCACTATATATATGTATAGCCTATAGACTTGCACATTCATTGTTGCGAACTGTCACTATATATATGTATAGCCTTTAGTCTTGCACATTCATTGTTGCGGACTGTCACTATATATATGTATAGCCTATAGACTTGCACATTCATTGTTGCGAACTGTCACTATATATATGTATAGCCTATAGTCTTGCACATTCATTGTTGCGGACTGTCACTATATATATGTATAGCCTATAGTCTTGCACATTCATTGTTGCGGACTGTCACTATATATATGTATAGCCTATAGTCTTGCACATTCATTGTTGCGGACTGTCACTATATATATGTATAGCCTATAGTCTTGCACATTCATTGTTGCGGACTGTCACTATATATATGTATAGCCTATAGTCTTGCACATTCATTGTTGCGGACTGTCACTATATATATGTATAGCCTATAGACTTGCACATTCATTGTTGCGGACTGTCACTATATATATGTATAGCCTATAGTCTTGCACATTCATAGTTGCGAACTGTCACTAGTAAATAAAAATATATTAAATCCAGCTTATTAAATAATGTGCATTTAAAAAACAATCGGTTTCTCATATAAATCAATATTAATTTCGAATAATATTCGTATCAAATGTTGAAGCGTACGTCCTGACTCCTGAACCTGTCCTATAACTTTCTATTTCATTGGATATTCGCCGGCTTGGAAACCTAGATAAAGCTTCTCAAGATAATAAACTGGGAAAAACGCGTGATACGGCTTATACCTATTACATGTTAAATAATATTTTATTTTGACATGGAGTACACTTGTAGGTACCTTATCTTGTATCTATACTGCAAAACTCAAGACTTTGACTGAAATCGTATTAATAGTTAAACAAATAGCTGTAATCTGAAACTTCAACGCGTAAATCTCCATTTCATTCCACTAATCAATTATAGCAAATTGCCTGCCCACATATTGCAAGATAGCAATGTATTTGTAACAAAGTACTATAACATAAACAAAGTACATAGGTACTTTCAATCTTATTTGTTGAGATCGAAAAATAACCAGTGAAAAACCCGTCTCAAGTACTTAGTTATTTCCAATGGAGCAAATTGATGGCAAGGATCCTTAATCGGCTGTGATGTCTGCTTTCAAAGGGAACACAATTTGTACAGTGCTTAGGAAATATACATTTATAACGTAATTCGTATACTGGTGGCTCTTCTGTTGTACAAAATCATCAAACTAAACTAATTTGACAGGACTTAAAAGTATTGCCATCCTTATTTAACCCCGTACATGAGAAAGGGATAGCCAGACTTTTTAGTCCCGTCAAGTTAGTTTAGTTTAGTGATTGTGTACAAAATAATCGACACCAATATGTCTTGTGTTCATAAAAGGCACCCGTTACCGACTGATCTATCAACAGCTCAAACCACTGAATGTATTGCGCTGAAATTTACACGGAGATAGTTATATTAACGTAGGCATAAGCTAAGAAAGGATTTTCCAAAATTCGCACCATGAGGGGATGAAGCCGGGATCCAAACTGTATGGAGAAACAAGAATAGATAAGACTGAGACTGTTATTCGAAACTGCACATAAGTGCTTCTGTAAATACGTGTTTCAATATTATTGGCAAAATAAAATTCTTAAAGGCGTGATTTGAGAAAATACTTTACCGCGATGTAACGCGCGCGGGTCGTGCTTACTATGCCATAAAGAAAATTGTAAATACCTCAGCATTGAGGTCCGACATGATAATTACAACAATACTCCGAGATTTTGCACTCCAAGTATTATTTTCAAGTCCATGTAATAAGTTAATGACTAATGTTTAGGTATACTTTATAAACTAGTTTACGGTCCGTCGTTTAACGTGTGAAAACGTTGCAAACCACATTGTATAAACGCATGCTTCCTCTCGTATATTTATTTAGCACGCGAACGTATATCCCTGAAAGCCCGCAATTTCCCGGGGTAGCACGAACTGTTCAGCTTACATTTTACGAAGCCCCAAACTGTAAGCTTGCCCTAGCATTTTGCGTTCGTCATAAACAACACAAACTACTATTAGAAAATTTAATTAATTGAACAAATCATGTTGCAGAGCCGCTTGTTCCTCGTACCAAGTTATGTATGAAGAATAGCTTTTCCTTGCACATTACTGGTTATGTACGAGGAATAAACAATTCCTTGTACATTACCCGGTTTTGTACGATGAATATTTTTGCCTTGTACATTGCTGGTAATGTATACTTGGTTATGTACGAGGAACATGCGTCTAATGCTACATATTTTATTATTTGCTCCCAGTCTTTTATTAATTTACTTATTTATTTCGAAGATCTATCAACTACACTAAAATTAGTTTGCTTTGCTCCGCTGCTATGGCGAAGTATCCAAGTTGTATCTATGTTGGTTGTCTTGTCAAACAAAGAAACCAGCGCTCATCGTCTTCATTAGCATTACTGCAGTTAGTTGTTTACAAGTACGGTTTGCCACCTCATTCTCCTCACAGGCCAATGATGCGACCTCCCGGTACGTAACGAGCTCTAGGCCAGAACACAATAAGGCTTTTGTTACCCTCTGTCGATCTTATGCCGGCTTAAATCCATATTAATATCATAAATGCGAAAATATTAGTTTATTTGTTTGCTTACTACCTTTTCACGACTAAACGGTTGTACGGATCGTAATGAAATTTGGCAATAAATAGATTTTATCCTCGGGAAAGACATATGCTATCATTTGTCTGAAAAAATAAGCCTTTAGGAGGTGAAACAGGGTTGAAAGTTTGTAAATCGTTTTAATCAGCTCAGTTAGTCTTCTTACATAATTATGTTCGTTTTTCAAAAACCACGCTGGTGAAGCTGCGAGTAACAGCTAGCATTATTTAACGTTTGCCTAGTTTCATTTTCCTTTGATATGTTCCTTATTTAACCGAACTACAGAGACTGCACGGAGACATCCGTATCCGTATTAAATGTCAAGGTTCGTTGGGAAGCGACCCCGGACGCCCTGCAAATTAGGACGAACATGGATAAATCCGGACACCGTAACCTTACTTGGGAAGGCACTAATGAACTTTATAATCAACCACCGGAGATAGTTCATATTGTGCCATTAGCCGACGTGTATCTTTGTATACTTAGTATCGACCCCTAGTAATGGGGACGTGTAGCAAGTCTAACGGGGACATTTTTATATACCACTAAGGTGGCCAACAAGCATACGACGATGATGGAGTGGACGCTTACAACACCAAGGGTACTCGCTCGTTGCCTTACTTCACATTTTACATTATATGAAGGACATATTTACTTGTAAGGAACTACAAACAGTTAACTGCTACGCGGGAGAGTGCCAGAAAGGTTGGCAACGTTGCTACGCTTTTATTTATACCACTAAGGTGGCACACAAGCTTACGGCCCACCTGATGGTAAGTAGTCACCGTAGCCTAAAGCTGCTAGCAATATCACTAACGCATTGCAGACCCAGTTGTTGATGAGGACTCACTGTGCTAGCAGCTTTACTACTAGCCCAGCGTATCCTCGTGTATAAGGAAGCTCGCCTGTCACGGGAGACTTCGCTCGGACGATGCGACACCGCTAAGGAGCTGACAGCTTCTGTGCCCCCTGAATCTAGAGTTGGAACTTTATACCTGTATACTTCAAGTATTTTAACTAAGGTGTCGAGATACTGCTGATTAGTTACAAAATCTACACGATATGTGTTTTCTAACAACAGCTCTGTTCTATCAATGGACCTCGCTCTAACCTAGTGACCTAGTTACGCGTCAGAGCAGCAATCGCTTGTAAATCGTCCACAGGCGTAGATAGGTAGTTACCAATCGTAATACCTACACCCACGAAGCAGAGTTAAATACGCACCACACATTCTTACTCAACGTATAGCTTGCTTTCCCCTTTACAACTAGCAAAGAAAGCCGTACATAAAAAAAAAAGAACTTTGTGGATCTTGAAAATAATTAGCTCTCCTTAAATCGAAGAATTCCTGAAATTATGTGCTCTTACGCAATATAATCCCTTGTGCTATTTACAAAATGTGACAAGAAAATAAAAGTCACGGCTAATTGTGTTTGAAAAACTACTGTGTATATGCCATGTAGTAATAAATTAACAAATGAAATGTTATTTTTGTTGGGCTATATACAGATGGGCCAATAAAAATAATTCGGATGCGGCGCAGCCCCTGCGGCCTGACACACATGAGTTGGCGCCGACAACTGCGACATAGTTTTCGTTAACATTTACCTAATATAACCAGAGCACGGAATGTCAATCGGGACCGTAACTTTTTATATGTAATAACATAAAATATTTAAGCAGCATTTGTTTGAACTATCTACCTCGTCGTAACGCCATAAAAGGACTTTGTAACCTGGTCATCCTACAATTTGAAAAGCCTGTATTGAAAGCTTCTTAAAGAACCACTGTGTTGCGAAGAAATATTATTTTCATACGTAGGTAGTAAGCATTGAATAGATGGGAAAATACCTAACGAAGCTTCGAGAAAATATCCAATCTATTCGTTTGTATGCAGCCCTATACTTCTAGGATTGCAGAAATAATCTATTCTCGGTTCAAGACGAATGACGTCAGAGCAACAAATATATCCTAGAAAATTACTGATTACGATTGCATTTGCCTGGCTACCTAGTCAATTCTGCAATACCTATATTATTTTCAAGTCTGATCTACTGCTCCTGCACTCGCTAGCTTTATGAGAAGCAAAACTAGTGGTTTAAGTTACGTGTTTCCCTAATAACTAAGAAATTATCAAGGTCGACGTTGTATGAGTTAAAGTTTTCAGGGTTACGTTTTGTTCTAGCTCCTATTCATGTTACCTAAAGATTTGAAGGGAACAAACAGACGATGCTTCCGCGATTGACGCCTTGTTTGTATGCCACCCGACCCGACCTATTTCACAATTAATACAGAGTAGGTATTCTCGGATCCTAATACAGGGTCTACATTGAGCCATTTGCCGATAAACTTACCTATTGTTATTGTCTTCGTAACGTTAAACACGAAACGGATTTTATTTTCATCTTTATATGTAGTTTTACTTATTTCTTACACACAAACAAAATAACTCTGTATAATGTGCTAGCGCCCCGCCCTGGCTTCGCATGGGTAAATAAAACAAAAGCCAAAAAAACAATAAGCGTCCGGACGTGAGCTGTCCAATGCGGAAGATGGCGAAGGTACAATCCATGTTTTTTCTGTATTAATTTTATTTATAATTTAATAGTAGGTACCTACATATTTTTTGATCAAAATTTGTTCCTTAAAAAAATTTTCCTTTTCTATGCATTTTACTGATAATTTTATATTTATTCTGCTATTCGGGGCGGAGACGACTCCAACAAATCAGAGATCATTAAAATCGATCAAGCCCACTCTTGAGTTATAAATGGTGTAACTAACTCGACTATGTGATATATATTTTGAAAGAAGTTTAATGCTTATTAGATCTTAGAAAAACTCTAGTAGTGCTAGTAGTGTAAGACCGGTGTGATTCGAACTTGCGACTCTAGAATAGCGGGCAACGCATACCGCACAGCCACGAATGCCCTTTCTCCATGTATTGATTCCTACAATCCTACATTACGACAAATCGACAATATAACACGGTGTTCCGTGTGTAGCGAGCTTAATGTCTCAGGGTTGGTCAGTAACACGTTAACTTGTCGCTTGTACGGCTTCCCACTGTATTTGCCGGCATAATATGTTCTTATTGTTTCGCAATCATATCTGATACAATATTTTTTGTGTCGTATACAACACGGAATATATTTGAATTACTTGAATTCTTTAAGCCAGTGTTTTTCAACGTGTGGACCTCTTTATTGTCGCAAAACTTCTATAGGGGAGTTGCAGAAGGTTGGGAAAGCTACTGCAGTACAAAAAACAATAAAGTTTAAAGACATTATTAAGAAAATGTTTAACTATAACTGAAGGAGAAAATAATTTGTGTGTGTACATGTATTATACATAAAAAGAAAGTAACTGGTAGGGGGGGCTCAAATATTTCTTCATACTTAAGGGGCCGTGTCATTAAAGAGGTTGAAATACACTGCTTAAAGTTATATCTGAAATCTTCCACTGAGTTATTATTTATGCATGGCTGTGTTAAGATGGCCTCGGAACTAGGGCTACCAGATTCAAATATGAGATTGGACTGAAATTTTCGCTCATTTCTAGCCGACTTGGAAATAGTCATTCACAAGTTGGAATGTGTGCTTCAAAACAATCCGATCTGTGTTCTAGCCTTGATAAAAGTGAAGACAAACTAGGTTAGAATTCCCTAGTTAGGGTAAAATAAATTATTCATTAAGATAACTAGAAGAACACGCTTAAAAACATATTTATCCTTATGATCCTGGTCAGGATAATGGGACAAAGTTATTTAATTACTGTATTTTTGTCAGCCCTCAATATGGGTGCAAAAAATTAAAATGATCTGATGTGTGAAGTCGGTAAAACTGACGCTGAGAGATTCCGTTACATTGATCTATACATACATACATACAGATAGATGAAGCTAATAAAAGCATGCTAAAAATCGTAATGTGATTAGTCTGTTCATCCTTGCCAAAACTTTACTGAAATATTCACCCGCTTTTATAATACCAACACACAAATAAATTTAAATAGATCGAATTACCAATGTAATCAATGACGAATAGGTAAAGGGTTCTCAGAATCGGCGGGCATGTGTGAAGAGATTGATGGCAAGTCAAGAGTGGAGTGGCACTGTATACTCTCTGTCTACCTTGGGAGGGTCTCGGCCTCAGCGTGATGATATGCGTGTATTCAATACATGTGTCTGTGTGAGTGTGAGTGTTCACAGTACCGACGTTAGGCCCAAGGACGCCCGGGGCAAGAATATTGTGGTGCACACTTGAGGAAATCATTAGGTATCGAGCTTTATCGAGTGTAATTTCCTTGTTGAACTAATGTGGACGAATATAAAGAATTTCCTCTATCCTTAAGCGTCACCAGATCCAACGGCCGTAGGAAGTTATGTAGCTCCCCTATTTTGTTTTTTCACTTATATTTCTTTACTTTACGGTGCCCCCCATATCTGGCGCCCCGGGCTGTCACCCTATCCCGACCCCCTCAGCGAGTGTTCATCACAGACGACGCGCCCGCGTGCGCCTCGTGACCAAGTTATCACAATGCGCAGCTCAGACCAATTGCCCTATATGTTGTACGCGATATAAATTTAACATATGTGGGCTAATTACATACAATTACATTAACTAGCTCGATGTATTTTTGTGTTGTTTGCAATTCTTTCGAACATTTCACAGCGATTGCTCCTTTTATTGCGGTCAGTTGTTGGGTATCTAAACTTTTATCATTTTGCTTGTACGATGATATTGTTTTGTAAGAGAATTTGGAGGCTAATTAATCACTATATTTTTCGAGTCTGCCATACAAATTGTAAAGACATCGTATCGTAGTAAAAGTGTTCCTATCCGACGGTTGTCCGTTGTCTCACATGATTTCAACAACCCTCCAAGATATGATCCTAATGGTATGGTATACCCTTTTTAAAGGTCTATTACACTGTTAAAAAAAGTACCAGTTTTAGCGTCTAGTAAGATTGCCGCGTGACTTTCAATAAACAATCTTCTCCGGTAAAGCTTGAATTTGTTTGCTTAAAAAGTTAAATTAAAATAAAAAAATTACCGACTCCAAGAACCTCTAAAAAGTACCGTCCGTAGCCTATGGACGCTTATAACACCTGAGGAATCACTCGCGCGGTTCCGACCCTTCATAGATCTCTTCACACCCTTCTTGAAGAACCCCATGCTGTACTCCTTTGGGATAACCTAATAATGCTTGAGAGACACACGTTAAACATATAAGTATAACCCCTCTTTTTGCGAAATGGGTTAAAAAATGGTCGAGCGCGTGCCAGTATCCATGGATTACATTACATTGAAACAGAATGTGGAATCAAATCCATCGACGGATTACAGTTGAATTCAATCCATTGATGGACTTATTTCACTGGATTAAAATCGTACAGGGTCGAGCACAAACATTGTATTATGATTCCTACCTTAGGCACCGGGTAAATAAATTATTCAATTTGGATCATTTCAGACATTTACAATTCACGACATATTTTTTGCAATAAAACTCATTTCATATGGAGGTTCCATTAACGTTTTTTACTAAATTTTCGAAAGTAGGTCGACTTTTAGGCATTTATACTTAAAGTTTGTTTAGCTCTGATAATTCTTACTCCCCCTACGGACAATTCTCTTATTTATTGTATGTATTACATTTTAAACCGTTAGAATATTTATCCATACAGTTTCAGGCACTAAATAGTCGAGTAAAGGCTGTGACAGACGGACAAGCAGACATGGCGAAACTATAAGGGTAATTTTCCGAACCGAAGTTTACTTCGGTTACAATGTAATTTACCATTTCGCAACGCGCATGTTTGTTTTCCCACATGCGTCTGTGTTCTAAAGTGGTTTGACAAAATGATTTGAATAGCTTAGCCTTTAGTTATGTCCACGGCTCCTTCCACCAAATATTATGTAAAATCCTAAAAACATTCCTGTTACGTGGCACTGAACGCCGCATTATACAGAATAAATGGGTCAATACATTAATATATTTAAATCCATCACGAGTTGACCATAAATGCAGGGATATGATAAAGTGTTAGAACATATTCGTATTTAGTGAAGATTATCATGTTCCATGTTCAATCTCTCCAATACACATGAATTCCACTGAGGTGTCTGCTTGTGATTATATTTAAGGGTCGGCGACGCGCGAGTGATACCCCTGGTGTTGCAAGCGTCTATAAGCTACGGTGGGCCGTATGCTTGTTTGCCACCTTACTGGTAAAAAAAAACTGTGATGCGGCATGTTGATGTTTTTTCTCTTTACCAAACCCCAAAGAAGCGCCATAAAATGTTTGGTGAATGAAAAGATTTTGACGGAACTGTCATGTAGTTTTCAAAACCTAGGCTCCTTTTTGCTTCCAATAATGCGGGTTTCTTGTACATAAAATAGTCATTATTTACCTCTATCTATACTAATATATAATATATATTAATATTATAAAGAGGAAAGATTTATATTTTTGTGTATAATATGCTTCTATTGAATAGGCTCCGAAACTACTGGACCGATTTCAAAAATTCTTTCACGTTACATAGCTACACTATCACTGAGTAACATACGGTATATATTATACTAGCTGCCCGCCCTGGCTTCGCGCAAACAAACAAAATATTTGATAAATGTCTACCCGTGCGAAGCCGGGGCGGGCCGCTAGTAGTATATGTATCTGGTTACCAACATTGTGCCACCTGATATGTCTTCTAACACTCCTGTAAACCACGTGTCGGCCGCATAACCGCTACGGCCGCGATTGTTGAAGTGACCAAGCGACAATTTAGGTTCGTGGCTTAAACCTACGAGTTATAAACCGAAGTGCAATAATGAATCACACGAGCTTTAAACGAGGTAGGGAAATTCTAAACTAATGAGAATTCCCTTAAATATTATTGAAACCGACCGACTGAGGACAGTCAAAATCGAAATCAAAATAATTTATACATATTAGACCTTAATAGGCACATATTAACGTCTACTTCGAGAACAACCACCTGAGAAGAACCGACAAGAATCTAAGTTCTCATTTTTCACATAGCAGACCTAGTTCAACAAAATATAACAGTAAATCCTATCTCACAAACCAACAGATCACAGATTAATAACACTTTACTTTGGACTAATATTGTTTCTAGGGTGGCTTCCAGTGCTCGTTTTAGATACCGCTGTGTTGGCGAAAAGGAGATCAAATGCTGCTGATATAGTGAGTCCTGGTTAGTAACGCGCATATAAATATCTTTGATATTGGAAGCAGTTTAGCTTAGAGTACGGTAACCGCTTATCACCAGGAGGGCCGTTTACTAGCCACCTTAGCAGTAAAAATAAAAGCCTGTTGCTCATGTAACCGCCCGCCGCTATGTTCAAGCCAAAATATTTCCAACAATATCAATGCTTCATCCCTTAATTTAAATGTCTAAGTTTAGAGTCAGAGCGAAAATATTTTCGTGATCTTGCAGCTCTCTCAATCTTAAACATATTTGCTTCTATTTATTAGTGGTGAGAAATAAAGTACATATTATTATTGTAATTACTTTATTATTGAGGCCTTGAAAATTTCCTTAGTATCGTTGTCGTGCTAGCTAATGAAACAGAAGCACGAATTGATTGATTGACGGATATTAAGTTATTAATAAATTTTGGCTTGTGGATTTAAAAATGGCACCTAATATTAGATTGAAATCTGCTAGTCTATAAAAAGCCACTAGTAACATATGCCGACGCTGGGACACTCAGGTAGATAGAAGCTAGTTTATCTACTCTGTGCCGTCTGTAGTGAGTTTAAAAGTGTGGAGGCAGCGTCCGGTTTTTGTGTATTCAAAACGACAGTTCGAGCGCAATCTGTGTCAAGGTGCGGATCGACTGTTGCGCAAACAGTTTTTTTAATACTTCGCCCGGTTGCGAGGTAATTAATTCGATTCAGAGTGTCGCAACGAGCGATACTCGTAGTTTTCGTGTATTTGAATCATTATTTGTTAATTTTAGTAAATGGATTTAAATCATTTCGAAATGTGAAAAAACATTATAATTCACAACGAATCAGACGGCTGCCAGCGGTCCAATTTTAGTGCTGCTCAGCTCCCACCTGATGTCATATTCAAAGTGCGTAGATGTTGTTTTATTCTATGACATCAGTCGCCTGCGTGCTATTAATTATACAACCTACTTACACGGAGACTATTACCAACAGAACTACGAGTATAGAATGCTAACTGGAATTGCATTTGTTTCAATCAGTTTGATTATTACTAACTTGTAATAAAGTTATTCAGTTAGTAAATAGTACAGTGCTTAGTTCTGTACAATGAACCAGCAACGCATATGGATTCATATCAACATTTAAGTAGGTATACATGTAGTAATAACACACAATTAAATAAAAATACGTATTACGAACGTATAATTTGTATTTACTTTTTGAACACAGCTTGTGTGCGTTGTTTCTCCGACGTAGTTGTATGAAAGATATTTAAAAATATATTCAAGCAACGATATCCCCTTAAGAGCTCGTTGGCCCTGCTCTCGATAGGTCTCCTTAGATGGCTCCGCACCAGACTAGGTCGAGGAAAACTGCTGCGATGTCAGTGTCATAACACAGACCAGGTACCCGCACTTATTACGAATCAGTCATCCATTGCTCGTTTTGTTCTATTCTACATTTAAACCCTCGCAACGTAGCATGAAGTTGAATGATTATGTGAAGATACAACCGCGTACACGGTATGATTAAGCAGGATCTTGGTAGGATCCGAGTTGTGTGGTCAGCTCGTGGTACATTGCATACGTGCGCGCGCATAGTGTTAACAAATCGTTGTTTGTGTGCTGGCCTCAAGGCTCAAGGTACCGAAAAGTTGTCATGCCTACCACTAAAGTTCATCATCTTTATTATTTCGTAATCACATGCGTCGGTGTATCAACATAATTATTCTTAAGTGGGCAATATTTTAATTTTAATGTTTGAGGCATACCACTTACATAACTAGAAGTAATCGTTCTTTCTTATCCATGTCTTCTTCACAGCTAAACAACACTAAACAAACATTACATTCCATAAGTGCCTTATTAGGGCCGAATTATTGTTCGTAGGGCCAAAGCTGAATAAACAAGTCTATAGTAGTCTATAATTGATTGCCAATGAACGATTTTCGATTTTGATTCTAAAAACAAGTAAATAGTTGAAATTAATATATATGTATTCATATATCTGTCAGTGTTGTCATGCTAAGCCATTTCCACGGAATTCATCTGGATCCTGGAAACACGGAAAAGGACCTCAGAAACATGTTATAAAAAGTTTCATAGAAATACTCGTAATCAATAATAATATTTTTTTTTAAAACTGTCTTCTGGAATACGCCTGTATGTACAAACTTAAACGAAAAAGTAGAAACGCAATTTCGTTTACTTGGATGACTAATTTTTTCGGTTATTTTGATTTAAAAACCTAACTATCCAACCACTTTTACCAAAAATATAGGGCAACACGTCTGAATTAAAAAAAAAACATCAAAATCAATTAACAATTGGCGGATTAATCAGGTAAAAAATATACAAAATAAGCATACAGTCGAATTGTAAACCTCCTGCTTTTTTGAAGTCTGTTGAAATATAACCACGAACAAAAGGCACCGCTACAAATTGTCGACCAACAACGATTCGTTATATATTTTCCTCTTTTAATGTCTGTCCTCTTTTAAATTAGGGCAATTAGTCTTTGATTTATTTATTTATTTTTAATTAATTAGAACGGCTTCAAGCCAATTTCACTAATTAACAATCAAACCACAGTCTTACACTCAACCCGCAACAATTATGTTTACCAATAACGTCTTAGAATACATTAAAGAGTACCTACTGTGTGTCTAAATATTACTGGACAGTTCCTAGTATCATTAATCGTCAATAAATTTATTAAATTAGCATTGAATCGATATTGGTGCCTTGTGCGCCGACTTTCTGTCGTGATCGTATGAGTGACAGGCTTTTTACGCACATAAGGTACGCGGAAGTCAGCATAAGGTACCTACTAACTACACTCGGTTCCAAAAATAACGGGTCAGTCACATAAACCCGAATATCTCCCGAACTACGTATGCCATCCTAATGAAACGAAGACTGTTCAATTGAGAATTTAATTATACAGATAAAAAATAAAATAAAACTTAGTTACACCCACAATATTAATCTTAAATTAAAAAAAAACTAAAGTAGTCATATTTTTCTTAAGATTACATTTTTTTTTATGATTGTTTTTTTGCTGTTTTTCATCACTTTCTTCATTTAATACTTTGTATTGCCTCCACGAGCTCTTCTGACAGCTTCCAGGCGATTAGGCATGCTGTACACCAAATTTCGGAGCCGGTGCTGAGGAATACCTTCCCATTCCTCCACCAGTGCTTGTATGAGCTCGGGAAGCGTGATTGGTGGGGGGTTTCGACCTTTCACGCATCTCTGAAGCTCGTCCCAGGCGTGCTCGATGGGGTTTAAGTCCGGGCTTCGCGCTGGCCACTGCATGAGTTCGATACCGACCTCTTCAAGGTAGTCATGTACAATTCTGGCGGTATGGGGACGCGCATTATCATGCATTAATATGCCATGCCGGTCCATCCTGGCCATGAAAGGACCTACATGTTCATTGAGGATCTCTTCCACGTACCTCTCTGCATTTAGAGTTCCATTTTGAATGAGCACCAGCTCGGTGCGGGCCTCAGCAGAAATCCCAGCCCAAACTTGTACGGAGCCTCCACCGTACGCCACTTTTTCCTCCACACACGCTTGATGGAAGCGCTCCCCTGGTCTTCTGTACACCAACTGCCTACCATCATGCTTATAAAGCATGAATTTAGACTCGTCCGTGAACATTACCCTAGACCAATCGTCTAGTGTCCAGTTTAGGTGTTCGCGCACGTATCTCTGTCTTGCAATTCGATGTCCCCGTTCCAGTTTGGGGCCATTTGCGGGCCTCAATGGTTTCAAATTTGCTTCAGCAAGACGTCTTCTTACTGTTTGAGCGCTTAAATTGCCACCTCCAAAGCGAATAAAGTGAGTTTTTAGACCAACAGCAGTTTGAAAACGATTTCGGAGCATTGTAGCCACCAGTTGTCTGTCTTCCCTGGCCGTTGTGCATCTTGGTCTGCCATTTCCTGGTCTTCTAAGGTGTGATCCGGTCTCTTGGTACCGCTGGACTACCCGCTGAACAGTCGACAAAGATACACCAATGTTTCTGGCTGTTTCACGCTGGCTCCGCCCAAGTTCCAAAAAAGTTAGGATTCTGGTACATTCCTCTAGCGTGACTGCCATGCTTCACCTCACAGAATAATAATTATGCACGTGGAAGACGTTCACGATAATTTTTTTGTGACAGAATAGAAATGGAAAGCATCCATAATGACATGAAACAAAAATTTTGTTTTTAAAAATAGTCATTTTTTTAAATTTTGTTTTTCTAATGAAGTTTTTTTTCATCAACCAGTTTAAATAATATGCTATTAGAAGCGCAACTAAAAAGTCTTTATTCTGTTTTTTATTTCATTGATCTAGCTTTTACAGTTCTGGAGGTATTTCAATTTTTGTGACTGACCCGTAATTTTTGGAACCGAGTGTAGTAAGTCTCACTATTGAAACCTTCCTTTGTCTTTACTCGACTACGGCAAAGTCAACGGTCATGATTTTAGCAGTCTATTGTCTAATATTTACAGCCGTGGTGGCCTTGTGGTTGAAGTAACGGCCTGACATCTGATGGGCCCAGGTTCAAACCCCGTGTATCAATGAGTTTTTCTTAGCTTAAGTTCAGTGATTAATCCCAAAATGAGCTTAAAAAAGAGATGTTGGGTGAATTGGGATCTCCCGTGGGTTTTCTCATTGTAATTGGAGTAGTGGCTATAGGCTACGGTGACTGATTACCACCAGGTGGGCCGTACGCTTGTACCTTAGTGGTATAAAAAATCGTCTGATTTTGATGAAATAATCATTGAATCAATCGATTGATTTATTATTATCGCGGGTAATTATAACCGACTTCAACAAAATAAGGAGTCGAATTTACCTTCTACACACCAATTTTGGTCGATTTCAATTCTCGTTTTAAACACGGGCTTTTTTATGTTGTTTAAATTTATACTAGCTCGCAATTAATTTAAAATCGGCCTTATTAGATGGCCAAAGAATTACAACTTATTATAAGTATCAAAGAGTATTCCATATATAAGTACCAGGAGATCATACATACACGAGATATTTGTATTGCTGCATTGTCAACAATGTCAACTAAGAAACATGGGCCAGTAAGCGATTGGAAAATTTCGCACAAAGTTAGGAAAGACAGACGCACGCAGCAAGTGCTAAAGCTTGTAACACTGAACCCGAGCATAAGTATCACTATGTACTTACCTAATGAAATAATGTTTTTTCTTATCTATAAGAAAAGACATATTCAGTTTAGGCCCTAATAAGGCACCTATGAAAGTCTAAATTAGCCATAAGTGGCCAATCGGTAATTTGTGCAAAGTGAATCTATATATGCCAAGCATTATTATCATTTACATAATCATTAATTTTATAATCGGTTTTATTTATCAAAAGTCTTTTGACATGAGTCATAAACTAGTCATACCTAATCCAATTGAGATGTTTTCCAAATAAGACTAATAATAACTAACTGAGTAGCAAACTTACTTGACCTGTGGCCAAAATACGCCCTAGCCTAATCCATACTAAAAATATAAATGCGAAAGTAACTCTGTTTGTTTATTTTTGCTACCTTATAACGACTTAACAGATCGTAATGAAATTTGGCAATGAGATAGATCATAACCTGGGAAAGGACATAGGCTAACCTTATCTAGAACAACGCGGGCGAAGCTGCGGCTAAAAGCCAGTTGTAAATAAAATAGGCCAGTATCTTTTATTTGGATCAAGTCACCAGAAACAATACGTCGCGTGCTGCAAGACCACTGAATAAATTAGTCCAGTATCGATCCATTTTATTGTGTAAATGGCTTAGTAACGACCGGTCATCAATAAACTGCATTGTTTAGGGAAATATATAGAGATCGGTATCGACTGACCGCAGCGTGATCAGTCAATACATTTGCCCACTGCTTATTGTATAATACGGGTAAAGAAAAATTACTGCCAATACCACAATGTGAATACGATATATTACATACGTATATTGTTTTGGGATTCGTCGTGTGCCTGTTTCAACGAATGTTACACTATATCATGAGATTATGTGGCCACAGCTTAAAGTCAGCCTTATTACAATTCGCGGTCGGCGGTTTTTTTTTTATAAAAAATACTTTTTTTAGTATAGAATATAAGAGTAAATAAGACAATATATTTTAGAAATATGTTGCACAATGCGATGTATATCATTTCTGAAATATATATTTTTTAAATACGAATATGTAAAAAACATATTATACTAATAACATTTCATAAGTATAGGTGATTAGCACAGAAGCATGAATCATGTTTTAAATTAAATATCTGATGTCATCTAGAAATTATTAGGTACAGTTTAATTCAAAACAGCTCCAACAGCCCCAATTTCAAAACAGCATAAAATTTACCATGGTTGAATCGTAAATGTTTACTGTCACCAGCCTCCATGACCAAGAACTAGTCCTGTTAACTGTGTGTATAATTGCTGTTGCTGTTGAATTGCTGTTGCTAGGGATACTGATTATTTAAATAAATAAATACTACCCATGTAAACCATCAATCTATTTGATGACACATCGATGAGTTTGACGACAATATTGACCGCCATTATAAGTAATTGGAAAGAAAGAAAGTTTGGAGCTGGCCTAAGCTGTGCGCGTACGCAACATTACCAGCTAGCAGCTTATCTTTAGTCTAGGTGTAACGTCACTATATTCACGCCGACTACAATGGCGCCTGACCTTCGCCTATTTACTCGCTCGTACGGATCGTGCCACTCTGCGAATCTTTTCAAAACACGACTATCTATCCTTCTCACTCATTTTAAACGACGTGTGTATTGCGAAACAATATGTAGTGGTTGGAGAGACATTGAGATTTTATTATTTTAATAGAATAGGTACGAAATGTATTCGTCAAGATGTTAGCCCCAAGTTACGCATTCCTTCATAAATAATTTTACACATTTTACAATACAAGGAGATTATACCACAATACAATTGGTATCAGCAGAGCACATGAATTTTCACTCCTCATGCTCAAAAAGTTCGTCATTGTAACGTTAACGTTCTAGAGCGGGGAAAATATAGATAAAGACTGAAGAAGACGGCTTATTAGTGTTATATAAAAAAGAATAATATTTAATTTTTGAAAATGTGATTTCTTCGGACCAAAACGTGCATTGCGTTGCGGCTACAGAAGAAATAAAAAGTAATTGGCGCGAAATCTTCAGAAGTTTTCTCCAATTAAAAATCGAATTGATGACCATAATTTATTATTGGATTATTTTGTCTTCTCGCATTCGTAGTGTAAAGCAGAGTGTTACACACGACGCTAAAACTCATTGTAACTCGGTGTCTATTGACTCCCTCGCTAAAGCTCTAGAGTAAAACTACCTCGTATAAAATGGGTCACTTTAGCACCTTGTATAACAAATTGACATGTCTCTGGTAACAATCTACTACTATTATGATTGTTTTTCAAACTTATTACAAGTAGTTCGATTTTTATAACGTAACATAAAGATCTCGAAAAAAATATATATATTGTCAGCTTCAGTTAATTACATTACAGTAAATGACCGCTTAGGATTCCATTGAAGTGCTAAATAATTAATTAAAACGCAATCTTGTTAATTACTTCGCTGGTCACAGATTTCTTGGCAATAAAATAAGATGAGACGAAAAGTTCGTCACGCCGCCGCCACCGCGTCGTGGTGAAACTTGCCTTCTAATGATGCTGTCCTGGTGTTTCAAAATGTATTATCTAATATTCAGTTTAGTGTTTTCCATGAGGCCACATTGAATGGGCTTACGGATGAACGAATTGTGACTACTGGCAACACGTGAATGCTGAACGCAATGACTGTATTCACTTACATAATTTCAGGTGTCATTTCAAGCGATTTAGATTTTAAAATATATGCAGAAACAGTGAAAGCGAACGGAAATTTGTATACGATGACTATAATGTGAAAAATAAGGAAGTTAAATATTGAATACCTAAAACATTGTAGTATGACTTAGGACACGTATCTGCATTAAAAAAATCCTAGTTGAGAACTGGTCGAAAATTATACAACGTGCTAAAATAGGGTTATTACTAAAACACGTGTATTTTTTAATAAACATGGAGGTGCAACGGTCTCCCGTCCCATTGTAATTTGTAGCCTATGCTGAAAATGACTTGAGGTAGCTGCGGTAAGCTACGTCACATGCGATCCAAACAGTCTGTCTGGCAAAAAAGGAATGGCTCTTTCGACTTGTATTCTATCACGTTCCAAGTAAAATGCAGTAGAGAACGATCTCTGCGAATTTCCTCGAGATTCACTGTATCTTATCGTTTTCGTGAAATTGACAGCTTTATATTAATTACACCATCCGTTATCGATCCATTAATTTATCGTGACTCGTCAACCACAAATTTGCAAAATATTTAGTCTTTAGTGTGATGGAGACTCCATGATGAGTCAGTTCGTGCCATTTATAAAGAAAACCATCAGTAATTAAACCTAGTTGTAATTATAGTGATTATTGTTTAGTCAGACACTAATAAAACGCAAAGAAATGCATTAACAATGCAAGGCGATTGCAGGGCCATCAAAATAGCGAGCAAACCGACTCACTAGCGTATGCAAACAGTACCGTACTTGTAGCAACAATCATTCGACTACGTATTTGAAAACGTAACACTCAAAATGTAAAAATATTCATACGATTTTTTTGTTCCACTTTTCGCCGGCCCAGCGCTGTTCATTTTCCCATATAAAAATAGTCGAAAGCGATACGAATACGTAGTCGACAGTTGTTCCTGCTGAGGCTACAGATTGAGATCTTTTCCACACCCCAGGCAAGGCAACAAGTATCGCGGTAAATGAATGTGTGTGTACAAGTCTACTACAACTACTTACTATAAAATATCTGTATTGACTCTAACCATGTGTGAATACGTGACATTAATAACTCACAGCTACTCGTATATTTATTTACCAATACAATTCTGTGTGACCTACATTGCATTGTAGACTCAATTGCATTTCTGTTATCCTTTATCCTGGTTTTTATAAACTTGACCCACTTGTTGCAACACTTGCGTGCGTTTATTGTATCACTAGTGCTACGTTTGTGACTTCGTCCGGGTGGGAATGGGGTTTTCAGAAATCGGAACCACAGAAACATCTGAGATTTCTTTTGTAACTTTATGTACTCTGCGTTTAGCCAGAATCTTTTTACGTAATTAGGGGAGGGATGTGCCATAAAATCCTTATTTTACTCAGATACTTTAAAAAAGCAACTGCTGTCCAAAGTATCGCTTTAGTCGTAAGTAACGTCTCAGCTAGTTTGTTGTGGTCTGCCAGTCAGTATCAAAATGTGGAGGCATGAAGTTTCTAATTGCAGGAATAGCGTATTCCGCCTTTTTAGCATGCGCCTGGCCGATTTTAGTTTTTATTCTTTTTCGGTTCTATTTTCAAATCTTTTTTGTTGTCTTGTCAGTAGTAATTTTCACCGTATTTCTTCATGCTCCAGTTTTTATTTATTTAAAACCCCGCCGTCTCCTTGACTACATACATATCATCACGCCAAGTGTCTTTCCGAGTAGGGTGAGAGTACAGTAGATTATGACAAGTGCACAGACCACTTTTAACGGTTTTGCCATAGTGCATCTAAATATAAACATCGTACATGCAAGTACTGGTAGCATTAAGTATGCAGTACAAGTTCCGAGTAGTCAAGTCACTGCACTACGATTATTACATCAAGTACACGCTAACTATGGCCGTGATCGGAGTTCCAATAGCTCCGATGCGATTTTAACATAATCAGTTCAGTTAAGTTGGCAACTCGTTAGTGATAACCCCTGGTATTGCTATAGGCTACAGTGACTGCTTATCATAAGGAACCACCTTAGAAAAAAAAAAGACCAGTTCCGGTAGCAGGAACATTGTCGACAACGTATTCGAAAACGTAACTCGCGAAATGTCAAAATTGTCATACTAATTTTTAGTTCCACTTTTCACCGCCGCAGCGCTGTTCATTTTCCAATACAAAAATAGTCGAAGGCGATACGAAAACGTCGACAATGTTCCTGCTACCGGCACTTTCGCCTTGTATGTAAGTGTAACCGCGGATTATTAGCTTCCGAGTTAACAGTTGCTCATAATATACTAGCTGTTACCCGCGACTTCGTCTGCATTTGTTTAAAGACAAAAGTAGCCATGTCCTTCCCCAGGATATAATCTAACTCCTTGTCAAATTTTATTACGATCCGTTCAGCCGTTTAGTCCTGAAAAGGTAACAGACAAACAGAGTTTCTTGCGCATTTATAATATTATCGGGATTGCTTTAGAATGAAGCAATTTTCGTATGTGTGTTCATACAATTCATTAAACATTTTAGACATGTTAGACCCCGTCTACTATATAAACAAAGAAGTGTGGACAACTCAAAAGTGGCTGACGTAGGTAAACTACTATGTTCTCATTTTCAGTTGCATAACCGCACAGGGCTGATTAATATACCCCGTCCTCCGCCTTGCGGTACAGTCTACACCCAGTAATTTCCCTACTTACCAATGTCCTCGAGAGAAAATGTCTGGTAAAATGCAATTTTGTTAATTCGTTTGCGTCCTTGTTCTAGTTGTGCTACCTTCATCCTTTATATAATCGAAGCCTTCATCGTGGAAATATTAAAAAGGAATAGAAAATGCATATACATTTTCAACACGTTTATAGTAGCTAGTTGGAAGGAACAGGTGCCGGGAAGGGCACCAAGCTGTCGGGTGCCCCCACGCGGCGGGCGCCGGGGGGCGGCATGAGCGCTATTCCCTCTGACCTAGTTGCGTGTTGATCTTGACCCCCCGACCTAGATTGGACGCGCGTCATCGCATATACGGAGTTGTGCAATATCGCTATTACTTGCACTTCTATAGAGTAGTAATAGCGATTATGCACGAAAGTCCGCACCATAGGTACATATTTTATAGGATACGGATTTAACACATCTTTCAAACGATTATGTATGCCATATTAGCTTTTCATCGGCGATTTAGTTCCCGTGTAATTGTCATGAAAATAATCGTATGATATCCTAAATATCCTAATCATTCTTTTTTCATTTCCATGGAACTTCCATACGAATATTCATACTCGTAAAAATAAAACTCTTAGTCTGGGATGCCTTAGCTTTTTACTTGAGCACTTTTTGGTCGTTATCACATTTTGAATCCATTGTATTTATTCTGGTATACATTTCTAATAATTATCTCCCATAGACGTTAGTACGGAGGATCATACGTGAATACAAACATACATAAGTCTATGTTTATATGCTAAGCTCATAACGTTCCTTTTCGCTTCGCCGTAGTCGGGAAAGAATCGAGTGCGTGAATTCTGTGACGCAAGTCAAACCTGATAGCTATCTATGATAGACCTCACCACCGGATATAGGTATCAGACCCGTCTGTAGATCAGTCAGGGACCCGCGGAACATTTTGAACTGTCAGTAACAGAAATATCCTTCCAGGAACGTCCGTTACTGGACTGAGCGCCCGTCCGCACGCTCAGCGCCCAGTCCCCCTGACCCATTTCCGAATGAACTTGGCCTATATCACGAGCGACCCCAGGCGCCGATCACGAGGCACGCTCATAGTATACCGATGCCGTAATAAAACACCTCAAATGTAATATAATGTTTTAAGTGTTCAAAGGACGCAACCTAGTTTTCAGCAACGCGTTTTGGAACCAGAAAGCGCAGCGCTGAAATATACTGAAGGGTCAACATATTCGACCGAATAGACCGTCTTAAGAAATAATATGGTGGGATACAATTCAAATGGAAGTCATCTTAGGGACAATCATATTGTACAATGGTCATGCGACGAGGTCATTTTCAGTAGGTTTTTTTATTCAAACAATGAAAAACAATTCAGTTCAACCTTACACAAAAGGTCGGCTTAGAAACAATAGTTAAATTAAATAGTTAGATTGAGAGTATTTAATTATTTGTTTCACGGGTATCAACGAGACGCGGGGAGCCTTGGCACAGTTTTAAAGTAAACAAAATGCAATTGAATCACAATGGAAATTCTTCTCACAGTTGGAGAGATAATAAAGTGAACCTTGCGTCCAATTAGATCCCCGTCGGTGAGCTTTCGAGACTAAACTGTTCCGAAGTTAGTTATGAATACTATATGGGTGGTGTTTCAAAGAAAAAACATAGTTGGAACGTGAAACTGGCAAAACATATAAGGAAAACTTCAATAGTGGCATGCACCACATAATTGTGTCGAGGCCGTTGCGGTCTTGAAAATGGATCGATACAACTAGCTTCTCTTTTAGCACTGGCTAGTTATTTGAGTTTGCGATCTGGCACGATTGTTGGATTTTTTTGAGGTTGACGTAATCAAACCTAATTTGAGGTACTTATTTTGTGTTTAAAGTATTTTTTTGTTCTTTTTACTTTAAGTGTCCTATTTTCGACATGTTAGGGAATATATTAATTTGATTACTAATAGAGGTTAATTACATGTGTACCCTAGTAGGTTAGGTAGACTTTTTGTATTTCGAGTGTATGTATTTACGTTTTTTTTTTCTCTGCGCCTGAAGTCTAAAAGCTTGATCGAATGACATAGCTTATATTTAAACATGGCATATGCGCTTGTTTGCACTGGCAGGTATTTTTACCTCTCTTTATGTAACTGTTTGAGGGGTAGGGCGAAATTCCCGTGGCTTTTTCCATTAACAATTGGAGCTGGGGGTTCTACCTCCACCTTACAGAAACCCGTAGTCAAATAACAATACTTTCATGTTTCTGCGGTGAGTAAGGTTGCCAGTGCTCCACGAGGATACGCTGCGCTAGTAGTAATGCTGCTAGCTCAGAGAGTCGTCTTCATCAACAGAATTGGCAACGCGTTAGTGATACGCCTGGTATTGCTAGCGGAAATACGTTACATCATGCTTACCATCAGGCACGTAAGCTTGTGTGCCATCTAAGTGGTATAATAAAAAAACTGTGGTTAACTTATGCCAGTATCTGTTCTTAGCAGCGTGATCGAATTAATTGCAAGTAAAATGAGGGAGAAATACAATCATCAAGTAGACACGTATATCATTTTAGTTACGTATATCAAGTTGTTTATCATTGTAAGTGTACGGTAATGTAATCGCAAGTATAACTAGATTCCGGCGGTGGCGCGCGTTATTCCGGGAACTTTCCGACATTACCCTATGTCAAGGCCGATGAAGAAAGTAGATTTCCTTGAGGGATTGTAATATTTGGAAGCGTTGTATAGCTAGTAAGGTTACTTATACTACATATTAGCACACGTATTTCCTTATTTAATAAGAAGCTTTTGTTGTATATGTCTTTTGGAATCTATTTGTGATAGTTTGTATCACATCAAAGAAAGAAAGAGAAAGAAAGAAAAAACATTTATTCATAACAACACGTCACATGGATAAAGAAAGGGAGACAAGTAGAAGAAGCATATCGTGTCGTTATGAAACGGTCCCAACTCAGCATGTGCTGGTAGTCTTGTGACGGACAACCAGCGCTGATCTTCCGTTGGGACCGGCCCGGGACGTCACGTGTCGAGAAAAAGAAAGAAAAATAATGTAGAAAGCGAGGGAAATGCTAGAAAATCATAGGAAGCAATGAGTGTGTGATAAAACATACATACTACCTTTACCTACCGACTCACACTTTACTAGCGGCCCGCCCCGGCTTCACACGGGTAGATTTTTTTTTCAGATCATTTAAAGATGAATAGTTCTTTCATACATATTTTTGGGTAACTTGAACCGCTTAGCGCACGCAACGGAAGCCCTCAAATATGGATAATAATATGGTTTTTGCAACATTTTTCACTAATGCTTCGCTCCTATTGGTCGCAGCGTGATGTTATACAGCCTAAAGCCTTCCTCGATGAATGGACTATCCAACAAAGCTTCAGCTTTATTATATTAGTATAGAGTTAGCAGTAGAAATGTGTATGATGATGATATTGTCGGAGATATATTATTTCTTTTTTGAGATAGGTACAACTGATCTAAATCATTCGAGCATAAAAAACTTACTCTTTGATATTATTTCTTTACACTGAGGGTTTCGTAATAAACATATTTTTAGGGTTCCGTACCTCAAAAGGAAAATAGGAACCCTTATAAGATCACTTTGTTGTCCGTCTGTCTGTCTGTCAAGAATATTTTTCTCAAGAACGCGTGGAGTTATCAAATTGAAATTAGTATCAAAACGCGTGTCTATGGTCTCTTTAATGATTTCACAAGGGTATCAAAACCTATAGGGTACTTGCCGTTGACCTAGGATCATGAAATTTGGCAAGAAGCAGTGTCTTGCTGAAAACGTGCATAAATATGTAGTTTAATAACAAAAAACTAGTTTTACAATAACAATCTTACAAAAATATCATCTTACCTACAAGTTTGTACAAAACCCTCGGTGTGCGAGTCCGACTTGCACTTGGCCGGTATTTTTTTGTTAAAATATTTGTCTGGCTAAGGTAATAAAGTATAAGAAATATTTTATGGTACATTTTCGTCAGCATTTCTCGTTTCACGTTAATATACACCGTATTAATAAAATACTTATATCGGATTGAATGGAACCACTTGTATTTTATTATACAGTATTATGACATGTTATATCAAAATCACATAAGGGATTCTTATGAAAGGAATATTAAGTCCCGAGAGAAGCCTTCGTATGGTAGCATTATTATGAGTAAATTAAATTGCCCATCCTCCATTACACACACAAGGCTGAGCGAAACTTACGAGTAATAATCTTGGCCATTTTTATTACTTTACTTATATATTCACATTTTTTGGCCCTTCAGATTTTCATACCACTGTATTTATAAATATCAACGCACTGCCTGACGGTTGAGAGTACACGCTAATTATTGTATATTCTATAGTAAAATATCAAACTAGCGATGAATATTTTGCTATTTTACTATAGAATTATTAAATACAATAATTAGCGTGAACGCTAGAGGGAGGCTAAGAGGTCGCCCGCGCGCTAGAGAGGTCGCCCGCGCGCTAGATGGACAGATGAACTGGTACAAGTAGCAGGAGAAAATTGGTTATCGATGGCTAGACATAAAGAAAGATGGAGGTCCTTGGAGGACTCTTTTACCCGAAGGGGGTCCATATAAGCCACGTCAAAATAAAAACTAATAGAATTAACTAATCTAATTATGCATACTGCAATTATAATTATTTAATATGAATTTTATTTACTATTTTATTAATCAGCATCTATTGTAATGTAAGTAGGCCTAAATGGAATTTAATAAAGCTTTATTATTATTATTATAGTAAAATATCTTATTCCATTACACTGACCTAATAATACATGAACTTCGGGCCTGCGCTCAAAAGTGTCCGCAGTTAAACGAACAGCGCGCGCCGTCCCAATAGAAACGATTGCTGCAAGCAAACGTCTACGGACGGTAATGAGATAAAACTGAATTTAGTCTTTTAGAGATTTATAATAAAATACAGGTATCTAAGTGCAGACAGATGAGCTCCAGACATTTTTTTCGTGAATCTTGTACTAGATGTCCTAGTAGGTAATATTATGTCTCGATTAGAATATAATTGCTAAGCCTACGTTTATGATAACTACTTTCTAGTAGGGCCAATATAAAATGTAGGGCTTTTGACAGGGCTGTATATCAAATTCATATTTTTATTGACGTGTTACCGTTTATTTACGTCACTTTTTAGCCGTCAAAAACCACCTTTTATCTTGGCCCTACAAGATATCAATAATCGTATCAAACGTAGGCTTGGCAATTATATTCTAATTGAGCGCTGACATAATAATAATTATACCAACTAAGACATCTAGTACAAAATTCATGCGTGCATTTTTAATTGCACTAGTTGACTGTCAGCACGAGTAAACGTGCCGACATTACGATATAAAATAACAAAAGCAAATGGAAGAGACACTTGTTCCTTCGTCAACTTTCGTATAAGATAATCAATTGCAGCATACCTTCGGTTAATTAATACATGTTTAATTTTATTGGTGTCACAATATGATAAATTAACTCCATGAAAAATGGCAATATGTTACCAAGACATTACCTAATACCCGTACGCAATATTTTGCGAGAACGTACACATTCATTGTTTTTTAATAGTGCAACTACACTAATAAAGTTCCTGCGTTCAGTTGCCCATATCCACCCACTTATAACTCCAATAAAAAGTGTCGATAACTACAGTAGGGCTAGCATGAATAATTTGCGACAGCGTTTTCGTATCGCTGTCGACTATTTTTGTATTGGAAAACGAACAGCGTTGCGGCGGAGAAAAGTGGAACTAAAAATTTGTATGACAATTTTGACATTTCACGAGTTACGTTTTCGAATACGTTGTCGAAAAAGTTCGTGCTACCGGCACTGTTGTACAAAATCACTAAGCTGAACTAATTTGACAGGACTATAAGTCTTGCTATCCCTTTCTCATGTGCGGGGCTGAATGGACACGAAATACATACCTACGTAACACATAATACACATACATGTCATCACGCCAAGTAATGATAACTTTATTGAAAGTGTATTGCTTAACACATGCACACCGAGGTCGGAATATCCATGTAGATTTTACCTTTCAACTCTACGCAACTCCCCAACCTTGACACAGAAACATTTCGTCAATCAATTAGAAAATGGTAATTATTTTTGTGGGTGAATTTTATTTTGCATTTAAAAACTTGGACTGAATGAATTGAGATCTTGTTTCTGAACGTGCTCTTAGATCGATTAATTTTTAATTTAATACAATTATCATTGCATTATTAAGGCGAGACCAATTTTCTCAAAAAAAGAACATTAAAATTGTTTCTTTGTTCAAAAATGATTGTTAGTTTTTTATTATAACTTAATATGTATAATACAATTATTATTGCATATTATTAAAGCGAGACCATTTTTTCACAAAAAGAAACATATATTTTTTCAAAAATGTTTGTAATTTTTTTTACGCGTTGGGCTAGAAATATCTATCAATACAAGTAATTAGATATTAAAACTTAAAATACGCATAGGTAGGAGCATCGACATGACCTCGGCGTAACCAAAAGCAGTACCATTGCCAGTGGGTAAGTGTGTCAGTGTGTCAGTGGGGCGCGCGTCACCCGCGGCCATGTCCCCCTGCCCCCCTCCCCTCCACCCCTCCGCCCCGCACCAAGCTTCTGATACTGCAGGCTGGCATTATTCAACATTTTATAACACAAACACACCTTAAATAGAATTATATAGAACAAAACTCACCAGCATGTACGCTAGATAAATGTGGTTTCGGAGAATTGTGAAAACACACATTACATGATTCCAGTCAAACTTGTTTACCTATTAAGTATTCTGCTGCGTTGCTTAGCAGAACATATTCGTCGAACACTATATTTAATAAAATATACTTAATTTTACTGTCTTCCTGCAATTATTTTACTAAGAAAACACAAATTTGATATATTTTTTAAACATTCTTTCAACATAAATTTTGAGACTATTCGGGTCAGAAATATTGGTAGATGTGAAACTTGAAAGATATTACTTGATTTGCCAACAGTACCTTACTTATGTGGAAATTAATTTGGGCGGAGATAATGAGTCAGACGATCAATAAAAAACCGGTGTGGAAGCGACGGTATGCGACATCCTAAACTACACGTTCACGATCAAATAGTAATTAGATCATAATATGCTTATCCATACACAGTACCGGCGTTAGGGCAGCTGAAGCCCCGGGCGAAAATATTGTGGCGCCCACTTAAGGAAATAATAATAATGCTTTAAAAATAATAATGGTCATTATCACACAGCGCCATCTGGCCCCAAACTAAGCAAAGGTTGTACTATGGGAACTAGTAGCTGATATACAACTTAATATACTTTTTTTTTGTAAATACATACTTATAATACATACCAATCCCCAGACACAAAGCAAACATGTTTGTCACATAAAAGTTTGCCCCGGCGGGAATCGAACCCGCGACCTCTAGCTTAGCAGTACTCTAACCACTAGACTAGCGCTCTCGTTAATTCATTATCTACTATATATTTTTTTTGCTGAACCAATGTGCGTTTCCTGTTAAGAATTTAATCTTTCCTTTAGCGTTACCCGGAGCCAACGACACGGACGTAGAAAGATTTGAAGCTAATGTTTTTTTTATATATAACTAGCTGCCTGCCCCGGCTTCGCATGGGTAGACATTTATCAAATATTTTGTCTACCCGTGCGAAGCCGGGGCGGGCAGCTAGTATGACATGTTTCTCAGTGATAACGTAGCTTTCTAACGGTGAAAGAATTTTTGAAATCGGTCCTGGTGTTTCGGAGCCTATTTAATACAAACCCACAAAAATACAAATATTTCCTCTTTATAATATAAGTATAGAAGTATATAGATTTTCCTATGGCGCCCCCACAAATTTGGCGCCCTGGGCCGTCGCCCCTTCACGCCCCCCCCCCTAATGCCGGCACTGTCCATACAGGTCGAATTCATAGCACATATCATTTATTCACGATCATAATAATATATTGAAAGAAAAAACTTGTCTCGCACAGAAATGTATACATAAAGTATAATGTCTAGCCACTGTTTACAAACTGGGAGATCCTAACCATGTGAGTCAGAATATTCTTGAATGTTTGTATTGTATCTGTAAAATAAATAAGATAAATTTGAATCAATCGACCATTTCCTGTTGTTTTTGATATGACAAATTTTGATCAATTTGTCATATAATATTTAATGTGTACACATGTATACTACACGTGGCAATGTTTACAATCAAAATAAATATGTCAGTAGGGCGTTCAGTATAATTTCTAGCGCTCCACGATAGCTTATGGTATGTATGTATTATGCTGACTCAGTGAGTCGTCCTCAATAATAGGGCTGACAGAGCGTCCGTAACACTGAAAGCGTGTATAGTAGGTATACATCGTCTATATTAAAGTACGTTTCTATGGGCCTCGATCCATTAATAAACAAATATAAGCTTTAGCGATCGCTAAACAATGGGCGCGCCCGTACTTTCCAAATTGGTAATGTAAAAAGCTAATTTTAATCTAGATGAGAGACCATTGGCGTATCCTACTAAGTAGACACCTGCGGCGTCCGGAAGACGGGTCGCTCACTTCCCTCCACAATGGTTGAAGAGGGCGATGGCTGCATTCGCGTCATACTTGTGAACAGGTGCTGCTTGTGGAGGCTGGTCATCAAGCCTTTTTTGATTAACTACTAGCTTACATCTTAACTTCAAGCGTTATATACTTGTCTATGTGTTAATATAAATTTTTAGTGTTATCAATTGTTTCTATATATTATTTTGAGAAATAGGTATCCATGTTAAGTTAGTATTTGAAATGTAAACTTTATGTAATTCTTTTGGTTTTTAAAAGAGTAATGCTGAGTTTCTTGCCGGATTCTTCTCAGCAAAACCGACCTTCCGAATCCGGTGGTAGATTCTGACGATTTGAAAGTGCTTGCCTGTAAAGTCTAGTCTAATAAAGATCATTTTGTATTTGAATTTGATGGTAAGCAGTCACCGTAGCCTATAGACGCTGGAAAACAAGTTCTGCATTGCAAACGCCGCAACCTGTCGATTAATAGATTATTGATAGATGACAGTTCGTGTGAGATTAGATATAAAGCAAGGCAGGCTCGTTACGTCGGCTGGCCTGAGATTTATAGCGTGCGGCAAAACGCAGTTGGTGGGTTCCTCAAGAAAATCACTGCCTACCCAAAAACAATTCCCATCTGAGGTGTCGGTAACTCACATCAAGTAAAAGAGATACATAATAATAATAATAATATGTCTTTATTTCAGTTCAGGTTTACAATTTAATCTTAAACAGTGGCTAATGTTCTTTTTAAGCAAATTATGCCTGCGTTAGGAGGGCCCCGCTCTTCACAAATGAGGTTTCATAAAAGTATAATAAAAAAATAATTGTAAGTGCTTGACACATAGATTTGCGAACATAGAAGTGACGCAGATTATAAATACGCCTTGCAGTGTACAAACACATACACAATTACACGCACACACCTACAACGAATGCACAGACTACGCCTTGCTCACGCACTATATGTTTAAAAAGCCGGCGTCACTTCCTTGTTCACAGATTTTTTATTTGATCTGAGGTCAGTAGGTGGAAGCTTGGTAGACAGTCAGCATCAGTGATACAAGGTATGAACGATATCGATCATATCTGCTAGGAGCGGGAAGACATGTATGTATGTTTATTGTTTATGTAATACGAGCGGCCCACCCTGGCTTCGCACGGGTAGACATCTATCAAATATTTTGTCTAGCCGTGCGAAGCCGGGGCGGGCAGCTAGTATAATATATAGCCTATGATACTTAGTGATAATGTAGCTTTATAAAGGTGAAAGATTTTTTGAAATCAAAATCAAAAATCATTTATTCAGTTTAGGCCCTAATAAGGCACTTATGAAGGTCTAAATTACCACCGGTTCGGAAAAAAAGCCACTTGAGAAAACCCGGCAAGAAACTCAGTGCTCTGTCTTTTTTTTTCATGTAACAATCATTATACAACAAATTGTAACAAAATTCTTCTAGACATTGGTATGAAATTACAAATATCAAAATGAAAGCTACCAAGTTGGTTTTGTCACTGCTTTCATGAAATACATATTTTAAACTATTACAACTACCAGGAGCGGGGAGCCACTTGTGCAGAGTGAGTCTATATATTCCAAGCATTTTTATCATTTACATAATCATTAATTTTATAATAGGCTTTATTTATCAAAACTCTTTTGACATGAGTCTTAAACTTATCATAATTTAATTCGGTAATAGATTGTGGGATTTTATTGGAAAAACGGACGCAGTTTCCCATAAATGATTTATTTACTTTTATTAGTCTAAACCTAGGAGCCACAATTTTGTTTCTATTTCTTGTATAAATATTATGGTTGTCTGAATTTAACTGAAAACTTCTAATGTTCTTTTTTATAAACAATAAGTTCTCAAAGATGTAAAGAGCCGGTAACGTAAGAATATTAATTTTCTTAAACAATTCTCTTAACGATTCTTGGGGACCCATTGCAAAAATTGCCCTGATTGCCCTTTTTTGTAGAATGAATATTGTATTCAGATCCGCCGCAGATCCCCATAATAACACGCCATAAGACATGAGGCTGTGGAAATATCCGTAATAAACTAATTTTGCAGTATCAATATCTGTCAATTGTCTGACTTTCTTAATGGCAAACGCAGCTGAACTAAGTTTCTTTGACAAGGTCTCAATGTGAGAGCCCCACTGCAATTTTGCATCTAGTGTTAGACCTAGAAAAATCGTGTTATCAACTAAATCAAGTTTTCTGCCATCCAATTGTACATTCGTGTCTACCTGCGATGAGTTTGGAGGAGAAAACCGTATAAATTTTGTCTTTTTTGAATTTAAAACTAGGTTATTGGCATCAAACCATCTAGAAACGGATGCTAGCGTTTCATTTAGACTTATCATTTCTTTGTCTTTTCTGCTCACTCTAAATACCAGAGATGTGTCATCCGCGAATAAGACAATGTCACAGATATTATCCACTACAAGTGGGAGATCATTTATGTATGCCAAAAATAAGAACGGACCTAATATTGAACCCTGCGGAACTCCCATTTTCATTAATGTGCCTTTGGAAGTTATGCCTCCGACACCGACTTTTTGCTGACGACCGGACAAATATGAGGCTACAAGATCAAGGGCATTTCCGCGGATACCATAATATTTTAGTTTGAGCAGTAGCGTACTATGTTCAACGCAATCAAATGCTTTAGATAGATCGCAAAATACACCTAGGGCATCATGTGAACTTTCCCATGCTTCAAATATATGTTTCAGTAATTTTGCCGCCGCGTCACTTGTTGATCTACCTTTAGTAAAACCGAATTGGAAACTCCATGTAATATATTATGCGCATTAAAGTGACCTAACATTTGATTTAACATAATTTTCTCAAATATTTTTCTCAAAGCCGGCAGTATTGATACTGGTCTATAATCAGAAGGATTTTCTCTAGATCCCGCCTTAAAAATCGGTATTATTTTACTATATTTCATTTAATCAGGAAATATTCCTTGATCAATGCAAGTATTAAAAATGGTTGCCAGTATAGGAGCAATCGTTGGTAGAATTGCTTGAATAACTTTAATCGAAAGTCCCCATAAATCTTCCGTGTTTTTAATTTTGAGTGTTTTAAATGTTTTAATAATATCATTTGCATTTACATGTCGAAAGTAAAACTCTGGAATAACTTTATTAAACGTTTTCTTAAGTAAACCTTCGGCTGTATTTGCACACGAGCTAAGGTTTTTTGTAATTTCGGACGGAATATTGGCAAAGTAGCTCTCAAAAGCTGCTGCGACGTCTAAAAATCGTCGGAAAATCGGTCCTCTTCAATACAAACCCACAAAAATTCAAATCTTCCCTCTTTATAATATTATTAGTTTATTAGTATTAGTATAGATTAGTATATACTAGTATATAAGTAAAGAAGTATAGATATAGATTAGTATATAATATAGAAAGGAATTTTTTGTATAATTTTATTAGGATAAATTTGCGGTTAGGTCAGCTACTCAGTCGTATTTCGCAAATCTCAGGGTGGGTTAGTATGACCGGCGCAAATTTGTCATGCAAATTGTGTGACCTAATCAGGTTTGTGTGAAACTGTGCGAATTTTTGTAGGTCGGATGTCACACGTGGTTACGCGACTACATTGACCAACTTACCCTACGCAATTTGACTGGTTTGTCCTGCACCGGTCTTATTTGTTACTATGGTGTCTATGGAATTAGTTAAATATATCTTTCATTGATGAAAAAGGTAAGATGTTTTTTTTTTCTATTTCTACGCAGATGAAAGCCCTGCTGTCATTACAAACAAAAACACAAACATATTTTTTTATATTACCTACTTTCTTTTTATTACGTAATTAACGTGTTTATCGACATTAAAATAATGTTTTTATAAAGAGTTTAGTTTCGTTAATATCTTGGGATACATACTATACAAGGTGCCGCATCTACATTAAAAGCGAATAAATTACTTATGTCCGTCTGCATTAAACTGACTGTGCTTAAGTTCACACTTATCTCCTTAGGACGTACCTTACAAGAAAAATGCCATACTTTTTTAAAATACCTTGACGGTATTTAAAAAAAGTAAGGCATTTTTCTATTTTCTATATAATCATAATTCCTAACTTTCGAACACCGATTGTGCATGTCTTAGCGCTAAGCAAGTGTCGGATTTCAAATATGACTTACACTGCTAATGCTTAAGACCTATCTTGGAATAGGGATGTAGGTGGACTGGACTGTACACAAAGAAAAAAAGAAAACAAACATCCTTTTACAAGTTTCCAAATATCAAACTGAGGATACCATAAAAATATAGCCGGTATTAAAAAGGTGCTGGCCGGCCATGCCACGTGAGCACCCTGCGCGACGAGACGGCACGAGTTTCACAACTGACTGTTTATGTATTCTGTGGTTTATGTATAAAGAAAAAGAACTCACTTTTGAAACCATAAAAAACAGGCCATTGTTTTAAGATTAAAAAGCTTGCCACGTGACTGCACAAGCAGGAATTTGGCGCGAATCAGGGGAGCTGAGATTTTTACCAGTGTCTCGTTAATTGTGTTATAGTAATATTTAATTTGTATTTTTGTCATTAAGTGACTGATTTATAGGAACAATTGAAATTATTTTGTAATTTTGCTTTTGGGTGAAGTGATCTATCATTTTGGTCAATAGGTTACCTCTGACCTAAAGTCATTTTATGAACTGCCACTGCCGGGGATTGTCCGAGAAACAGTTAGTTCTGAAATTAAATAAAAGCATACTAAATTAAGATATTTTTCGTTTAATCAACATAATACTTACAGATACATATTATATGTAGGTAAACTAACATTGTATAATAATTACCCTACACAAACCATACCACAAAAAAATTGGTTACAGTTATACATATTTAACTCTGTGGGTACTAGGTATTAGATTTCTGCATTTTTTTCCTCTGTTTGCTTTGCACTTTGATTTGGTATTTTTTTATGTAGGTATCTACTTCGCCGTCCTAATTATAAAAGTTACGTCCTTTCAAAGCTTTATTTCTGGTCTATGGAAAGTATGATTTCGGATAGTTATTATTCGGTTTCTGTTTACGTACGTTTGTCTGTCACAAAACAATGACACATCTCCGTTTTATTTTTATAGAAGTTTCTGCTACCCATATCTATTTTACTTGTAATTTTTCGTCCGAAACCTATACGTTCGAAGTCGCGGGCGAGAGCTAATAATCAAATTAATAAAGGCGAGTTTCAAATTGGGATCTTTGGCGTCGACATGTCTCGTAGCGTCTAGTTCCAAAATCATTTGGATGACAAGCTCAGACTGGCACCCAAAGAGCTCTGTACCCTTAATGGAGCAGTAGATCAATCATATTTAGCTGCAAAAAATTCTACGTACTCTTTTTGAAGAACCACATGCTTTAAGAAAACCAGGGTTACTGCAGGGTCGGTAACGCGAGAGTCACAGCCCTAGTGTTATTAGCATCCATAGCCTACGATTACAAATTACAATAAGGCGGACCGTATGCTTGTTTAACAAACAAATAGGAAGTATATATATTTTTTTCAAAAAAGCAACATATTTATATGGATGCTAGATCCAGCTGGATTTAGGACGATTCAGCAAAAATCCAGCCGAATTGAAATGGTGCTGGATTGGAATCCCTAGTTTCAACATAGCTACATAAAACTGTACCGACTGCGAAACATTACATAGTTACAAAAAGCGAAATGACAGGCGGACAGATACGAAACTACTTTTAGAGCAGCCTAAGTTTTGCAAGTTTAGAAAGTTACCTTAATGGCTTTCATGATTGTGTTTTGTCGTTACGACTCTATTCTTTAGGTGTTATTGTGAAATACATTGGAGCATGTGATGCGAATTGAATCATCTTTTGAGCAATAGAGCTCCCGTAATCCCTGCGCATATTCAGCAAAGCGGCGTGTCATGGAACTTTACACCGAGTGACGTCAAAGTGCACTTATAGGAAGCCTCCATACAAACAGCTGCAATTCCCTTTGATGAATTAACTATAGCACTCCTGACTTCCTCCCTGTTATTCCATTTACAAAAACAGTACAGTAGGTATTTGCTTTATTTGTAATTGGTAGATTGGCGGAAACAATAATGGATTCTGTCGTTGTGTCTTTAGTTAGATAATCACATAGAAGAATCCTGATACTTAGATTCAGTTTAGTGTTGAGCCATAAAACTAGTGAGCCGCAACTTGAGCTATATTGCAAGGTATAAATAGTAGCCGTAATACCTGCCATGAAGTGATGATTAATACAAAGTAAGCAAATAAATGCAAATAACTCTTACCATACACAGTCGTTCCGCGTTGACGTCATTAACACCACCTACTGTACACCTTATACGACCTTAAGACCCCAGAATGACATTTTGTTTCTCTGTACTAATCTTCTACATAAATATATATAAAATTCTCGTGTCACAATGTTTGTAACAAAACTGTTCCGAAACTACTTGACCGATTTTTATGTTTTTTTGTGTGTATACGGTAGGTCTGAGCATAGGACGTAAACTATTTTTCATGCCCTTATGTGAAAAAAGGTGGTCGAACCGAAAAAATATTTTTTTAGACAAAAATAAAATAGAAATAAATATTTTATATACCAAAACAGCGTTTACGAGCTTTTTCTGTTAGCGGTTCACTGGGTATGAAGTGGAATTTCACTATTATTTATTTACCATTAACACAATAAGTATATCTGAGAGTTGAAAAAAGTTTGGGTGCTAGGGAAAATATGATCTACTATTTATGCGTTCCTAGTACTCCGATTTAACTTCTAAAACTTGACTCTTGAATGTTCGTGACTCGTATCGTAGGTGACTTGAAGTAGATATTACATAGTATAAAATGGAGTCGCTTCCGCTGTCTGTTCGCTTAGATCTTGTAAACTATTCAACGGATTTTAATGCAGCTTTCAGAAATAGATAGAGTGATTCAACGAGGAAGGTTCCTACGTATAATTCAATTAAGTTTTGTGTAACCTTTGCGCAGCAGAGGGGGGTCGCTAGTAGAGCGAATAGTCTTATAAAACTTCAATTATATCCTAGATTATTGTACGTAATAATCCACGCAACACTTTATCTTGTATCTATAACTCTATAGGTAATGTCCGAATCGCGGACGAAGGTGCCGTCAGAAAGTTTGACGGGAAGTTAGGTACTGTCAATAATCCAACTAGGAGCAATGGCAAAAGTTGTTATCTGGTTGAAATCAGACCCGTCAGCAACTGAGCTAAAGCAATAAAACGCGATGTCATAGTAGGTCGGGTTTAAATATAGGTACAATGGTACCATTTTTCAACGACAAAATTATACATTTATTAGAATGCTAAGTAGTTTAAATTGGCATTGTTCTAAAGGCCTTTCAGAAGGGAAATGACCTGTAGGATACTACGTCGCGCCGGCTCTGTATTTACAATAATACCCGCCATTCTGATCAAGACCCCTTCGAGCGCCACCAATGAGTTTGCACGTCCATATCACCAGTCTAGGATTTGGAGTGATTTTATATTCTCAAGTCCTTGTTTTAAATTATAACCATGAATCAGTAAAATGAAGCCGTATTTCAATTCGACACTTATATCGATTCATTGCAATTTAAAGTCGGTTCGATGTAAAATTCATTGCCAATCAACTCGAAGGACCAATGGCGTCATCTTAAGACATTATATTCAATTTGCCATTATTTCGCGTACGAGTAGAACTTAAGGTTCACATAATACGAGTATGTCCTTTAATTACGTGAGGCATTTTTGACCAATAAACATCATATTCAATAAACAAAATTACCGTTATCGAATAAAAATATCAATATTATATACAATTAAGCGATATTTTTCCGTTAACGTGATTTTAAGCCGATAACGAACACCTCACTTAACTAATGGATGCCCTATAATGCATTTTTTTATGCAATTGACATCGAGTGTCCTCGATGCCAGGTGTGAAAACCCGCAGTCGCCCTCGACTCGGGTACCGCCCTGCTCCACTCATAGTGTTCAATATTAATACTGAGAAAATGTACAGCCGCTTAACCTTATAGAATATAACTGGTCATTGTTCATGCACTTCGTAAAATAAATTGCCTTAAATTCAGCTTAGGTACTGATTTGGCATAGTTCAAAGGTACAAAACAATTAGTACCCCCCGCCCTTTGGTATTTGATTATTACCTACCACGCAACCAACATTATTCTAGCAAATTAAGGGCAAGCCTCTTCTTATTGTCAGCACATAACATCTTCAAAATCTAAATGACTATTTTATTCAGTTTAGGTCCTAATAAGGCACATATGAAGGTCTAAATTACCACCGGCTCGAAAACCATCTCAGAGGAACCGGCCAAAAACTCAGTGCTTTATCTTTTTTCACATAACAATCATAATATAACAATGTCAAATAGACATGTTTAACAAAAATCTTTTAGACATATTTGACGAGACCGCTGGTCTAGTGGTTAGTGTACCTGACTGCTATGCTAGAGGTCGCGGGTTCGATTCCCGCCGGGGCAAACA
Organism: Falcaria lacertinaria; assembly: GCA_951449985.1. Lineage (NCBI taxonomy): Eukaryota > Metazoa > Arthropoda > Insecta > Lepidoptera > Drepanidae > Falcaria > Falcaria lacertinaria. The sequence goes on from OX602108.1 coordinate 1,413,859, forward strand.
TTTATGTGACAAATATGTTTGCCTTGCGTCTGGGTGTTTGGTATGTATTATAAGTATGTATTTACAAAAAAAGAAAAAAAGTATATAAGTATTATATCAGCTGCTGGTTCCCATAGTACAAGCTTTGCTTAGTTTGGGGCTAGATGGCGCTGTGTGATAATGTCCAAGCCTTATTATTATTATATCTTGAGGAGCTTTGGAACACTTACCGCAAAACAAAATATATATAATAGTTGTTTGTCTGTGATCTACTGTAAGATAGAGGTAGGTACTCCCCAGTTGGGCGGCTCCTAATTTGATTGAAAAGTACCATTGTGCCCTACCTTACTTTAATTAATTTGCTGCTGACCACCAACCACGTATATCTCTTTTTATGCTTCGAGAGCAAGATATTCTTCGAAACTTTGACGCTACGTGATTTTGCCGCAGCCAAGGCGTCCGGCGAAAAATATTGTCTATGATCATTTAGATAAATAATAACACATACACATACTCAAGTAGAATCCACAAAATCTAACACTATATATATTATCCGAACAAAATAACTTGGTCCTACATAAACAGTTATTATATTTATTGAAATGTGTAAATTTGTCGGGTTTCGTGAATAAATCAATGTGATAACTCAATTTCACAAGTGCTGCCACTAGACAACTTAGATTATTCTTTGTTTATAGATTTTTATTGTTTCGGTACCGAATGAACTAAACTTCATTTTTTGTATATATAAATTTAAATCTAATAATAATTATTACCTTACTTTAATAAAAAACAAACAAAAGAAATGCTTCATATACATATTATTTTGTTTAATAATAATTGTAATTGAAAAAGGACATGGTGGTAGAAGACAATATTGATAAACTACATTTAGTGTCTATACTGAAAAAAATACTAAGCTTTCAATAATACAAACAGCATAATTACGACAAGATTTGAATCAACAAGAAACTCCATAGATTAGTTTAGAGAACAGTGGAAGACCGAGAGAACCGTCAGTTCCCTATATCTATATCTATACTGATAATCTTTGATTTCTGATAATATTATAAAGGGGAAATATTTGTATATTTGTGGGTACGTACTCCGAAATTACTGGACTGATTTTTTCACCGTTAGAAAGCTACATTATCACCATAGACTATTATACTAGCTGCCCGCCCTGGCTTCACACGGGTAGACAAAATATTTGATAAATGTCTACCCGTTCAAAGCCGGGGCGGGCCGCTAGTATTCAATATGTCATGCGGTGATGCGCGGCACGGCGCCGGCGTGGGCTACGCGTGAGTTTCTTTTTCATTTCGAACTATTTCGAAGGTTACGTCAGTTGTGCAACAGTTGACTCGGCGCGCTGCGAGCAGAATACCTAAAGAACAAAGGATTCTGTTACTACACCTATGTTTTCTGGTACCCATACGCTACCCAACCGTTTAATTTTTACTAAACAAAAGTATTATTTGATTTCCCTCATATAGGTACTTCATGCTTATCAAATGATATTCAAATATTCGTTTCAATCTAACTAAGGTCACGTTAAAACCTAGAGGAATAATGCAAAATTTATTTAGAATTTAACCTTCGGTCTAAAACTGAATCCAGTAAAATTTCCTTTGTGACACTTAGTATTCTGTGCCTGCACAGACGACTGTGTTGCCCTTTGGCGAAATTGAATTTCAATTTATCTTGTAAGTGGGACACGGCGCTCGCGCATGTTGCAATACGCGTACCAATGAATGTGTTTCGCGGAGAGACATCACACTGGTAAACGCAAAGAAAATCCTTTGTTCTGGATTTTTAAATCTTGCCTCACTTATGTGCGAAGCGAAAAATCGCAACTTTTAACAAAAAGGCGTAAGCGTAAGCGCTGTTGTTAGTGGCAATTATTTTTGGATATTACTGATTTTTGTATTATTTATAATCCAACGTTGTGGAATTAAAGTTTGAATGTGATCCACATTGTCATCCCCAACAATTAAACCAGCGCGTGATATTTTGGCTTTAAAAAAAAACAATTTGCATCTGAATCAAGTCCGTCGTGACAAATTCAGGACATTTTACATGTATTTATGTATCGTGTAAAGTAAGCCTCTTGTGTACATACGGTATGCGTTTTCTTGATAGGAATTATGCCGAGCGGTTAAGATGCCAGCAGATCGTAAAATGTGCTCTTTAAATAGCATTGTATGCGAAATGTGAAGTGATTCTGTCGCTTGAACTTATCAACTGGCTCAAGTCAGAATAGGAGAATTAGGTAAAATCGCCCAATTAATCCTTAAAAGTTCCTATGACTTGATTTCTTTTTGATTTATTATATTAAATTTATAGAATAAGTTTTATCCAATCTTGTTCATCTAAGTTGGTAGCATTGCTGCATTGTAGGTTATTCGAATTCGGAATTCAGTTCTGGATTGCACACTGGAGGGACAAAGAATATTGCTCAACTGATTTCAATACGCTGCTCCAAATTCAAGAATCTAAAATTCTGATATCAACCTACATTTGGATGAAACTTACACAATAATCTTTTTTTTACCAACGATATCTTATTGGTAACGCGATTTTTTATTGAACTATTTATTGGCATTAAATTTAGCCCGGCGCCCGCGCCGCTAAACAAACCTTAGCCATAATAAATGATCGTAAAATAATGATTATACCTAATTCTTACTTTGTAATCATTATTAGTGGTAAATAGCAATGCGGCTAATTATCCTGTTAATCTAAAATTATGTTAAGTGCCAATATTAAACGCAAAGGTTACGAAAGGAATACCGATATGATACGAACAGCGATAGCCTACTTCTTGCGAGAATAACAACTCGTATCGTAAGCTGACGGATATTAGAATAACTATTACGTAGGTATCTAGATCTACGGGTGTATTTAAAGTTATACTCTGAATCTAACTTGGAAGCCGTTTAAAATTATGTAAAACATTATTTTCTTTACAACGTTTTTTTATCAACTATATTTATTTCGACAGTACCTACGAAACTTTGTTAAAAAATGTGCATGTTAGATTATCAACATTATTTTGAGACTGGCATAAATTGCTCAATCACTTGGTTTGACCTTGCTGAGTTAGGCAATACTACATACGCCACACACAACTCGTACAACAGACAAACACTTTTATACTATCCTAGTACAATGCAAGCTAGTAAGCGCGAGGCTAATGGGTGAGGCTGGTGGGTCGAATGTTCAAAAATCAAGTTAAAGAGTGATTTAGGAGGGAGTTTCATAGGCATAAGGTAGGTCCTTATGCCTATGAAACTGCGCTAACCCTACTAGATTATCTACTCTGAGATACAACTGTGACATCAAACATACCGCCTGTTTTCAAGCGTTTACCACAGCTACAGTTTGCAACACCAACACCCGCAGCCATGCTTACTATTCTATAATTGTTAACGCTGAAGAAAACCAGGGATTTGAAAACCTGACCACGTGACACGTAAACAGTTTTTAATGCCCATAGATTTCCTTCGTTTTCAAACGTTAACGATTGTAGATAGTAAACAAGGCTACCTGCAGGAGTAACACTCGCGCGTTGCCAACCCTGCAGATATCTCGTCAGACACAGACTAAAAGGACCCCATGCCGTTTCAAATTGCTGGATACATCCGTAATCGGTCGCTTTCAGGCAAATTATTAGTTTCCGATGTTTCCTCGGCAAAGTGTGGCGCCGTTTCTACAGCCTTGTGCCACTTACACATTTGTGTATTTGTGTTGGTATCTGCTTGTAGTGTTTATCGATGTGTTATTGGTTGCTGCGTGCATTGGATGGTGCAACACGTTCATATTTATTGGCAGCTAAATAAAACATATCTGCTAACTCTAACATGAATAAATTTAAACGAATTTAAGCAAGTAGCACTTCCAATTGTTTTTTTAACAATCGAATTATATTTTTTTAATTCTTAAACGTTCTAGATTCAAAGGTCTTCTAACCGTTTCTATTTTCGTATGTACATGAAACAATTAAATATACACAGTAAAAATAATAAAACCCTGTTGGGAAAAGGAATATGCTTATTATTATTAAAACGTGTTTTAAAATAGATTTTTAAGAATCAGACACTCTGAAGAATGACATAGATCAGGCTCACCTGATCTTGGGGGTACGGGGTATCCGGAGTGAAGCTAGGGGAAGGCCCTTGTACCTAACTGATGATCCGCGTTGGTTGAATATAAGGTCTGGCTGGGCATTAGCTTACGGCCCGACGGATGTGGCGAACGGTTTGTTATTATTGGCTCTTGATCAAAGAAACTTGATGACTTGTCTAGAATCTACATCCTAGAATTCTTAGAATCTAGTTAATATACAAAATAGTATTTGTTTATGTATTCGTTCTTATTTCCAATACAGAATGAAATTTTCATACCGGACCGTAGTTCCAGAGATGACACCAAACATGGTAAATAAGTTAAAATACTGTTATTATATTTACGACAAATATTATTATCTACTTATATTATAACAGCTATAAGCTGGCATCTTGAGACGGGTTGAACAAACTGTAAACTTGGATTTTCAGTAAATTATTTTATGTTAAAATATTCCCAGCGACTATACTATTACCCGTTTTTCCGTAGGAATGAAGCATTTTTCTGCGGTAAAAAATTGCTTATTTTTATCAGGGATAATGTCAGCTTTTAATGGTAAAAGTTTATTTCTAATCGGTCCTGTAGTTTCGGAGCCTGTTCAATAGGTACAAAAAACAATCAAATCTTTCCTCCTTATAATATTAGTGTAGTTATAAGTTCACTCCAAAATGTAGGTACTTGTAAATCTTGTAATATAACTACCAACATTATAATCATAATCCTCTGATGCAAATAGTCTTTAAACTACAAAGTATGCTGGTCCGAGATTGTTTAGTATTGATTACATATACGCTTAATTAACCTTTGAACCTTTTGAACTCGATAAATTGCACAGAAAATGCACGAAGTAGATGACAATAGAAAAAAAATTAGGTACATATTTTATGGTATATAACTGTTTAATTAATTTAACGCAAATAAGCTGTTCGTTCACACTTACTTATGTCAGAAATATGTATGAGGAGAAATTACTTTTATATTTCACAATAACATTTTATTTCAAACTAAGAATTTTATATTTGTCGTTCATGATTTTTTTATTTTCAATTATAGCACAATAAACCGAGAATAAGAATATGACACTGCTGTTAGAAATATTACATAATATTATGAATAGCTAAAGTATTCTGAGTATTATTTCGTTGTTAATACGATCCAAATGGCAAACGAATTAAACGTAATTATTATACTAATTTAAATGGTGTAAAACTGTACCTACCCATCTAATTAAATAAAATTGTTTGCGTGGAATTATATTTTCATATTATTTGTGAAATCAGGTTAGCTAATTTAAGCTGGTATTGTGAAAATTGGTGGCGGAACGCGTAGGCCCCTCAATGCGGGCGCCGCATCACTTGACTGTTTTGTAATACCGCTAAAATCGTGGTAAGCAGGTCAAGGATCGCCTTATTTACATGTACCTGAGAAATAGCCAGAACGCTACACATTATATTGTACGGGTACCGTAAACATACGAGTATGTACTCTTTCTAATATATACTTCTATTTGTTATGATAATAGTGATCTGGCATTGTCACAATGCGCCATCTGGTCCCAAGCAAAGCAAATATTATGGTGCAGTAACTTTTTACACTTCATAAAGTTTTTTTTCGTAAATATATGTATAGTATTTACGTACCAAACACCCAGCGTTGAAGATCTTATTAACTGTAACAAACTTTCTTTGAAATATTTCTACAAAATCTCAAATTATTAAAAGAGAGAAAAAATATGTCTTCTTGTTTTCTGACAAGACAAAAACAACTTCTTAAAACGGCGCGCCTCGCCCTGTTCGCAAAAAAGGAAAGGTTCATTTACGCATTGGCGTAAACACCCAGGCTTAAGGCAAACAGGAATGTTGATGCGGGAATCGAACCGGCGATACTTAACGTAGAGTGAGGTTCAGTAACCACTAGACCAGCGGTTTTATCTATGACGTATTGAAGAAAGCTTAGGTACTTTCCTCAAAAACGCATTGTATTAATTAAAAAAGGAGGTAATCGCAGATTTACGAAAATCCATAGTTGTGGTCAACCTGCAAATATTAATTCTTATATAAAGATATAAAATCAAATTAATATATTTATACAATAAGTCCATCATTCAAAGTCTGTAAACTTCAAAATGGTCGACATTCGCCAAACTTCTTTATATGTAAAATTATGATCAGCCCTCTACTGGAGTCAGTAGATCTAAATTGCAAACTCATACGCATGGAACAAACATGGCACTAAGTCCATTGCCTACGCGACAGGGTCCACTGCGAGCCAGAATGTTCCTGAAAATCACAGATAATGTATTCTCATTATTTATTGAAATCTTGTTTTCCGCTCGACACATTTACATCTGCACTGAAGTCAGAATCATTATTAAAATAAAAGCAATATATCAAAAATCAAACAATCATTTATTCAACTTAGGATCTTATGAACAAGTTTACTTCTTTTTACGAAAATTGCGCGGACGGCAGAGTAAGAAATTTGAAACAGTTAATGTTTACATGGAGGATATAGGCATAAGAAAACTTTATCTATACACATAAATAAAGCTTAAAGGTTTGTTTTGAATGTTTTTACTAAATGCATGAATGTAAACACGATACTGATTTAGAACATGTTGTCTGTCCGTCTTTTTTAGTGCCGGGTAATATCTGAAACGGCTAACCGATTTGAATGGGACTTTCGATGGCAGATAGCTGACTTTACTGGGTGTACTTAATAGTAGGGGAGCCCAAGCGGGGATTTCGGGATTTACTAAAGCGCGTCAGATTAATATACAGGGCGATACCTTGTATCCGGTTAAGTACCTCCACCAAATATGAGCCCATATATAAGGCCGCCCGTGAAGGAAAAAGGATCAGATTAGTAAAAAAAAATTGATCATTAAAAATTATCGAGCGCGTCAGATTAAGGTAAGGTGAGCTAATTACATGCTAAAAAGTGTATATTCCACTAATCTGACAATTTGAGAGTGACGTAAAGAAAGGGGAGGGCAGCAAAGTTGTAAAAAAAACGTCATCTTGACATTCTCGAGCGTAGCCAATTTTTTTTATTTTTTTAGGAAATAATTCAAGGATAACGAAAAATATATAATCTGACGATTTCCGTAAGCCGAAATAATAAAAAATCGTCGATAAAGTTTAGTGCGTGCAGCTGGGTGATACCTATATTTCCCTCTCCGCGTTTCTACTCCTGTGGGCATTTTTTTTTATTATTTTCTTATAAATACAAGTATTCTACTCAAAAAACATATACTAATTTATTTGCATGCTATTTCCTGAGCTTCTCAATTAATTATGTTCAATGATTTAAAAAATGGAAAAAAAAATTTTTTTTATCAGATTAGGCGAATCCCTTTAGATAATCGTCAGATTATGAGACAGCACGTCTAGAACAATAAGATGAACAACATATATCTTAATCTGACGCGCTTGAGTATTTCAAAATGGCGAATTTTTTTTGCACATTATAATAATGGCCGCGAGTTTGCGTCAAATCGAAATCGTCAGATTATTGAATGAGAGCTTTTTTTTGGTGCATTTAACACCCCCTTAGAAAATCTGACGCGCTCGATTTTTTTTTTTTTTTTTCATTTTAACCCTTACGTACAACCACCCTCATTCGCATCATGCAAATGATCAGATTAACATACGTACATCATTAAAAATACGTAGGACATTGATGCTATCAATATCTGACGCGCTCGAGTATGTCCATGCAACAGTTTTTTTTACATATTTAAAAATCTATAGCCGCTTCCGCCACCGATGAAAAGGTATATATTATATAACATTTTTTTCTTTTTATCATCTAAGCTTTGCAACCTAATAGGTCTCTATGACGCTCGAGTAAATCCCCATTTAGCATCGTGGGCTCCCCTACTATAAGGCTAAATTTATTTTGGGAAAATAAATGTGTTCCACGCAAAAAAAAGGACCCATGAAATCGTCAACAAATTAAATTCCACGCGTACGAAGTCGCGGGCACAGTCAGTTTGAATGAGTATAAACATTACATTACACTCATTACCATGCATTTGACACAAGTCTCATTGGATGTCAAAGTCACTGTTTGTGTTTGTTTACATTTCGAATTGCAATCACTAGGTGACCGATAGATATATATATCCTACTAATATTATAAATGCGAGTTTGTGTGTATGGATGGATGTTTGTTAAGCGTGCTACACACCTTCAGTTTTAACTGTACAGTCGAACTGTGCAGTTAAATCGTACGTGTGTAGGCAAAACTGACAACTTAGTAGTTGAACTGACGATCTAAACTGAACGTGTGTAGTCACTAGGGGCGTCAGTTATAACTGCACAGTTCGACTGTACGTTTACAGTTAAAACTGAACGTGTGTCACGCAAAAACTACTCAACGACTTTTTAACCCCGGAAATTTTTATCCTGTTACATATCACAAAGAGGAAGCAACTTGTTTGTTATATCTTAAAATTATTTGATTCTCTAATCAAAAGCTGCATTGTCCCAGAGTAACATACTACAGTCGGTTCCAAAAATAACGGGTCAGTCACATAAACCCGAATATCTCCCGAACTACGTATGCCATCCTAATGAAACGAAGACTGTTCAATTGAGAATTTAATTATACAGATAAAAAATAAAATAAAGCTTAGTTACACCCACAATATTAATCTTAAATTAAAAAAAAACTAAAGTAGTCATATTTTTCTTAAGATTACATTTTTTTTTATGATTGTTTTTTTGCTGTTTTTCATCACTTTCTTCATTTAATACTTTGTATTGCCTCCACGAGCTCTTCTGACAGCTTCCAGGCGATTAGGCATGCTGTACACCAAATTTCGGAGCCGGTGCTGAGGAATACCTTCCCATTCCTCCACCAGTGCTTGTATGAGCTCGGGAAGCGTGATTGGTGGGGGGTTTCGACCTTTCACGCATCTCTGAAGCTCGTCCCAGGCGTGCTCGATGGGGTTTAAGTCCGGGCTTCGCGCTGGCCACTGCATGAGTTCGATACCGACCTCTTCAAGGTAGTCATGTACAATTCTGGCGGTATGGGGACGCGCATTATCATGCATTAATATGCCATGCCGGTCCATCCTGGCCATGAAAGGACCTACATGTTCATTGAGGATCTCTTCCACGTACCTCTCTGCATTTAGAGTTCCATTTTGAATGAGCACCAGCTCGGTGCGGGCCTCAGCAGAAATCCCAGCCCAAACTTGTACGGAGCCTCCACCGTACGCCACTTTTTCCTCCACACACGCTTGATGGAAGCGCTCCCCTGGTCTTCTGTACACCAACTGCCTACCATCATGCTTATAAAGCATGAATTTAGACTCGTCCGTGAACATTACCCTAGACCAATCGTCTAGTGTCCAGTTTAGGTGTTCGCGCACGTATCTCTGTCTTGCAATTCGATGTCCCCGTTCCAGTTTGGGGCCATTTGCGGGCCTCAATGGTTTCAAATTTGCTTCAGCAAGACGTCTTCTTACTGTTTGAGCGCTTAAATTGCCACCTCCAAAGCGAATAAAGTGAGTTTTTAGACCAACAGCAGTTTGAAAACGATTTCGGAGCATTGTAGCCACCAGTTGTCTGTCTTCCCTGGCCGTTGTGCATCTTGGTCTGCCATTTCCTGGTCTTCTAAGGTGTGATCCGGTCTCTTGGTACCGCTGGACTACCCGCTGAACAGTCGACAAAGATACACCAATGTTTCTGGCTGTTTCACGCTGGCTCCGCCCAAGTTCCAAAAAAGTTAGGATTCTGGTACATTCCTCTAGCGTGACTGCCATGCTTCACCTCACAGAATAATAATTATGCACGTGGAAGACGTTCACGATAATTTTTTTGTGACAGAATAGAAATGGAAAGCATCCATAATGACATGAAACAAAAATTTTGTTTTTAAAAATAGTCATTTTTTTAAATTTTGTTTTTCTAATGAAGTTTTTTTTCATCAACCAGTTTAAATAATATGCTATTAGAAGCGCAACTAAAAAGTCTTTATTCTGTTTTTTATTTCATTGATCTAGCTTTTACAGTTCTGGAGGTATTTCAATTTTTGTGACTGACCCGTAATTTTTGGAACCGAGTGTATATTAGGTCCTTACATATGAAATTGGCGTTTTTCGTACTGGCCACTTTAATCACGAATTTCTCCTCTTTGGTAAGGAATTCCAAATTCAAATTTGTACAGCTATAGACTCATGTATTTGTGCTTCGATGATCGTCATTCATTTGTTTTTTTTCTTCTGTTTTTTTCTGTTTGCGTCACTCATTTTACAAAATGGAAAACCTTAAATATCGCATTATTTACGAGTACGAGTTCCGCCGTGGCACTAGTGCTGCGGAAACAACTCGAAGGGTGAATGATGTGTATGGCGGTCGTGTTGCAAAAGAAAACACAGTTCGTTTTTGGTTCCAACGTTTTCGTTCTGGAAATTTCGACCTGCAGAACAAGCCCCGTGGACGGCCTGAGACTCAAGTTGATAATGAAGAGTTGAAGGCTATTGTGGAAGCGGATCCATCGCAAACCACGTCCGAGTTAGCTGCAGGCTGCATTGTTAGTGATAAAACTGTTTTAATTCACTTGAAGCAAATTGGGAAGATTAAAAAGCTTGAAAGGTGGGTACCTCACGAATTGACTGAAACAAACCGGCAAACGCGCGTCGACTGCTGCGTTACATTACTAAACCGGCACAATAATGAAGGTATTTTAAACCGAATCATTACCTGTGATGAAAAATGGGTTATTTACGATAATCGGAAGCGCTCAGCGCAATGGTTAGATCCTGGCCAGCCAGCCAAATCCTGCCCCAAGCGAAAATTATCCCCAAAAAAGTTACTTGTAAGCGTTTGGTGGACTAGTGCCGGTATTGTTCATTACAGTTTTTTCAAATCTGGCCAGACTATTACGGCTGATGTCTATTGTCAGGAATTGCAAACCATGATGGAAAAGCTAGCGGCTAAACAACCTAGGCTGGTCAATCGCTCCACGCCACTGCTGCTTCACGACAACGCTAGACCACACACTGCGCTACAGACGGCTACTAAATTAGAAGAGCTTCAATTGGAAAGTCTAAGACATCCTCCGTACTCCCCGGACCTTGCTCCAACAGATTACCATTTTTTTCGAAATTTGGATAACTTCTTGCAAGGGAAAAAATTCAACTCCGATGGGGCAGTCCAAATCGCCTTCAAAGATTTTATTGATTCCCGTCCGACTGGTTTTTTTAGTAAAGGGATCAATGAACTACCTATGAGATGGCAAAAGTGCATAGAAAATAATGGTTCATACTTTGATTAATTAAATATATTATATTAAAAAATATTCGACTTTTTGTTCCTCCCATACAAAACGCCAATTTCATATGTAAGGACCTAATATATAAGGCTGTATGCTTTAATTATGATTTAACTATTACATACCTAAAACATGTATACAAATCCCACATGGAGAACTAGTGCATGTTTCGAATGAACGTTTCATGAATAAAGTAAAACATAGGATACGTTTGATCGCTTTGTAAATTATATGCAGACAAATTCACGGGCAGACTGCTAGTATATCCTTCGACAACTTTGTTTGTATCTTTCATAACAAATGATTGAATTTGACACCTTATAAATAAATTAATGTTATCGGCGTTAGACAGGTGCGCGTGTGTATTGTTTTGTGGGTGTGTTTCATGCGCTCGCGCCATAGAGCTTTGATAAATAACCAGGTCACAGCCTAATATTGTTTTGCCAAAAAAGGTGCCAAGTCATACTAATCGTTTCTGATCAATTTAATGCTGCTGTGCGATTGTATTGGAGCGTTTAAACATTAACCCTCAAGATTCGCAACAATGTGTGCAGTCGGTTTTAAATCACGTCCGTAAATTCATTCACATCACGTAAATAAATTACATCATGTTCTGACACTGCGGTGGTAACTTGGTCCTTCATTAGTACATTATTAGGGCCTTATCTGAATAAATTACGATTTGATTTTGATTTTAAATATATTTATCATTATTCGTCATTATCGCCTATGACGAAAGGGTTCCTTTTCGAAGCTGCTATGTGATTCTCTAGAATCATAAATAAAAAACATCTCAATTTCTAATTGAATGTTTAATCCGTGCCGTCAAACCACAGCTACGAGGAGATTCAAACGTATCGCTTTTAAAAATAAACTGCTCTATGACATTTATGAGACATTTATGACATTTATTTATCACATAACTGGACATACCAAAGACTTAACAAACAGTCACTAGTAATCGTCTATTACTGGGACAGGAGGGAAAAAATAATAATTTCATACCTATTACAATTTGGTAACAAGTCTTCTAGTGTGAGATGACAGCAATATAGGTGTTAGTTAATGTAGCGTGTGCTAAAGCGAGATAGCGATACTGACGCTTGAGATCAATGTCTTTGTATGCAAATGTTGCCCATGGCCTCTCTTTATTAAATCTCTTTGCGTTGCGGCATACGCTCTCTCCCGTCATCCATATCAGTCGTGAGCGAGCCATGTCGCAGCTTTGGCACTTCTTTGTGCGATCGGAAGTACTTAGACCAGTTGCCAGTATGTAAAGTGTATCCCATAGACGCGTTGATATTAAAGAGGATAGTTAATACCAATAAGATATAGACGAATATATACCTTACCTGAAACCATCTCATTAGTCCCATGGGAACATTTGTCGCATTTTTTTAATAAGTTTCAGAAGTATTCTAGTTTCCGCGAATCATTCTAATAAAACACTGTTCGTTTATAATTTCTCAAAAAATGTTCTCGCGAAAGTTACTTGAATGAATTATTAAAAGTAGTCCCACTGAATGCCGTTAATAAATTTTATTGTCCTGTAAAGTACTGCGAGCAGGAAAATCATTCGACTACGTTTCGAAAACATAACAATCAATATGTTAAAAAGTTCATACCATTTTATAGTTCACCTTTTCGCTTTCGTTTTCCATCCAAGTGAAATCGATGGCGATACAAATACGCTATCAAAAGCAATACGATAGTCTTCCAACTAAGGCTACTGGAGGTCTATTCCGTATTAAATACGCAAAAAAATTGCATAAAATGAGAATAAAAAGGTGATAAAATTGCGAGAGACAGTTGTTCCGCATGCATGCTTCAGCTGACCTTGGCAACTTACCCGTAATGCATTTACAAATACGACATGTTTATGCTTATTTAACTATTTATACTTACCCTTCGAGCGTCACTACTCAGTCGTGAGCGCGAACATGCATATTCCCAGACTGGGGCACAAATTCTAGGGATATTTTAACCTAGTCCATACTATTTAATCAGCCCCTGTCCTGAACATGTTCTATCAAGGAGCCAAAAAGTTTCAATTACCTTTTTAAATGTTATTAACTGTTCATGGATTAGCTACTAGCGACCCGCCCCGGCTTCGCACGGACAGAGTGAGTCATATAAATTAAATATCTACAAATTACAAATGAATTATAGGTACATCAGACATTTTAATATTTAGAAAAAACCGCTACAAAATCCGTTGCGAAGTTTTTACGATCTAAGCATACACAGGGACAGACAGACAGCGGGAAGCGACTTTTTTTATACTATGTATGTATTGAAGTCAAGGTTTGATTATATGGAGCGGCGCCGGCACGGTAATTTCGAACATTAAAAAGGTTGTTTCAAAATTCAAGTAGAATTCAAATGTATGTCGTTTATACGGGTGCTGTGGAGGTCATTTATCCAGTATGAATCAATAAACACTACATTTTTTTATTAAGAACCTAAGTAGATTTCTAAGAGAGGTAGGGCGATTTGGGATTTCCCGTGGGTTATCCCATTTAAATAGGATGCCGCCCGACTGGGGACTGTACCTCCGCCTTACAGAAGACCGCAGTGAAATAACACTACTTGATGTAGTGTTGTGTTTCTGCGGTAAGTAAGGTTGCTGTGCTAGTAGTAATGCTGCTAGCACAGTGAGTCCTCCTCGACAACGTGGTTGGCACCCCGTTAGTGATACCCCTTGGTATTGCTAGCGGCTATAGGCTACGGTGACTGCTTACCATCAGGTGGGCCGTATGCTTGTGTGCCACCTTAGTGATATAGAAATAAGTAGATATTTTAGCGGATATTTAGATAATTCTATATTTGGGTGTACTAAGTAATATAAAATCAAGGGTGAAATAGCTCCATTATCAATTAACACATGACAATCGAATCACTGAAATTACTCTAAAGATACAAATTACTTAACAAAAACTAATTATAATAAAGATACGATTACTTCGCGGTGACGGCGCGCGTCGTATAAACAATCCTTTGGTAATTTAAATGTCATCTATAAATATGATCACGTCATAAAGTAACACCACACGCATTATATTCCAGAGATTTAACAATTTGCCTTGGAACAGTCATGGCGCTTGAACTCTCAATTGCCGAGCGCTGTATACAGAAAGCATGAAACACCGTAAAATCATTCGGGCCAAAACCCAGAAAAAAAAACAATAAATAATAATAATAGTGTTATTTATTGTTATGCCAGAACTTCGCCAGTGTTTTGGCTCAGGGAGGACAAAATGCACAAAGCCAAGATAGAAACCTACAAAGCAGTGCTTCCCAACTTCCCAAGCTATGGCCCGGTAATTTCCATTCTGCCGCTTCGTGACCCATTGTCCGAAACCAATGTTTCGGTAGCCAATCACGACGACCAGGGCCTTGGTGGCTATGTTGTGTATCAAGCGTTGCCTGCTATTCTAGCGATGCAACTTCGAATACCACCGGTCTGTACCAATGAGTTATTCTTACTTAAGTGCAGTGATAAGTCACACCACGAGCTTTACGGTGAAGAAAAATATCGTGAGGAAACTTGCATACGTCTGAAAAGAAATTCAAGGACGTATGTAGTGCCTAAGAGACGGCGACGGACTCACCATCTGTCACGTTGGCACCCTATTATCTTCGGTGGAAAGTGGGTATTGTAACACCTCTGCCTACCCCTTCGTACCCTTGTGGGAAGGCTTGAAGATATAAATAAGCCAATTTAGTGCGAATGCAACGTCTATTTATCAGTCAGCGTCGGCGATCTAAAATGCATTGATCGTGGTATTATTTTAAAACAAGGCGGGAATGCAACCCGGTATTTTATTCTGATAGCCTGGTACCTACTCACCAAATGGGGAACACTGCTGTAAAGATAGCAATCACAATATTTTAGAAATATCCGTGATGGAAAGGAATATCCGTTTAAAAAAACCTTTTGTTGTTAGTCCTTATAATTGAATAATATATTGTTTTTTTTGCTTAGATATTAAATTATTGCACTCTGCAAGTCGAATCAAAATCAAAAAATCATTTCAGTTTAGGCCCTAATAAGACACTTATGAAGGTCTAAATTACCATCGGTTCGGAAAGAAAGCCACCTGAGAAGAACCGACAAGAAACTCAGTGCTCTGTCTTTTTTCTCATGTAACAATGCATGATATAACAATTTGTATCATCATTCACATTAGTAGGAAATTACAAATATCAAAATGAAAGCTACCACCTTTATAGTCTGCACCATTTTGATTTAGTTAGAAATTGGTGTCCATTCTGTAGTTCAAAATTACTAAACTTAACTAATTTGACAGGTCTAAAAGTCTTGCTATCCCTTTCTCATGTACGGGGTTAAATAAGGATGGCAATATTTTTAGACCTGTCAAATTAGTTATGTTTAGTCATTTTGAACTACAGAATTTGCACCAAATGATACTGGTATGTACGCCGCATGCATTCAAAAATGCAGGTGTGACCCAAATAAACAATCATACACAAACAAATCAATTCTTCGCTTGATCTAGATCCATGGATCTAGATACCCGTTATATTGAATGCTTGAATTTATGATCACCTTATCGCCTTGTTGAGTTGGGTTGGGTCATCTTACGTTTTATAAATATGTTTAAGGGGAAATTGGGACCACAAGGAATAAATCATTATTTTGTGGGGTACAATGGGACCACAAATTAAGATACAGTTCTTATCTTAATTTCACATACGGGTTGGAAAAACATTTTCCTGAAACATCGGCGAAATGTGAAGAAATGTACATAGGTAGGTACACATTTAATATTATAGACAACTAGCGGTTACCCGCGAATTCGTCTGCATTTATTTAAAGACAAAGGCTTTTAGGACACCGTGTATTGTCCGGAACTAAACGACTAAACGTGAATGCCTCATTTCAACTCAATCGGACACTGGGAAGTGGGTCAAATTTGACTTGGAAGATGACACATACCGGATAGATGAAACTAAATAAATGCTTGTAAAATACACTTAAGAGAGAGCAAAAGCGATGCGATCTATATAATTTAATCTCTTTGTTGAAAAAGCGCCTGACAAGCATTTAAATACCTTTAAATTAGCTGTACTGGATCAATATCTTCAGATATAATGTAAATTATTATACTTAGTTTCTTACATACAATGTTTATTGACACTGCGGCCGGTCAAACAGAGCGACAACCTTCGTGAGACAATTGACTTAAACTGGTCACAATTAGCGGATAAAAAGCCACACAATTCTACCTTCAACTGCCAATTCAAGTTGATGATGATATTGGTCACTCGACAAGGGTGACCGATATATATTCTTATTCGCTAGGAAAGCTTTCTAACTAGTACTCCTTACCTTCAATCCTTGATTTGATCATGACATTGTAATAAGTCATAAATAATAATTTCAGTAAACACTTAACAGCGCGTTACAAATATATTATACCTTAAAACATTCCAATTTTTGTAGCTTGACATGTGTAGGTTCGTGCCTCGTTGACTGTACCGCATAATTTTATTCAGGCTCAAGACAGATTTAGAACAAAAAAAATATTATCATAGGGATCCGATTATTCTCGAAGTCGCGCGTCTTAATACGCATTAGCCGGCCTAGAACAATAGCGAGTCTGTGATCGGGTTCTTCGATAGGGCCAATTTGCAAACGACACATCTACATAATCCCTAATTTGTATTATAGAGCCAATCATTTGTGTAGCCGCCTGCAATAAAAATAACACTAACCCATATCATTATCAAACCGGGTAGTAAAATAATTAAGGTACAATCTGTCATAAAATAAAATGTAAGTACAGTTGTACCTCCGGTTACAGTTTGTGCGCGGGGTAGCTTCGGACAATTGAAAGCACTGTTACGGTTGCCTCTTTGTTTTCCTTCTATGTTTCTTACACCGCCTCTGTGTTACGGTACTTCCCTGAACAGTAAACCCGTTTATTCTTCATTTTATTATTGCTATACTCATTTCATAGGATACGAGGACGATAATCATTTTATCGAAGGACTTAAAAGGATCCCTGCATGTAGGTCAGGCTCTATCTAGAGCAATTAGGACGCTATAGGGTGAATTAGGGCAAAGCTATTTTCTTGTTCTAAAGCGCAATCAAACGGACTACTTTGTCAATCTGCGGAGTTATCTCAGGCTATCAACGTTATTTATTAAGAGGATTAATGTAGCTAATTTAATATGTTCCAATAACGATAAGAACAAAATTAATTCCAAATAAACTGTCAAAAAAGATATACATTGCGAATGTAAGAAGAAGCTGCGGAAGGACAAGGTCCAATTTTCTAGATCAAATTACCAAAGTACTCAATGATGGAAAGGTAAAGAGTACTCGGAATCGGCGGGCACGTATGAAAAGATTGATGAATGTAAAGAAGCAAAAGTGGTGTGTAAGTCTCGAGTAACATGACAGTCTACACTCTCTGCCTACCCCGTGTGGGACTTGGCGTGATGATATGTAGATAATTAATACCAAAATGGTAAATCTCCGCAAAACTTTTAATACTTACCAAGGATACAGATCATCAATCGTTCAATATTTTTATCTACCTACCTATTCGAAAATTAAACGATTGTGAAATGAGCCTGAAATGAAGTGAAATCGTCGCATCTCAGAATCAGGTCGGCCGTTTCTTTGCAATTTAGTTGGGCAATCGCTTTGTTATTCCAAACATCTTGTATATTGGGGCAGATTGATTTGCGTACCCAACTGACCGGCGCGCTGGTAACACACGGCGCGGCGCGTGTTCCTCGAATTAGTGCTATTGATGCCATCATTCACTATCTTTTGGCTTTTAAGTTCTTTTATTTGACGCAGACTAGCGATAATGCGCTTCGGAGCGTCAATATGTTAATTATTATACGGGACATCCGTGATTGATAGCTATTTGAAGAGCCCCTGGCCCTGTAAAGTAAATACAGTACGGGACTCCGATCGTTCCACAAACGGATAAAACAGAGCGAGTTTTCTCTGCCGCTGCAACGGCCGTATCATCAATCATAATACGTGTAGCAAAAACTTTTACGAAAATAATTAGGACGCAGGACTATGACATTTGGCACAGTTGAAGCTTATATGGTGAAGGAATGCAGAAAGATAATCTATATCTACACTATCTACACTAATATTATAAAGAGGAAATATTTGTATTTTGGTGGGTTTGTATTGAATAGGCTCCGAAACTGCTGGACCGATTTCAAAAATTCTTTCACCATTAGAAAGCTAAATTATCACTGAGTAACATAGGCTATATATTATACTACACTAATATTATAAAGAGGAAATATTTGTATTTTTGTGGGTTTGTATTGAATAGGCTCCGAAACTGCTGGAACGATTTCAAAAATTCTTTCACCATTAGAAAGCTAAATTATCACTGAGTAACATAGGCTTTATATTATACTAGCTGCTCACCCCGGCTCCGCACGGGTGAACAAAATCTATACTAATATTATAAAGAGGAAAGATTTGTATTTTTGTATGTATTGAATAGGCTCCGAAATTACTGGACCCATTTCAAAAATTCTTTCACCGTTAGAAAGCTACATCATCACTGAGTAACATAGGCTATATATTATACTAGCTTCCCGCCCCGGCTTCGCTCGGGTAGACAAAATATTTGATAAATGTCTATGGGCTCCAAAACTACTGGACCGATTTCAAAAATTCTTTCACCGTTAGAAAGCTACACTATCACTGATTAACATAGGCTAGCTGCCCGCCCCGGCTTTGCACGGGAAGACAAAATATTTGATATAAATGTCTACCCGTGCGAAGCCGGGGCGGGCCGCTAGTATTTGATAAAAAAAAGAAGAAAGGCATAGGTATCTACTAAGGAAGGGGTTTTGGAAATCCGTAATTTTTGAGGTTAAACGTATGAACATTCGTATTTGGCCTTTCAGTTAAACGCACAACCCTTATTTTTATTCTAAAATAAAAGTAACGTATCCTAATTAACGCCTACTGAATTCAACTATCTGCCATTGAAAGTCCCGTTCAAATCGGTCCAGCTGTTTGTTCTCCGTTGGGTAATCTTCGCCCCAAACAAACAGACAGGCAGACATTTGTTTTTAATTGGCTTTATGCCATTAGTATTGTGTTTACTTTCATATGCATTTAGTAAAATACAGATATTTAGAAATAAGACATTACAAACAGACACTTTAATTGTATTTATTTGTATAGATATATTAGCTATTTTTTCCGTCCTATTTTTATTGTTACATCTATTCATGCAACAATATATTTCATCTCTCACTAAATCACTTTGATATCAATTTTCATAGTTTCCCTACAACATACCTACAAAATAAACTGAAAAGTATTATACTTGGTAATTGATAAAAAAAAAACAAAAATTTGACTGGGATAATGTCTGTGGCCTTGGCGGGAATTGAACCCGCGACCACGCAGAAATACTGCGCTGCTCTGACCACTGAGCTACCAGGCCTTAACTTCTACTGTCGGAATTTTCATACTCATTAAACATAACTAAAGGAATTTCTCTGAGTATTCTATCAATTAAATACTTACAGATCATTGTCCAGAATATCAGCACACAAATGCCATTATCTAGTTATAATATTATAACTATTATAATATTTTTCAGCTGCAATCAATATTTTTTAAACTGTGTTAAAAATTACAGTGATTTGTTTTGTGCGTAAATTTATAATGTATTCTGTTATTAATTTGTAATAAATTGTGTATATCTAGAGGCCGCTGAGATGCCCGGATCGGTGAAGCTGGGCGCGCACCAGACATGTTAGGGGTGGGGTACGACCCCCTCACACAGGTCAATATATTAGGTCCTTACATATGAAATTGGCGTTTTTCGTACTGGCCACTTTAATCACGAATTTCTCCTCTTTGGTAAGGAATTCCAAATTCAAATTTGTACAGCTATAGACTCATGTATTTGTGCTTCGATGATCGTCATTCATTTGTTTTTTTTCTTCTGTTTTTTTCTGTTTGCGTCACTCATTTTACAAAATGGAAAACCTTAAATATCGCATTATTTACGAGTACGAGTTCCGCCGTGGCACTAGTGCTGCGGAAACAACTCGAAGGGTGAATGATGTGTATGGCGGTCGTGTTGCAAAAGAAAACACAGTTCGTTTTTGGTTCCAACGTTTTCGTTCTGGAAATTTCGACCTGCAGAACAAGCCCCGTGGACGGCCTGAGACTCAAGTTGATAATGAAGAGTTGAAGGCTATTGTGGAAGCGGATCCATCGCAAACCACGTCCGAGTTAGCTGCAGGCTGCAATGTTAGTGATAAAACTGTTTTAATTCACTTGAAGCAAATTGGGAAGATTAAAAAGCTTGAAAGGTGGGTACCTCACGAATTGACTGAAACAAACCGGCAAACGCGCGTCGACTGCTGCGTTACATTACTAAACCGGCACAATAATGAAGGTATTTTAAACCGAATCATTACCTGTGATGAAAAATGGGTTCTTTACGATAATCGGAAGCGCTCAGCGCAATGGTTAGATCCTGGCCAGCCAGCCAAATCCTGCCCCAAGCGAAAATTAACCCCAAAAAAGTTACTTGTAAGCGTTTGGTGGACTAGTGCCGGTATTGTTCATTACAGTTTTTTCAAATCTGGCCAGACTATTACGGCTGATGTCTATTGTCAGGAATTGCAAACCATGATGGAAAAGCTAGCGGCTAAACAACCTAGGCTGGTCAATCGCTCCACGCCACTGCTGCTTCACGACAACGCTAGACCACACACTGCGCTACAGACGGCTACTAAATTAGAAGAGCTTCAATTGGAAAGTCTAAGACATCCTCCGTACTCCCCGGACCTTGCTCCAACAGATTACCATTTTTTTCGAAATTTGGATAACTTCTTGCAAGGGAAAAAATTCAACTCCGATGGGGCAGTCCAAATCGCCTTCAAAGATTTTAATGATTCCCGTCCGACTGGTTTTTTTAGTAAAGGGATCAATGAACTACCTATGAGATGGCAAAAGTACATAGAAAATAATGGTTCATACTTTGATTCATTAAATATATTATATTAAAAAATATTCGACTTTTTGTTCCTCCCATACAAAACGCCAATTTCATATGTAAGGACCTAATATTATATTAAAAAATATTCGACTTTTTGTTCCTCCCATACAAAACACCAATTTCATATGTAAGGACCTAATATTATCAGCTCAAGATGAATAGTACAGTTTTAAACATAAACATTACCACCGAATTATAATAAGGAGTATTAAGTTTGTCTGTTTCAAAGTTAGGCAAATTTAGTCGAAGTCGTTGGTATTGCTTGTATTTATAATGTGTAAAGTATTGCATTAGAAATACATAAAATTAATAAAAACCCAATTACTCGCTAATGCCTTTGACTCAAGCCTCTACGGACTCAAGTCTATTAAGTACGTATTACGTACAGTCATAGTTTGTTTTAATCTCGAACTAACTGTCCTGTCCTTACTTTTATTTTTTTGTTTTCATTAGAACCTTCTCCTTACAATAACAAATAAAAAAAAGGATTAGCGAAATCGGTCCAGCCGTTCACGCGTGATGCCGTGAACGAGGAAAATAGGGATACATTTTTATTCGCGGGTTCGATTCCGCCGGGGCAAACATTATGTGACACATTTGTATGCTTTGCGTCAGGGTGTTTGGTATATTTTATAAGTACCTATTATTTACAAAAAAAATATGTATATAAGTATTGTATCAGTTGTTTTATTATTATTTATATAGATATAATAGGAGGTCGGTCGAAAAATTATACATAGGATATATTTTTTTCTTCGGTCAGGTTCTAGACCTGTGTCATATGATGTATTAAAGGATCTAGAAGGTGTGACTTTACTGCTAACTAGCTGATCCCGCGACTTCGTGCGCGTGGTATTTAATTGTTTGTGGTTAAGCCTGACTACTTTTACAAAATAAATGTTAAGCTTTATATCATCAGCTATCTGCCAGTGAAAGTCCCGTTCAAATAGGTCCAGCCGGCCGTGCAGATGCATACTAAAAACTTTAGTATGATTGTACAATTACTATGTATGTATTTATCTTGGATTGCAACAATGCTTGTAATGTTTTGTAGATAAGGCGTGTCAATTGACTGAATTACTAATTAAACTGGAGATACGATGCAGTCAATAAGCTAATAGGTGTAGAGATGGAACGTCATAAGTTTGTTCATCCGAACAGTGCCCGCTGCGATGACCTATATACCTAATTAATCAATCACATTTGCTTATCCAGAGTTGAATGGACCAAATTAACAAGTTACTCGGTCCAAGATAACGTGTCGCGTGAGTAAAATGTACAGTGCCGGTAGCACGAACTTTTTCGACAACGTAACTCGCGAAATGTCAAAATTGTCATACAAAAATTTTTAGTTACAATTCACCGCCGCAGCGCTGTTCATTTTTCAATACAAAACTAGTCGAAGGCGATACGAAAACGTTGTAGCAAATTATTCATGCTAGCCCTACTGATTTAACGAAATATGAACATCGCGTGGCACTGCGGTTGAAAATGAAAATTAAAAAAAAAATATTCGCCTCAGACCCTAATAAGGCTGCTATGGAGGTACTAAATAGAAGGTAATAGACACTTGAATTTACCTCTGGGTTGAAAAACCCACATGAGAACAACCGACATGAAACTCAGTGCCGTTTTTGTCGCATTAGGTACAATCATCATTGAACAGAAAAAAATATTATAAAGTGAAAATAATTTGGCTTCAAAATTAAAGCATTATTACAATTATCGTGTATACAATTGTTCAAAGCTAATCTAGTTCCATACATTCCTAATATTGATAGAATTCGAAATGTATGTATGTATATTAATGCATTTATATGACATCAATCTTAAGGTGATCATCTATACTAATATTATAAAGAGGAAAGATTTGTATTTTTGTATGTATTGAATAGGCTCCGAAACTACTTGACCGATTTCAAAAATTCTTTCACCGTTAGAAAGCTACATCATCACTGAGTAACATAGGCTACATATTATACTAGCTTCCCGCCCCGGCTTCGCTCGGGTAAAAAAAATATTTGATAAATGTCTATAGGCTCCGAAACTACTGGACCGATTTCAAAAAATCTTTCACCGTTAGAAAGCTACACTATCACTGATTATCATAGGCTAGCTGCCCGCTCCGGCTTTACACGGGTAGACAAAATATTTGATATAAATGTCTACCCGTGCGAAGCCGGGGCGGGCCGCTAGTAAATCATAATACGGCTTTCTAAGATACGCAGGATAAGGAACCACGTAGAAACGATCAATATACCACTTATAAATTCGAGAACTCTTAGGCTACGGTGACCGCTTACCATCGGGCGGGCAAACAAGCATAGGTGTTTCCCACCTACGTGGTATACAAGAAAATATTAAAATATTCTATCTTATCCAAAACCCATGACTTGTTTGTACCGTTATCCTAAATAAACAACAGAAGGCAAGATCTTCCATTATTGATAAATACGTATGAATAATTGAGTATGTGTCTTTTTATTTTCACACTCACAAACCAATCTGACCACACTGATTTTTTTCACTCCTCTTAATCAAAAAGTCAGTCTTTGTAGCGTACCAAAGCGGGGCAAAAAATGATTTTCATACATAGAAAAGATATTATTTTTTTAATTTATGTCTGTTACATGGAACTACATGCATCTTATTATTGTTTATTTGTTCATGACATGGATACAAGTCCTTCAGTCGCATACTTACTCGACATTTATCTTCACAGAAGGCTGAAATGAAGCTGCCGGTAGGGATGGGCATATAAGAAATATATCGATACCCTTGATACCTGATACTTGATATTTAACAAATCGACTTTTTATATCTTATAATTGTCGGATCGAAATTCTTATATCGTTATAAAAATGTCGATCTGATAAATATCGATATAAAAATTGTCGTATCGATATTTTATATCGATGCTTTTATATGGATATTTTTTAACAGTAGGTACCTATCGATAATTATCGGGTGAAAGAAAGCGTTATATCGATAGAGAGATATCCAGAATTATATATTACACCAAGCATGTACCCAATTCTTCACATGTGTCTATTAATGTAACGGATTCTTTCACGATAATCTTTACCACCTTTAACGCCTTATTATTTGAAATTTCCAGACCTATTGTGGTGACAATAAATTAATTTCATAACTTTATCCTAATATTATCCTATATCCCAGGATCCTCAAGATAAATAAATTTTGAAGCGGTTTTCAAACTAGTAATTTATTTTCAAAGTTTATTTTTTTGATCTATTGTAAAATCTTTACAAGCGTCAAACTTTGTGTGGTATAAAGTGCACGTTCTAATGCAAAATTATACAGGTCTATAAATATTGCCATCCCTATTTAACCCCGCACATGAGAAAGGGATAGCATGACTTTTGGAGCTGTCAAATTAGTTAAGTTTAGTATTTTGAACAACAGAATCGACACCTATGACATCTTATTACAAAAATATTTTGTAGCGTTACGGAGGTACGGAGCCTTAGTACGCGACAGCACGCCTGCGGTAGGTGCTTCCTGTGTTTTCTCTCTGTTAATTATTTCTATACCTATAGGTATGTAGCCTCTAAGAAGTAAGTTATAAACAAACAAGAAGTAAACACGTGTACCAAGGCAACACACGTGATTTGTCTATAGTTATATACCGTATTATACCGTCCATATTTATCAAAGGTAAACAGTACAGATAACTACAGTGTAGTCTACACATATTCTTCACTTCATTCTCCGTTATCAATATCTCTCTTCTCTTTATCTTTATTGCTTTGAGGATAATATAAAAGATATTAATAAAAATTTATAACAAAAAGCTGTAGTGGCCTGTTTGTATGAAACTTTGCTAAAAACTTAGTGCAGTGATTAGTCACACCACGAGCTTTACAATACAAAAGCAATCTAGTATACTATAACCCGTTTTCCCGTAGGAATGAAGCATTTTCCCGCAATAAAAAGTAGCCTATTTCCATCAGGGATCATTTCGACTTCTAATGGTAAAATAATTTTTCAAATCGGACCACTATTTTCGAAGTCTATTCAGTACAAACAAACAAACAATCAAATATTTCCTCATTATTAGTGTAGATAGATGGTATGTGTTTGTGTACGAATGGAAAACTTAGTTGGTGTCATAATGCCTCACCCAATACGAAACGCCCTTAAAGGTTATTGTTGACCCAGTGACCTACTGCACTTGCTCGAACGCCCAAAATTTCTCCCCAACCTAACCCTCATCACCCACTCTGTCACCGTCATGACCTCTTTAAACACGGTCCCTAGGGACACATTATGACACGCGACCATTTTACATTGAGCTTTTCACGCTAAATATTCAGACACTCACTCCATCTTCCCGGCCTTGTCCAAAACTGTTCGGGTCTAAATTCCAGGTTACTAGATTTATAACCAAAGCTACTGACAATCTAGTTTCACAAGGAATATCAATTCATCCTCATCATCCATGAGCTAGGCTCTTGTGGGTGGAGCAATTGCTTAGCCGTTCTATCGTTAGCCATCTCTTTGACCTCTTGGTACGACATAACGTTAGCCTTCGTTTTTATCCTTAGCTACCACGCTTTCCCTCGATCTTTCCCTCTATGATCTTTCGTATAAATGCGTCATGTCGTAGCAAATATCAATTACCTGAGTGAAAATGGTTGTTAGACTTCTGACAAATCTCTAATGATTACCGAACAGCCCAGACCGACGTCCTCCGAAGCTCGGTTACCCCTTCATTCAACTATTGGCATAGTCCAAAAGATTGGTCGGACACTTGTAGCCTTCTTGTAGCCCTTAAATTGAACAAATGTGAACAGTATTATTATTAATAATAATAATAATGTTTGGACATTATCACACAGCGCCATCTGGCCCCAAACTAAGCAAAGCTTGTACTATGGGAACCAGTAGCTGATATAATACTTATATACTTTTTTTTTTGTAAATACATATTTATAATACATACCAAACACCCAAACGCAAGGCTAACATATTTTTGTCAAATAAATGTTTGCCCTGGCGGGAATCGAACCCGCGACCTCTAGCGTAGCAGTCAGGTATACTAACCACTAGACCAGCGGTCTCGTCAGTATTGTCCGTCTCTCCTACTAGAAACGTGTTTTTTTTGCTCAATCTTAATAATAAATGCTAGTAGAGTGCATATGTATAGCTATATTTTGTAATATTAGGTCCTTACATATGAAATTGGCGTTTTTCGTACTGGCCACTTTAATCACGAATTTCTCCTCTTTGGTAAGGAATTCCAAATTCAAATTTGTACAGCTATAGACTCATGTATTTGTGCTTCGATGATCGTCATTCATTTGTTTTTTTTCTTCTGTTTTTTTCTGTTTGCGTCACTCATTTTACAAAATGGAAAACCTTAAATATCGCATTATTTACGAGTACGAGTTCCGCCGTGGCACTAGTGCTGCGGAAACAACTCGAAGGGTGAATGATGTGTATGGCGGTCGTGTTGCAAAAGAAAACACAGTTCGTTTTTGGTTCCAACGTTTTCGTTCTGGAAATTTCGACCTGCAGAACAAGCCCCGTGGACGGCCTGAGACTCAAGTTGATAATGAAGAGTTGAAGGCTATTGTGGAAGCGGATCCATCGCAAACCACGTCCGAGTTAGCTGCAGGCTGCAATGTTAGTGATAAAACTGTTTTAATTCACTTGAAGCAAATTGGGAAGATTAAAAAGCTTGAAAGGTGGGTACCTCACGAATTGACTGAAACAAACCGGCAAACGCGCGTCGACTGCTGCGTTACATTACTAAACCGGCACAATAATGAAGGTATTTTAAACCGAATCATTACCTGTGATGAAAAATGGGTTCTTTACGATAATCGGAAGCGCTCAGCGCAATGGTTAGATCCTGGCCAGCCAGCCAAATCCTGCCCCAAGCGAAAATTAACCCCAAAAAAGTTACTTGTAAGCGTTTGGTGGACTAGTGCCGGTATTGTTCATTACAGTTTTTTCAAATCTGGCCAGACTATTACGGCTGATGTCTATTGTCAGGAATTGCAAACCATGATGGAAAAGCTAGCGGCTAAACAACCTAGGCTGGTCAATCGCTCCACGCCACTGCTGCTTCACGACAACGCTAGACCACACTGCGCTACAGACGGCTACTAAATTAGAAGAGCTTCAATTGGAAAGTCTAAGACATCCTCCGTACTCCCCGGACCTTGCTCCAACAGATTACCATTTTTTTCGAAATTTGGATAACTTCTTGCAAGGGAAAAAATTCAACTCCGATGGGGCAGTCCAAATCGCCTTCAAAGATTTTATTGATTCCCGTCCGACTGGTTTTTTTAGTAAAGGGATCAATGAACTACCTATGAGATGGCAAAAGTGCATAGAAAATAATGGTTCATACTTTGATTAATTAAATATATTATATTAAAAAATATTCGACTTTTTGTTCCTCCCATACAAAACGCCAATTTCATATGTAAGGACCTAATAAAAGAGCGAAATCAGAATTACAAACTTATTATTTGCCGTTGATACAATAGCCGTGTCTAGGGATCGAACCGTAAAATTAAGATTGTCATTGAACGTAGTTTGTTTTAATAAACCTAGGATTCCGTATCCTAGGTTTGGCGAGTCTAACTTGCACACTAAACTAGTTTTTTTTTTATTTAGCTCTTGAAGACATAGCGTGACTCCCGGCAGAATTGAGATCTTAAAACTGAACAACACGTCACATTAGCATGTCGCAAGTCGATGACGCGAATCTATACTTTGTCCCCTACCACCAATCGCTCGATGCGGAAAAAAACACTTAAAAAATTTGAAACAGTATCTTCTGTGCAACTTTCCTTAGCGTGTTCATGTAGAGTAGATCGTATATTTAATATAAAGCTTCAACTTGTTGCTGTTGGCGTATATGGATGGCCGCCATACTTCTATTTGTCATCGGATATCCTATGTTAACTACAGTCTCGTGGGAAGCAAGCGAAGAGCTTACACACTTTGCTGATATCAGCGTATTTCACAATGGTAGTGCAGTAGGCACGGTCGTACCAGTATAATAACTGCTCAAACAAGTATATATAGGTACTGCAGTCAACGCCTTAGTTTTGTAATAAGGTTCAATAATGCTTGTGCGGATAATTATACTGTCTGTCGATGCACTTACCTGAAAAAAGTCTAGAAACGGAACAAAATCAATGTTCGATATGAGCTGTAGCGGGTTGCCATACGAACATCACTGTGGCGCGCGCCCCTATTATTTTCTACTATTTTTGCCAGACTGTGAAAAAATAATTTATCTTCAGAAATACTGAACAGTTTCTTTTTCAATCACAACTTTTCCCAGTGGTTTACCATAAGCTTTACTCTCTCTGGGGTCAATTGCTATATAAAATAATTATCTTAAGGCTATGTCTATAATATGTACCCTGTATTTGCGCGGGCGAAGCTATATGCAAGAGCTAGTAACCTATTCTGTTTTTACCCATTGGGTTATTGGTTTATCGCTGTAAGATAATAAATTGTGGCAGGCGAAGCCAGGCCAAGTCAACTAGTTAGTCTACAATAATATATTACAATAAAACTTCAATGTACAGAATGGGACCTGTTACAGTTTTACTATAAGTATAGACAGATTGGTATAAATTAAAAAGAAATGAATTGTGATCGGTTCCATAATAAGTGTGCAAATATCAAAATAATTAGACTCTAGAAGTTGATAAAAATTCCATTGAAAGATTCCTATATAGATACACAACACTTGCAACAGGCAGCTAAAAACGACTATCATAACCTATAATTAAGTCCTTCGCACTTATTAAAGAAGTAACTGTAGATTATTTATATTACGATATTGAAAACGGAAGCTTCCCTTTTTTGTTGACTTATAAAACCACTTATAACTTGCACCGGATACGGTCTAAGCCCTCGACGGATATCCGGTCGAAACACTACGCCACAGACGTTGCACGCGTCGACTGCCAAGATACGAGTCCTATACGATATTAATACGACACGCTGCGCTGGTAAGTGATCACCGCGTCTTACAGTCGATTTCATTGCCGGGAGTAACACTCACGTCACTAATCTATTAAGAATAATCACTGTGCAAGCAAAGGACACGAAGGGGGATCTATCTTTCAAGTCAGGGTAGTAAACTAGTCATATAGTCGAGATCTAGTCAGGACACGCTCCAATTTAGATTACTATAAATAAAAAACTAATTGCAAATCATAAGTTTAAATCTAATATCAATTTTCGAAACGAGTTATATGACTTCCTCCACTTGAATGCGTAGAGCCAGCCCAGGGGTCATGACCCTTGGATGCACCCTTCCAAAAAGACCCACTGAGAGCACAGACGAGCTAATTACTTTGCAAATCCCCTTCTCACCGTATTAAACCTTCGATGCTCTGGTAGTACTGCAGCTCAGCCAATTCCAATCTCGGTCAAAGTGACCAGATAGACAAAACAGCAATATCGTAGTGTAGTTAAATTCTAGATACTTACAGAGAGCTAAATAATGGCTTTAAATAAAAAAGGCTAGATATTAGGAACCATATTATTATCAATTCTTGTTAAATAAAAAAAAACAATACATCATAAATATAACTGTACTTTAAATACAACAATAAATTATTGCTTCGCCAAAATGTAATTTATCGGAACTAATCTTTTAAATAAGTGTTGTGTTGAAACTCTAAGTTACCTGAGACTATGTCTCACCAATTGTGTAATATGGAAATACCTATATTATAAATCATACCTTTTGACCTACCCTCTGACTGTCCTAAAGGAGGTAGGAAGAGCGCCACTTCACGTTTGTCCTTCACCTCTTTTGTTATCGCCATACTTACAAATCTCTTGATTCAAGTCCGCCACCTACGAGAACTCTTTACCTTCCCTCAGTGAGTGCTGATCGGTATAGCATTTTTTTTATTCCACTAAGGTGGCACACAAGTATTTGGCCCACCTGATGGTAAGCAGTCACCGTAGCCTATAGCCGCTAGCAATACTAGAGGTATCACTAACGTGTTGCCAACCATGTTGTTGATGAGGACTCGCTGTACTAGCAGCATTACTACTAGCCCAGCGTATCCTCGTGGAACACTGGCAACCTTACTTACCGCACGAAACACAACAGTACATCAAGTAGCGTTATTTCACTGCGGTCTTCTGTAAGGTGGAGGTACAGTCCCCAGTCGGGCGGCTCCAATTTAAATGGAAAAACCCAAATCGCACTACCTCGCTTTTAATTTTTTTTTATGTAATGTAAGTAGCCGTGTAACGCTACAAAATCGAACTGCGATTCATATGTTACTTCACTATTACCTCCTATTACTAAACGTTGCGTCACGCACGTCACGGCTCGTGGAGAAAGGAGATAGTGTGACGTCAGTGCGCGCATGCGAAGAAAGCAAAATTGCGCGTGCGACTGCTTTACGACATACTCTTGCTTTCGACGGAGGTCGGGGCGTCTGCGCGAGAGCGAAAACGACATACTTCGGGTATACCTTGCTGGCGCTCTTCATCCGGTATTCAGGTCTTGATTATGAAATCGTAACTATTGAGTCATTGCAACTTATTATGCGCGGTGTGGGCTTTCTTGCAAGTTGTGCGGCTCGAGTGTTATCACAACTGTTTTTAAACGTATGAAGCTCACGTTCTCTTTTATTTCAACTGTAGTTAGTGTTGCTAGATCGCGAGCGGAACTTTAGTGAAATCTTATCTCTTGTACCTCCCCGAAAATACGTTCCCCGTATAGATTAATAAATATAGATAGTGCGATTATTATTTTTAAATCAATTTTATTTTCAATTGTTATTAAACAGTAATCGGATGTATAGTCAGAGCTTCCATGTATTTGACGATCGATGATATATCTACATCTACACTTATAATATAATTATATTAATATTATAAAGAGGAAATATTCGTATTTTTGTGGGTTTGTATTGAATAGGCTCCGAAACTACTGGACGGATTTCAAAAAAATTTCACCGTTAGAAAGCTACATTATCACTGAGTAACATAGGCTATATATTATACTCGCTGCCCACCCTGGCTTCGCACGGGTAGACAAAATATTTGATATAAGTCTACCCGTGCGAAGCCGGGGCGGGCCGCTAGTTATTTATAGTTTTAAGAGTGTTTCGGATTTGGTTCTCATGCTCTGTGATGTGCTTAGTGGCGTGGTCCCGTCCAGTTATATTACATTGCGACCACAAGGCTGTCACAGTCACTCGTTCGTGACCCGTTGACTGATTTTAACAAAAACCGGGTCAAGATCTTTATTTCGCTTTGATATTGAATGGCTCTTGTTGTATCTCGAAATTCGCCTAATTATGTTTTAATGCAAATTCAACAATTATTATCAATTGATATTATACAAAGGCGTATGTAATTGGAGTATACGAACATAAAGTCTAGATATTCGTTGTTATGAAACTAGGGGACGACTGACGAGATGAGCTAGTCATTCGATTCGCCTGATGGTAAGCGTTCCTAACCCGTTCATCTAATAGATGTTATTCCACACAGGACCTTTGACCGTAAAGTCCCGCGTGGCACTGTGCTACTTTCATAAGTCTTCTTTACCCAGTCTTTAATAAATAATAATTCATATTACAAGTCGATTTGTCCGTACGAATATCTGCCATCTTGAATAATAATTCAGCAGGGTAGGGATTTAAATTTTGTTATTCACTGAATCTGCTCATTTTGCCGCACAGGAGATCGGCGTCGTGAGCGCTACCCTACTTATTTCATCATTTTTAGTAGTGTGGGGTTACATGGTACCTCAGTTGATATTGCTCATGCAAAAACGAAAGCTATGGATAATATGCGTCATCCAATGATTATAAATTAGAGAACAAAGTAAACGAATTTATGACCAGTTAAGTTTTCTTAGTGATAACTTGTGGTTGCAACCACTGATTTATATGTATTTATTATATACCATATACACATTTATCACACCTACAACGTAAGAGGGATAAAGGTGGGCACTACCCCGCGCCATCCACATAACTATAAAAATAAATCATCTACTTTTTAATATTAATGTCATAACAAAAATATTATCGCAAAATGTAGTTCGGCATAAATGGTATCAATATGGCACATCACCAAATTCACCATGCTGTATGTATATTTATATCAAACGTAATTAAAGAGGTTGTACACTAACAGAAAATAAACTATGTATTTATATACAAAATTATACACATTAAATCTGCTCTAGTCCTTATTCTAAGTCTGCCGACCCCATACGTCTGGCGTTCTTTATGGAAACTTCAGATTTATTTATTAAGAAACACCAACAGTATCAACGAAGTGACGTGCTATAGTGACGCCAGTTTTTTAAACATGTAGTGGGTATACATGGCGTTATTTCATTGTATTCGTTGTAGGTGTGTGTATGTATTTCCATATTGTACACTGCAAGGCGTAGTTTGATCCGGCGTCACTTCGTTGTTCGCAATGTTCTTTTTTTTATTTGGTCTAAGATGGACGCTTAATTTAAATCGTCGAATGTGTAATGAACGCGTCATACTAATGCTGTTTATTAAAGAGAGTTCTATTCAACATAATATGTTATATACATTGGAAACTTTTAATCATATTGTAAAATACTCTAATTTTCATGTATCGAAAACAAAACAAAATTAACCCATTTATGAAAGCTCCACAAATTGATTTAGTTTAATGTTTCTTTGTACTTTATCATATCTATGGGGAATCATCTCTTATTTTACCACAAAAAATCCCGCTAGGTACTTGAAAAGCGGTTATAGCCTCTATGGTCAATATGGTACGATATCACTTGCTTTATTACTTAACCTGTTATAAAAAGGAGTTGCTGTGCCAGCCTAATGCAGACGACGCACATGGGTCACCCATTTACTCTCCCAACATTAAAAACCATTAAAATGGGGGCAATTCACTCGTTACTCTCACTACATTAAAAACTGAAATATTGGTGTCGATTCTGTTGAACAAAATCACTAAACTTAACTAATTTGACAGGACTAAAAAGCTTGCTATCCCTTCCTAATGTGCGGGGTTAAATAAGGATGACAATATTTTGTAGTCCATTAACAGAATCGACACAAATCTATTCACTGATAACGTGATAACATAGCGTTAAGAAGACTTTGGTGTCGATTCTGTTGTTCAAAATTACTAAACATAACTAATTTGACAGGTCTAAAAGTCTTGCTATCCCTTTCTCATGCGCGGGGTTAAATAAGGATGGCAATATTTTTAGACCTGTCAAATAAGTTAAGTTTAGTAATTTTAAAACAACAGAATTGGCACGTATACCTACGTTACTCAGAGAAGTGTAGCTTTTTATTAGTGAAAATGTTCTGAAATCGGTCCAATACATAGTTCTAGAGATTTTTCCTCTTCAAATAGCAGTGTAAGCAATGTAGTTTATAATGTTGTTTCTTAACGGACGTATATTGTAACCGCTTCTTATGCTTCAATAATTATATAACGGGACTTCAGTTCGTAACGAACACATTTATGGCCTCTTTACGACAGCGCTGGAGAAAGCGGGACTCTTTGATACTGCCGCTTTTATGTGAAGGTTTCTTTTGGGTTAGGTTCGTTTTGTTGTTCAGACTATTTCAAGTTTTGTTTTGATCTCTTTCGGAATTGCTTAGTGTTCAATGATATTGTTTGGTTGCCGTGATGGTGTTGTGTCAACATCGTATTAGATGTTGGTCGCCTGTTGGGATGTACGCCGTGTGCCTAGCCTAGTGGTAGAGTGCGAGCCGAGTGGTGACGATTGGCTAGCGAGTGTCGTGCAATATAAACATGAGCTCAGCGTTCGCGGCAACCCTGCCCTGCTGCGGCACTGCGCGCAACTGGGTCAGTGGGCCGCCCCCCGCACCGTCCTCCGCCCGCGCGGTGGCGCAACCGCGCGAACGCGCACTAACATAGACCTGGATCGCGGGAAAGTGGGTCACCGACTCACTTTCACTTATTACATGGGCTCCTAATCGTTTTCCATTGTGCGAGCGGGCGGGGGCTCGCGGGTAGCGGCGGGGCGCGCATGCGGGAGGCGCCGGCACGCGCGGCGTTGACGCCGGCCGGCAGCCAGTCGATCGTGGAACGTCTACCTGGCGGCACGCGCGCTGCCGCTGAACTTAACACTTCGCGATCGTAACATATCGCGCGTAATCAACTTATAAACTTATAGTTCGTTACACCTGTCGATGGTGATAGCTATCGGCGCTTAGCGCTTTGGACCTTCAGACATCTCTTTCTAAGGATAAAATGTGCGGGATTTGTGTGCCACCAACAATAGTGATTGAACAGGTGCAGCCCGAGAGCGGCAGCTAGTGTTGCGGGCAGACCGCTAGTGAACTCTGTGACTGTGTGAACGTTGTTGCGGTTGAACGCCGCCGTAGGGATTTAGTATAACCAGCCGCCCAGCGCGGCCGAGCATGACGATGGATCAGCAGACAGGCCTCATGTCACTCAACATGTCCCCGTTCGACCTGAGCCCGGGACCCGAAGGATCAGGCTCAGGCGGGCCCTCGGGGGCCTCGCAGCAGTACGTGCCGCAAGGCGCCGCGTATCAATGCGCCCCTGATCAGCAAACTTTCGGTTACGCCAATTTGGATGCATCATATCTGTTCCCAACAGGCGCTGGCGGCGAGCCCGGGGCTTATTTACCAGCAGCCGGCACCGTCTGCGACCAAACAGATACAAAGGACGTGATCGAGGAGCTGTGCCCCGTATGCGGCGACAAAGTCAGCGGATACCATTATGGTCTGCTCACCTGCGAATCGTGCAAAGGTTTCTTCAAGAGGACCGTCCAAAACAAGAAAGTGTACACATGCGTAGCAGAAAGAGCCTGCCACATTGACAAAACGCAGCGGAAACGCTGCCCCTTTTGCCGGTTCCAGAAATGTCTCGATGTCGGCATGAAGCTTGAAGGTCAGTGCTAAATCAACTCCTCATTTTTTATTTATAATTCTGTGTTCGTGTGTATTAGCTTTTCAACAAAGTTTATCAAGTACCTACTGCAATACTGGGTCACGTAAAGCCGCGGATTGCGGAATTCGTGTAGGTTGCACGATTGCGGCCCAAATGGGATTACATCATGCAGTGTCGACAAATGCAAGCGAAATTGAAAGTTGGTCGAGGCAGAGGAGAGCCGGTTATCATGCGAGGCAAGTTGCGACTCCTCGCCGACCTTAACCCACTTCGCACAGGGCCGGTCTCGCGACTACAGTTTGCCGTCACAACTAATCATCATTACAATCAGGGTACATAGTAGTGCATATTGAAGGCAACATTCATTAACTAATACACATAAAATTGTATTAACGCTGATTCTAAACAGCTGAACCGATCTCTAAAAATGGCATTTAGAAGACATATTCCAAAAATCGTTAGTCACACCTAGTTTAATCCACGAGAAATTGATAAAAACAAACTCTGAGAAGTTATAAACTAAGAGACATGAAATTTAAGAATTGACAAAATTTTTAAATTAGTTTATTATTTAACTAAAAGAAGATAAGCTTTTGGATTACCTCGCATTCTACAAAATATTAAAGCCAGTATTTTATCGTCATTATTTGCATATTATTCACCTCAAACTAACGACTAAGCATAGTGTTATGGCAAATGACTGCAGTAAATAAATCTTATTGGTTGAAGGATAGTTGTACAGAAAAATTACAGGATACTACTAGGCTGGTATCCTGAAATGTTAGTTTTTTAAATGTTAGGCTTGTAGCTCGATCCACTTTTACAGCACATTACAATCGATGTCGTTTACGGGGGACACGTTCAAAGCGAATACATTTAAATTAAATGCATTGTCAAATTAAACTATCTGAAAATCTACGATTATCTGTTGGAATACAACCCTTAGCTATTATGTACACTGTAAATAACTTAACAAGTAGCGACCAGCTTTGAAAGGATGTTCATGGTCAAGTCAAATTAACTACTAATACCTAATGCGCTAATCGGTCAATTTACAAAGCTAAGCAATCATGATCATGTTAAAAGTCGGATTGTAGTCTGCACGTTGGAGATTGCGCTAATCCGTCGAACTCTTTCGCCAAAATCACATCTTTGGCAATCGTGTAATATCTATCGAAAGCTGGCAACTAGTCTTACTTGGCTGTCAATTCTCTGATTAATATTTGAAATAAATGTATGATAAGCAGCCACACTGGGTCAGCCCGGTGACAAATTCACAGGAAGAGTTAATGTATAAATCATTGGGTCTCATAGAATAATACATGTTATATCAATGTTTGGGAAAACGGCCAAACTGTCGGTGACCATGAATTCAAAATTTGAAATAAATAACATTGAAATTATATTCAAAACATTGAATTACGTTGTGGAATCTGTAGGAATGTTTTGTAGGCATGAGTTAGTGACACACATTCCCAATGTCCTCTAGTGCTTGCCCTTTGGCTAGTTGTATAAATTAGAACACGCCAATTACACATCGTCTAATAATAGTGTCAAACAAGCGTATTATTAGCAATTGCCTTCATGTATGTGAGTTGACAGTGACGCGTTGTCAATATATAATTGATTGTACAAGGGTGCAATACAGGTGGATGATTCGAAGGTGATACATTAACTTGCAGTTAGGCGATCGTGTGAGGGCGGAGCTCCAAGCGCGGATCGTTCTAAATTTAAAACGCGCGCGGCCGCAGAGCGCCCTGACCTACTTGCGAGCGGGGCCGCGATGCGGCGCGCGCGCAACTTGTTTGTGCGTGCATGTACGCTACGTAATATCATCGCTGTGTGCGTGATCCGCTCGCCATTCCGCGTTTCGCCAGATGCTGTGATGTTTGCAACATATACCACTCAAAATTCGAAACCGAATAATTCATATTTCATATGACGAAATACACTTAGAAAATGAAAACAACAGTTAAAAATCTATTGAATGTTAAAAATAATAACAACAATGATTGTTAAGGAAACCACCACATTGTGTATATCTGTCGACGACATACTAACAAGCACATGTTCCGCTTCGGATTGGTAACAATTCACTAGAAAGGAACTTTGGCAATAGTTTAATTGATAACATTAACGAGCGCCCTTCCGAAAGTTATAAATCCACTTAACTATATTAATACAGCGTGCATATAAAGAACGTTCCAACAAATGAATACTCGCAAATATTTTGCAAATATGTATTATGTTTAAATGAGGGCAACCTTATAATTATTTCGAATAATATTAACTGTACGATACAAAGAAAGCCCAGGACATACAATGAGAACTAATGTTACTACGGCGTAATTCTTCAAAAACGTGAACAACGTATATTTATCGCTAGCACATGTCAGATGACACAATTCACACAAATCGCTGGCTGACCCGAATAGCGGCGCGGTTGCGAGAGCCTCGCACCGCCTAGCGCTTGCCCGACCTGCAAGCCTTGTGCAATGCCACCACTCAAGCACTGGCTCGACCAACTCTGCAAGCAGGCCTTATTTAATTTGCCACACAGAAGCCTTATGCCTAATTAAGGATGATGGAGCTCGAGAAAATTGACAATTTCTCTATCCTATCCTCACATATAATACTTAATGGGAACGGTAAAAAGATTTTGTCGGTGTCAAATCTGGTTATAGTTATAACCCGCTGGATGGAAAGCCGACGAGCCCTAAAATTGTATGGGTAGGCCATAGTGATGACGATGATGATGACTGATCTCACGCCAAGGCTGAAATACATTTGAGAAAAAAGTACTCGATGATATCCATGAATAATAATATAATAATATAATATAATAAGATGTTATCCTGAAGGCAACATCAGCGTGAACTGATGGCATCCAGTCTTGTGTATGCGTATAAATATTATAGAATATTGTGCAAGTAATATTTTGAATAATCGAGGGTGGAAACAACTATAAACATTTTCCTTGGGCATTTCACGTAAATAGGATATAAGTGTTTCACTGTGATATCTATTGCGTGGTGATACGTACAAACAAGGGTTGTGAATCTAGCGTGCACTGGTGACTGTCTGTATCGTGCATTTCGACACAATCGACCGTCGTCGGTGGGGTGTGCTGCGCAAGCGCCGTTTCACAAGACGCTCAGCGCGGTCGAGCTGTCGCAATGGGCTACCCAAATGTGACCTGAACACGTATCATATTTCTGATCCGTTCATATGCATACTGAACAAAATAATACCAAATAGAAATAACTAAATAATATAAGAAAAAAATAGCTACCTAATATTTATAACATTGGGATTGTTAATAAGTAAAACTCTCAAATTGCTCCTAAAATGATCGCAAACATCGCCACATGATAGTAACACCTTCTAATATTTGCACTCATATTGTGGGCAGACAAACTGCACTTTTCTTCATCGAGTCAAATGAAAGAAGGTGTACAACTCAATACGTGGATGTAAGCAATGATATGGTGCCAATGTATTGAATTGCTGTGGATGTGTTAGCTAATACCCATGGCGTGGATAATAGTCTCACCGCCATGCCACACGGGCATGGCACAGCGTTGGCTGCGGTGCGATCGACAAATAATGATAGTCGTTACACGGACCGCTGGCTGCTTGCTGTATGTGAACCGCCTTACGTAATCCTATTGCTATCGTAGTACTTGTACCTTTGAGCCCGATGCATAACATACATAATGGGCCAAACATTGTGGTTGATTGATACCTTCATTCATCCGCACGAAGATTTTATGACCTTACTGAATTAAGGCCTCGAAACGAATCTCCTCTCCAGCATACCCAAAGGGATCCGCGAACAACTGTTCACAACATATATTTTCATTAAATATGGATTGCAACAAGCAGATACCGAGGCTATCATTTTAGGCACGCGAGTGGATTTAACATCGACTTAAAGGGATAAATGAAAGGGATAAAAAGAAATAATGTATCCAACGTGATACATTATTTCTAACAAGATTCTGCTAAGAATTGAAGAACATTATAAGTGCGAAAGTCTTTCTTTGTTTTCTATGTTACCTATTCAACCGATCTTGAGAAAATTGTATAAGATGATAGCTTGCGTAATGTGGAGGATTCAAGTCGGTGAACACAAAATGAGTCACGATTAGGCAAATAGTACTAGAATTGAATAAAGAGACAAATATCGCTGAGGGTAATGATGGGGCAGTTATAGGTATTATGTATATACTTGTGCATTGATATGCAATAGTTGCGGAGCACACGGAGGTCAGGCGCCCGCAGCTCGCGACAGATGTTAGATCACAATAAAAACGCGCGCGCCAGCAGACTATTTCGGCGCGCTGCCTTGACCCGAATCGAGTGTTTCGACAGAGCGGCCTCGCACACCGGGCCTTTCTATTTTTTAGGCATTACCTGTCGTATTATTACGACAGTCCTACCAGTGCCGCCATCTTGAAAGGATTTTGGTGTGCAGGCGCTTCAATCCCGCCTCTATGGCGCAAAAACCGGTTCCAGAGCGTAAAATCTATGACGCTGGGTTCGCTATGGCTCGTAAACGCACGCAAGTAATTCGATTACTATAACGTAACCGGCCGTGTACCACGGTTAGGTTCAAAGCATAACACAGGGCTGACAGTTGACGCGCTTAACAGCCATCTAGTTAATTTCTAAAAAGAACATATACGTATACTAAATAGATGAGATCTTGACACCATTCAGTGGATCATCGCGGGTGATGATTTATCTCGGTTGTGTAATGATGGCCGTTGCCGCTATCTGGGCGTGCGATCGAGTGCGTGTGAGCGTTCGGGCGGACTCGGTCAGCTTCGGTAGTGCTCGGCTGGAGGGGGACGGCTGCGGCGGCGGGGCGGCTGCCAGCCTTGACCAAGTTTCACCGACTGACTCGTCGTCGGTACAAGGAGCGATCCCCACCTCTTCCCGTCCTTTCAGTACATACTTATATTTTATCTCGTTGACACGTTTACTCCATTTGATGGCCCTGATACGTATGCCAAGGTCGTACCTAAGCTTGAAATATGAACGACTTTTAAACATACAACAATATCCGTTAGTTATTCATGTCAAATATATGTCATTTAGTATATGAGCCCGGGAGATAGAATCGAGATGTCGAATGGTTTTCCGTGACCTCATTGCCAAGGCCGACCTTGACCCATCTGTAACAACTGGGCCACCGCCACAAATAGCAACAGAATGCGAGGTGAAGTCACACGTATGTATCTATTTCTGCACTCCGGCTGTTTGTCACAGAGACGTATGTTTTTGATTTGTAAAAATGACCTTGACCTTGATCTAGTTTAGTCGTGTAATAAACAGTTGACCTCGTTATCCGTATTATCGGCTAGTATAGCGTGCTCATTAAGTTTAGTAATAGATGGAATGGAATATAAGACAAGTCGATGCCTATTTTCAGAGTTTTTTTTAATCGTATCTTCATTTATTTTTTTCTTATACGTAACTGAATTCCTTTTATTTGTCCTACTATAGTAATACGAGTTTAGCAATAATGTGGAGGTATTTTACGTATTTAGATACAGTGTCGAGGAAATTCACTCAGTTTTCCGACTTCCATGGTACCTGGGTAATATGAAATTAGATTACACATGCCTATTAATACAAGGCATACGTAGATGTTGCCCACAACTTCGTCGACAACAGTACACTGGACTGAACCTACAGCGTCTAACCCGCATTTAAATCGGTTAATTAATTTCGTGTGACACTCAAAAGCTTGATCACTCATTCACTACTAACTAAGTATCTCAATATATTTTGTTTATATCAGATTCGTGATAGCTAAATTAACAATGTAATTGAACCTTTTAATATCATGCGCGTGGTGCGTATATGTTAATATATATTGAATGTCGGAATTCATGGATATGGAGTGTGTAATGTTTTCGTAATGTAATTAAAATTCGCATGTATAAAACATAATTACACACAAGTAATACACTTGTATATTGTTTGGTTTGATTCCCAAGTCGCAATGCCTACCAAAACATGAATAAGATATTCATGTTTTGTTTTGAATCTATTGGACCGATCGACCCTTCCCACCCAATGGCCCAGCAGCAAATGAGTTAGAACTAGAAGTACGAAGCTTCAGTTACCAAGCCACGAGCAATCCCAAGTTTGTTTCTGATCGAAGTATTGACCGCGTTGCTAACGCGGTATGAAATGTCAAAACAGCAGTTGGCAGTTACAAAAAATACATTTGATCCTGGAAAGTCACGAGAGACTATGGTTTAGAACTTAAGAAGAATTTGTACTAAGACTGAAGAGTACTCGGCTACTCGAGGTATTTAAATGATTGTCATTACCTACCCCATTCTTACCAACTTACATACTTAAAACAAATTGATGATTAGATTAGTGACTCGAGAAAGGTAAAGCTTTTTAACTAAAAGGTGGCCGTGTAGTATAACCATCTGTCATGTTGGCACCAAATTATCTTCGGTGGAAAGTAGGTGTTGTAACACCTCTGTGGCCCTTCGGAGACCCACGAGGGACGGCGTGAAGATATATTATTATGATTTTACCATGACGCCTCACGCATGGATATCATACGTAGGTTCATACTCTTAATCTCCAAAATCTCTTAAACTCTATGTAAAGTAATTTCTACTCAATTCCAATCAGACCCTTGAATAGTAGATACTAAAAATAATTTATTCCGTGCGCGTCTCAAACTCGCGACCACTAATTTCGCGTAAAAATAGCTCAACCAGGTCGTTCGGAAATTATTAAAACTCAAATAAATTGACAAAATGATTACCTAGTATTGGAAATATTTGTATTACACCTACCCTACGACTAATTAAATTCCAATCGGAATTTAGATGAATATATGTGTATTATAAGCACCAAGCCCTACTTATATCTACACATTAAATCCTTTCGCAAACAGGCTGGTCTGCAATTCGAAACTGATGGAATTGCACACAGCAGTGCTTAAATCCGTTACGGTCGCTATCTCACTTAACCCTTTGCAAGCACTATAATTCTATCCTTATCGCACAGAGGCGCGTTGGCTACAATAAAAACTGGTTGTTATTTTTATCTCGTGGGTTGGGCGAGCCGGCAACTCACTGAAAGCCCCTTCCGTTCCAGGTTCAGTGTTAGGCATTTATTCCCAGCTATGTCATTGAAAATTCGCGTAATACCATGGTAATGGAAAAAAACTTCAAGTCTTGTATGGTGATTAGTGGAATTCACACTAAACCATGGATACAAGCGAGTTTAGCTATACGGAATGTCATTTTTTATTGTACACATTAAAATATAAAGTGCTACGGCATAAAGAGATTGTAGTCAAGAACAGCGTAATCGATCTGTTATTTGTATTTTTTTTATATCACTAAAGTGACACACAAGCATATGGCCCACCTGATGGAAAGCAGTCACCATAGCCTATAGCCGCTAGCAATACCAGGGGTATCACTAGCAGGTTGCCAACCATGTTGTTGATGAGAACTCACTGTGCTAGCAGCATTACTACTAGCCCAGCGTATCCTCGTGGAGCACTGGCAACCTTCCTTACCGCAGCAACAC
Organism: Falcaria lacertinaria; assembly: GCA_951449985.1. Taxonomy (NCBI): domain Eukaryota; kingdom Metazoa; phylum Arthropoda; class Insecta; order Lepidoptera; family Drepanidae; genus Falcaria; species Falcaria lacertinaria. The sequence goes on from OX602108.1 coordinate 1,456,801, forward strand.
AACACTACATCAAGTAGTGTTATTTCACTGCGGTCTTCCGTAAGGTGGAGGTACAGTCCCCAGTTGGGCGGCTCCAATTTAAATGGGAAAACCCTAATCCCAAATCGCTCTACCCCTCTTTTTACAAGCTCGTGGCGTGATTAATCACTGTACTTAAGCTTATGAAAACTCATTGGAAAAGGCCGGGGTTTGAACCTGGGCCCATCAGATGACAGGCCGTCGCTTCAACCACAAGGCCACCACGCAATATTGAATTAATCTGCTAATATGTTCAATTCAGCAGTAAACGGTGCTTTAGATATTTATGCTTTCGTTGTGCATTCAGCATAAATTATTTACATAGCTTGTCTGTCAGTGAATTTCGTATCCTAAGGAATCGGAACACGCATAAATTGCTGCCATTCGTGAGCAACGCTGTTCGAAATCTGGAATCAAGCCAAAATCATAAAGAGCGGACGAGACTGAGTTCGTTATGAGGCCGCAGACCTAAATCCGAGCCTATGTTATTAAATATTTATTGAATGACTACCACAAACAGCAATTAACCTACTTATACTTTCTTCATCTAGTTTCTTTGATCAGAAACGCTAGTTTATCACCATTAGCATTGTCCAAGTTGGTCGCCAGATAGCTGGTTGTCAGTATAATTGGGACGTTCAGTTTTCAACGTAATGATTCGTTGTATATCTAATGAGATTCGTGTTGCGTAGCATTGCGCCATAGTCACATAATTATGTTGCTAATAACTTTATAGGTGTTGCTAATATCAGGAAAGAGATAGGTCGATAACAAATGTTGTAAATAAACGGAATAAATAGTTAACAATAACTATGTCACGTGTCCCGCATAAACGGCAAGACTGGGATAAATGAATTCTTCAGTCCGTCCCCGTAAATGTTTACATGTTATTTCCCACATTACTATACAATCTTTTATTGAGTTATTTAAATCTAAAGCTATAAATCTATTCTCCTATTCATTTCCGATGCTATAATGTGTATAGATTACTGCTTGTATCTAATCTGAAATGGTATCTAGTCGTTTTTAAATCTACAATGTGTTGTTTCAGCTGTACGGGCGGATCGCATGCGAGGTGGACGAAACAAATTTGGTCCAATGTACAAACGAGACCGCGCTCGCAAACTACAGATGATGAGACAAAGGCAAATTGCTGTGCAGACATTGCGCGGCTCTCTTGGGGACGGAGGGCTGGTACTTGGTTTTGGTTCGCCTTACACAGCCGTGCCAGTGAAGCAGGAGATCCAAATCCCGCAAGTGTCGTCGCTGACGTCGTCGCCAGAGTCGTCCCCGGGCCCCGCTCTGCTGGCCGCGCAGCCGCAGCCGCAGCAGCCGCCTCCGCCGCCGACCCACGACAAGTGGGATGCGCACTCGCCGCACTCGGCCTCCCCGGATGCGTTCGCATTCGATGCACCGACCAACACTGCCGCTACACCCTCCAGCACGGCCGAGCCCACAAGCACAGAAACCCTCCGAGTCTCGCCAATGATCCGCGAATTCGTGCAAACTATTGATGATCGCGAGTGGCAGAATTCGCTGTTCGGACTCTTGCAGAGCCAAACTTACAATCAGTGCGAGGTGGATCTCTTCGAGTTAATGTGTAAAGTGCTGGACCAAAACCTATTCTCTCAAGTGGACTGGGCGCGGAACACCGTGTTCTTTAAGTATCTAAAGGTGAATTTCCAGATAAGTATGGAATCCTGTCCCGAATCCCGAAACCCTTCCTGGTGTACACCAAAATGCTTGCGAATTGTAGCATTGCCATGCTGTGCGACTTGATATCAATGGCTTTGCGAATGATTTCAGTAATATTTGTTCGAAAGGATATCCACTTATGATGTGAATTGTGATTGTATAAGAGGCATGTGTGCCGCAGCGTACGCCGCGGTGCCTCTAGCAATCGATACGCCGCGCCGCGCCGCACCAACTGGGTCAAGTTCCCACGCCAAGCGAGCCGTGCTGCCGCACTCCTAGAGAACACGTTACTAACTTTACCAACGAGTCACATTACCAATCCCATTGTTTTATCATTTCAACATTCCGCTTAAGAGTATAATTTACAAATTGCAGTAAAATTACCATGACGGGGCGGAGCGTAGGGCCACTCATTGTTGTTCGTTAGCTAATTCAATAAAAATGGCCTAGATAATTTTCGCACTTATATGGCCTGAGTGCACAACCAAGTAAACACGGCTAAGAAAACTTAGTTTTTGCACGCGTAAACACCGCATCAGTTACAGTTGAGTTTGCGTTATCTAAAAATTATGAGTGGAGTTAAACAGGCGTAAGAATTTAAAGTAGGTTTATGCCGGTCGGGCGCACCAGCGCGTGTCGCGCCGCAGTTCATCAGGAGTGCGAGGGACCGCCGAGGAGCGGGAGAACCACGGCTAGCCGCTCCGTGGACCGTGGAAGTCTTACACTTACGCAAGCCCCAGTCACGTGGGCGTGCGACGTTGCCGCTCCCAACCGCGCACATTGCACCTCTCTTTCTTACAACCAACTATCCTACTACTAGCAATTTAGGTTTCAGTTAAAATTATACTATATTATTTACGTTAGATGCTGGAAATTCGTAGGCGAATTCTTGAAACTTTTTCAAGTAGCTATCTAGAGTACACAAACTTTTGCCGTCTATCTCTTGTCAAATTTTACAAAGTATTAAAACGTATTTGAAAATAGTATTTACAATCCGAAAATGTCTTATTAAAAGTAACCAACGAATGGGAAAAATCTTTATAAAATAAAGGCACAGCGTGTCAACGATGTTAAAATATGATTAATGCAAACATGAGGTGCGGGACGACAGTGCAGCGTTAGCGGCGGGAGGGTCCGAACTCCGAGTGATGTTGATGACCCGAGCTTTCTCCAGACGGGCGTGAAGGCGTGATGTAACGGCGTGGGAGCAAGGGGGGCCGACGCTGCACTTTCTGCCGGCGCACTTGACACACTGCCCCTGGCCGCGTTGCGAGAAAGCACTTTTTACCGCGGCGCGTAACTGCCGCCGGTGACGGAGACGTAACTGGCGGCCTTTCTTTGCTTTCTCTTACGTAACTTACCAATTACGATTAGTCACATAACAGCGCGATGAACTTGAGCGGTCCGTGACGTTGTTTCGCTCGCACACGTTATGCCGCATGCCGATACACGGCTTTTTATGCAGATATATGCATCCACCCGCCGGATTATCTCATTCTATTCATGTTATGTTTTGTTGATAATGCCAGTGGCATTTCTATCAATGAATTCCACGCTTCTTGTTTACTCCGTTGTTACGGATAGCAAAAAAAAATCGAATAAGTGCAAATTTTCATGTGAATAGATAATAATTCATGTATTGGTGACAAATTAAGGCTGATTTATCTTTTTTATATTCAAATGAGACTAGTTTGTATTCAAATGATGGGCAAATTAACATCAATCGTAAATTACAAGAAGACATTCAAATGATTCTTATAATTAATTAGGGTCAATGCCGTAAGTCTATTACCAATAATTAATTAAGTAAATCATAAAGCTTCGTTGCTCATTTTAATTCCACTATGCTCTAGACGCGGTCGTATTTTTTTTTATATTCTCTGTTAGTTCTAGCTCAGTAATGGACAATCCGACAAATATACGCTTTGACACTATTCAACACTTAATAATTGTTCAAAGCAATGTACAATTAAGAGATCAGTCGAAAGAAAAACAAATTTCGCCATTTACTTTCATAATCGCAGTTCGTTTCTGTGCTCGATACATTAGCCAAGTTTTAATTTCGACAGCCCAAATAACGCCAGTCGTTCAGGACTCTAAGTTTACGCTCTATATAACGTGATACATAATATTATGCATTTCAATTTAGCAATTCATTTGCCCTACATTTTCATTGTTATCTAACGTCTAACCGACTTGTATAAATTGTACACTTACTGACTTAGTTCACCGCGTCACAGTAATACGAGATAGGTGTTACGTACGTACTAGGTCGGTCATGTTTTACTTTTAAAATTACACATCATTCTAACGCTGCAAAGTAATGCTACACAATGGGAAAATAGTCGATTTATTATTATCGAGTACCTGTCGCAGCACACATTTTGCATATTGGTACATTATTAAATTGTAATGCTTTGCTTTATATTTATTTGTTTGTACGCGTATTTGTGAACGCTATGTAATGTAACATAATGTGGTAGGTAGTGGTTATCAGAAGCAAGTTTCGGGCACACGGCATTCGAGGCGACTTTGACCTACTTTGCGCACTACCGAGCAACACAGTTCAAGATGGCCGCCCATCGTGCTGCGTACAACTTCTAGCTGCCTATAACGTGCTCAACTGTAATGAAAATTAAAAGAAAATCCCCGTTGGTACCTTTTCACAATCTCTAGATTGTCTCGTGCTCGCTCGTCTACAATTTTAAAGCGTTTCTTCAGTTAAAGCATGTACCTACTACTCAAGTGGATCGATTCGTTTGATAAAAGTATTCTGATTTCGTAGGTCTGTTCGCGATCCATCGCGTTGAGCAAGTCCGTGAGGCAATACCTTCGGGCTCTAAAATTCAGTTGTAACATTTCGTAAACAGTAAATTTAACGCGCTCGCGCACCCATGTTTTCTAATGCAACTCAATCAAATGTAGGTCACCGAACGACGTCAGCCAGCAAACTGTCAGATAGCGCTGCGCTCCGCTAAATTGTCCAATAATTCTCTCTTCCAAATATAAATCGCATGAAAATTCATAAATTACTATTAAAAATGTACCAAATACACGACTTGACCCAGATGGTAAAACGGCGGCATACAATTATTCCGCCACACAAGCTGTGCTCTGGTATCTATCACAATTCACATGTCATTTGTTATATCTTGCACACTGGCCCAATTTCTTGCCGTCATGATTTTTATATATTGCTGTTGAATTATTCAAAGCATAAGCGCGGAGACATGTTCATTCGGATAGTTACAAGTAAAGGGGCAGTTCAAAAAGATCAAAATATTTAATCCATCGTGTGAATGCGATTACTTATTTACTCAATACTAGCAATGGTGTCTGATTAAGGAACAATAACTTGTCCTGTTGACGTTTTACTTTTGAAACTGCTTCATTAGTTGTTAAATGGCGGCAAGAACTCAATAATTGAAGTCTTATAGATATATGGATGGATAGAGAAGAAGCTGTGCAGGTGTAGCAATGCCGTGGTGCTTTGTTCCAGGTTGATGACCAAATGAAGCTTCTACAGCACTCGTGGTCAGACATGCTGGTGCTCGACCACCTTCACCAGCGGATGCACAATGGCCTGCCGGACGAGACCACGCTCCACAACGGACAGAAGTTCGATCTGCTCTGTCTGGGGCTACTAGGAGTGCCCAGCCTCGCCGAACACTTCAACGAGCTCCAGAACAAACTAGCCGAGCTCAAATTCGACATACCGGACTACATTTGCGTCAAGTTCTTGCTTCTGCTAAATCCTGGTTAGTATAGTTAGCACCACTTACATTAGTATGACGTATATCGGTTTTATTTTTATCGGGCTGACATATGCGAATGTTTTTTTTTATTTCTCTTGGTTGCTTTACATTTGTTGTGTTGTCTTGTTCTCAAACAGCTTGAATGTGAAGTGATTTATGCGTGTGACTTGAAGAGTTATCTTGGGGTTTCAGAGGTGAGGGGCATCGTAAATGTGAAGTGTGTGCGAGACGGCTACCAGACCGTGCAAGCCGCGCTCTTGGACTACACACTCGCGTGCTACCCCTCGATATCGGTGAGAACAATATCACTATCATTACACACCAATTTATTGTTTTTTAGAAGTAATAAATGTAATTATAATTACAGGTTTGTCATAAACTTTGAAGAATCCTTAATTAGGACTGTTCAGTGGCCATGAAAATGTATTGTTTGGTACTGAATAATTTTTACATCGGTTTTTTTATTCCAAACTAGAATAAATTAATTCTAATGCTGTTTCTAAAAAGCGCCAAGTGATAATTTCTACAAGGATTACTTTATTGGTTTGAGATTCTTTTTTATCAATTCCGTCGCGCACTATATCTAGGTATTACTATCAGATAGTAAAGTGTGAACAGAAATATTCTACTTCTAGTACTGCTAAAAAGAATGACTACTGTACAAAACAACTATACTTCTTTTACTACTAACACTGACCTAATAAAACATGGACGTCGGGTATAATACAAAATTCACAAAAACTGCCCGGAGCTCACCTACTTGATTATTATAAAAAGAAAAATACTTATACTTACATTTTATCTCATTTTCGAATCGTTTGCTTGCAACAATTTATCGGATTCATACAGTCGACCAATCGGGACTGGCGTGTGCTGTCATGTATTCGCATTTTGTAGTGTTTTATCTCCGGACACTTTAGAGCGAAGACTCGAAGTCCATGTATTATTATTTTCAGTGAGTTGTAACAATAATTAAAATGCATAACATATTTGGAGTAAATCTCTGTGTCTCATGGTATCTCAAAATCAATTCCAGGACAAATTCGGCAAGCTGGTGATGGTTGTGCCCGAGATCCACGCGCTGGCTGCGCGAGGGGAGGAACACTTGTACCAGCGACACTGCGCAGGTCAAGCGCCCACCCAAACGCTCCTTATGGAAATGCTGCACGCCAAGCGCAAGTGAGTGTCGTCTCATAAATAATCTTTCGTCAGTCAGATCTGCCTATCCGCCCGGGGCTCGCAATGGCTGAGGCAGCTCCAGCAACTTATCCTCGGCTGTCCCCTGCCTCGCCTCCTATCTTACCTTCCAAAATAGTATTTGTGAATGAATATTCCCTTCCGTTACGTAGCGATTCTATTTGAAGGGCCCAACAAAATACAGTCAATAAGTAACAGACAGAAGACTTAGAAAAGCTTCCCATTTCGTGGGTTTTTACTAACCGCCTTGTCGCCATGTAGCGTGATACCGCACGCACCTGTTTGTTAATTATTTATTTATTATTTTAAATGTTTACTATTTATTATTATTATGTATTTTTTATATTCTACATTATTACATGTTAACTCTACAAATGGACGTACCTAGTTGTATATGAATGACCGTTGAATCCATGAGAACTGCATCGCTATGTCTCGTTCTAGGCCGAACGGAGGCGAAATGGTTAACCGGAGCGCTGATCACACATCGACCCTAGACAGATTGTACGTTATATCAAATTATATATTTTTATTTATTTATGCCACCATTTTAACATTAACAATCCCACAATTGTTCATTCATTTATAATTGCCAGAATTAGTCATTGTGTTATTATTATTATCATTATTATTATTTGCAATAAAATTATCAAAATGGTAATGTTCATAAATACACAATTATAATTACTATATCTGGCAATTGTATATAACACTTGGTTTGGTGTTTTGTATAAATATTATTTCCACTTTATTAAGAGACGAGCACTTACTTGATTACTTTACATACATTACATAATTTACAATCATATCCCAGTAAAAATCACCCACTATGTCGCTTGCACGAACCTAGCACTATGTTTAAATATATATCGCACCGCATGTCTGTATATTTATCAGTACATGTGTTTTAGAAAGGCCAGCCGATCATTGCGTATTTATAAAAGCATATATGCCACAAGTTCGAGCGCATGTATTTATAAAAAAAACTAATGTAAGTTAGTGTTTTTAATCGGATCAGTAGTTCTGGAGATTACATTACATATCTAAGTATAGATATTGAAAAGTATATATTTTAAAATTGATGTAGAAACTACTTTATTTAAAAAAATTATAAGTCTAGTTCACTATGTATTTCATCATCTCATCATATTTTAAGACAAATTAAATTAACAATACTTTACCTCACTAACATGTCAAGAGCAAACGGATTGAGTGTAATTCGATATCAGATTCCAGTCTCTCAATATATTTTATCTTTAGAGAATAATCAACCGACCAAACACAACCTATGTATATTTAGGAAAAATTACATAATATTAATCATGGGGAGTGAAGCCTGTGATTGAAATCGTACCATCCATCCTAACTAATATTATAAATGCGTAAGTATCTGTGTTTGTTTGTTTCCTTTTCACGACTAAACGGCTGAACGGATGGTAATGAAATTTGGCAATGAGATAGATTATAACCTGGGGAACGTCATAGGCTATCTTTATCTAGACCTACGCAGGCGAAGCTGCGTGTAAAGGCTAGTTTCGGTACTTATATTTTAATATACACTCATGCGAGAACATGGAGTTAATCAAATTGAGAAAAATACCTAACATAAAATTAAATTCGTCAGTCATATCTAATCATAGACTCGATAATATTTCACGATTAATCCGAAGTGGCCTAGTTTCGGCGTAGTAGTAACTTGCGCGTACTGTAAAATCGTTACACGTTCACTTTACAATGGTAATACAACGATAAATAATAATAATTATAACCATATTGATCATTCTTACTGTTGGGTAGGATTTGTATCGGGACCTAACATAATTAATTAAATTAACAAAAAAGAAACTGGTTTAATTAACATTTTAATTATTAAACTTATACCATGATTTAAAATTATAAGGTGGATTATACTCTTCCGTTAGGCAACGTACCTATAATACTACGTGATCTATTTTTTAAGATTTTTCGACCTCTCTCCTCGATGCCAAGACCGCCCCTTAAAGTTTTTACGTAGTATTGACAAGTATAATTTAGGACGCTGCAGAAAAAATATTATTTTTTGTATCCCGACAAATTATTGGGAGTTGCCCATCTTTTTTCTATATTAGTATATTATCTATGGCATGACTCTCGTTGACTTGCTAGACAACTTCACTGAACTACAAACTACCTGACAAACAGTGGTGCCAATTCTGTTGTTCAAAATTACTAAACCTAATTTGACAGGTCTAAAAATATTGCCATCCTTATTTAACCCCGCACATGAGGAAGGGATAGCAAGACTTTTGAGACCTGTCAAATTAGTTAAGTTTACTAATTTTGAACAACAGAATCGACACCAGTGTCTGTTTTCATTTTGAAGACTTCCCTACCCCTTAAACGGGTCACGTAGTAGGGGTACGTTCCCTTACTTGAAACATTGTTTCGTTAACATATAGTAGGGTGTTTGACCACGCACGATCCACATCATAGAGCATATTATACAATATTCAGCCGCTTTCACATTGAGGCACGAAGAATAAATGTTACCTATAGATACAGGCACATAATCTTTGTAAAAATCACAATAATGATTGTAAAAAGCACGCTCCTTTCCGATTAGTGACTGGGCTACGTCACATCACTATCGAATCGATTACTATTGTTTCGATAGAAATAAAAATTCAATTTGTTTTAAATACGCGCACTTTGTCAATCAGGTTGCAAATAAGACAGCCGAAAATATTGATAAAGTTCAAAAACCAATAAAAAAAACTCACCAACCGATCTAGCACTGGTTTGGTTTGGTAGATCGTGTCCCTACATTACTACAAGTTAATAATAAACTGTAATCAAACTTCATTAGTATCGATAGTGCCCGTTCAATTGGCGAGCTAGTACAAAATGTAGTAATCAAGCGATGACGTAGTCTAGTGCCTCGGACCCTCCCTTGAGCATGGAACAATATATAATACAAAAGTGATCTATTTGTATCAGGTGCGGATTCCTGCCAAGTGACACGATTGAGCCGCATTCGCCCATATAAAGTAAGCAGTTAGCATTAATGATCGCTGGGAATACTATGCACGCCCTCTCGCACTGTCCTGTAAACCAATCACTATGTATCTCGCACTCTGCTATAATTAATATTTCAACTTAAACGGAAACTTGCGAATGGCAACATTAACTGATTAATCATCTGTCTAATTTGTCTGGTTATTAAATTTGTCTTTAAAAATGGGGTTTGTGGCTACATCGGTGAGCACTAAACAATTGGTGTGTTTTTATGAATATACATAATATCGGCTTATACGTAAAATATTTCTTAGGAATGATCTTACAGATAAAAAGTACTTAACAACATTTCAATATTAGGCAGGCCCTATCTGTTATAATAATTATAAATACACTAGCTGTCCCGACAGACGTTGTCCTGTCTTAATTATGAATTCCTATGTCGAATACACCATAGAAAATAGGACCTATAGTTTACCCGAAATTAAATATGTTCCGGTTTTTATTCAACTAAAAAAATAAACAAAATCGGTCTAGCCGTTCACGCATGATGCCTACGACATATATACCTTGATGTACAGTGACTGTTTGTGCCAAGATGAAAGAAGATAATAATAATTTTAATGTTTGCACATTACATACTCATTTGTTTGTGTATTGATTGTACTTTTCTGACCTACTAGGGTTTCTTATCTCAGTAGTGAGTACCGAGTGTATTTCCCACAAGAGGGCAAGTCGGTTTTCTCTATCTGTCATTGCATCACTGACAAAAGTCACGACAATTTAATTCGACTATGATGAAATTAAGATTCAATACCTACCAATACCATATTAACATACAGATTACATCGAAAACGAGTTACAAAACACGACACAGATACGTAGGTTGTACATTTTGCGTCATCAAACTTATTTTAGTGTAGATAACATTACCATTCTCACATGTTATTAATTTTGTTCTCCAAACTTACGGGATCTTATTTATTAAGATATCGCTGTCTGTCCGTCCGTCCGTCTGTCTGTCAGCGGGCTGAATTTCATAATCCGTAATAGGTAGAAATTTTCACTGAATGTATATTTCTGTTTCTGCTATAACAACAAATAATAAAAAGGAAAGTAAATAAAGGGAATTCCCCTACTAGAAACGTGTCTTAGCTTTTTTTGCTTGATCTTAATAATGGCAACAAGTAGACGTTTGAAATGCTCATATAATATTTTTTTTTTTTTTAAAAAGTGCGAATTTTTTTACACACTTAATATTGGCGGTCGGTGCAATAGCCGTGTCTAGGGATCGAACGGCAAAGTTAACTTTGTCATTTAATCTAGTTTGTCTTTTAGCATGAAAGCCTCGGTGCGCGCGTCTAACTCGCACTTGGATTTTTTTTATCAATCTAAAGGTTTGCGTTCACCACTTTCATCTGACGGTAAGTGACAATGTAGCCAACGATCAATATACATCAGCGGTCGTCTACTGGTCGAAATTCGACCACAATTCGAAACAAACAAACTGACATGACTTTCAGTTAGACTTGTGTCTAACGCACCATACGTCTTCGAATGCGAATTTCAAGTAGACGACCGCTCAGGTGTATATTGATCGTGGAATAATTGTCACTTAATTCATAATCATAATATTATTGCATTAGAATTGGTATTGCTAATTCTGTTGTACAAAATCAGCTGAACAGATTTCACAGAACTTATAGTATTGCTTGCCATCCTTATTTAACCCCGCTCATGTGAAAAGGATAGCAAGACTGTTGGATCGTGTCGAATTAATTTAGCTTAGTGATTTTGTACAACATATTCGACACCAATATACATATATTGTTAACTATGTATTATATTTATTATAAATGCTTAGGTATAACACAACCAATTAAATTTGATGAGCGATATCAGTGGTAATACTTTTTTAAAATTTCATTTACAAAATTAGTCCCCATTTGGTTCGTTTATTTCGGAAGACAATAGCTTATATCAAGAAATCATGTTATCTCAGAAAGCGTTTCGATTTTTTTTTATAAGGCTTTAACAAGGAATCCGTTCAAATCTAACTGTGTTCTTCTCTACATATTACAAATACTTATAGCCCTAACTATAATTTAATACATGTGACCAGTAAAACTCGTCTCACGAAGAATATCATTTGCCTGCGCAGGCAAATGATGATTGCGCAATCATCTTGAAGTTTAGGCTTATATGGTGAGTCTGATGACTTAGTGACACCCTTAGATGAGCGGGTTCCATTCCCGGGAAAGTAAAAAAAATACTCTCTTCTTTTTTCTATTTTTATACTAATATGTGATGAAAAGTAAAGTCCTCTCGGTACCGGCGGGAATATCTATACTATCCGCCTACCCCTTGTGGGACTTGGCATGATCATATGAAACTAAGGTTAACGCGGTAAGGTTGCCAGTGCTCCACGACGATACGCTGCTCCTGTACTATGATATGCTGCTAATACATTCCTAAACAACAGGGTTGGCAACGCGTGATTCCCTGGAACTGCTAGCGGCTATAACTACGGTGACTTTTTGCCACTTTTTCACTACATCTATATAAAACAAAGTCTCTACCCGCCGTCTGTCTGTCCCTATGTATGCTTAGATCTTTACTACGCAACGGATTTTGATGCTAATTTAGTAGATAGAGTGATTCAAAAGGAGGGTTTTATGTGTAAGTCATTTAGGTTTTATCTAAGCTCGCGTCGCTAGTAGTAATAAAATGAAAACCTAGAAAACGGAGCACCAGAGTACTAACAATTTTATTTTTGACACCTTTGCAGGTCCTGAATTCCCAGTGATGAGTGAAGTGCAGAAAAGAACGCGTAGTGAGCGAATCGCCCCCGACACCACATCAGATAGAATACGATACAACAAATATTAGTTATAACTTAGCGTTAGTTTGTAACTCGGTGTGTATTGCGTATAATAAGTTATTGCGCCGGGCGACGGTCGCGGGGCCGCGCACGCCTAGTCCGATACAGAATTAACAAATATTTATCTACCACATTATAATATACCATTCTCGTGTAGCTACGGTTAATTTATTGAGCACTCTATGTCAGGTTACATCAAAATTGTATTAGTACATTAGATGCACTGTTGGCTAGGTCCCCTAATTTCGGTGCGAGTGCGTTGGAAATATTACAATACATATATTAAGAAAGCGTCTGTGATTATAATACGAAGAAATTGGAAAACCGTTTTTAATGTTAGTTGAATGTTAATTATGTATAATTATTGTTAGATTAATGACATTGTGTGTGTGTAGGTCCACGTTACAATATTGGACACGTTTCTCTCGAGTAGGACCCTACGTGGCCCCGGTAATGTAACCGCTTCACGGATCAACCGACCCGTGTCCTCGAGTTTGCGGCTTTTCGTGTTATGTGTATGGGAAATGTATGAGGTGTGTATGCATCACATTGGCTTTCTCTACTTTAAACAGTGTACATTTTAAAGTTCAGTTTAATTACTTATATAGTTGTTACATACATTTATATAATTCAAAGAATTATTCATGAAATTTATCGCGATTAAAATTTTAACATTTTAATTAATCACTAATAATATTTATCCGAATGTTGTAGACGGACGAAACTATAATTTTATCGGCCATACCAGTACAAAATCAACTATCTTTGTAAATAACATAATTATGAACACGTTTACAGTGATCTATTCTACTTATAATGTAATTACGTAACATATTTTCAACATACGTGCAAAAAGCCTTAAAAATCATAGATTTTTAAAAAGATATGGGTACTAGCGTCTACCGGCTGACGGCCGAGGCAGATGATGTATTTTTATAAAACATATTGTTCTTTATTAACATATATAATATGTTAACTGAAAGTACATTCTTTCATATTTTTCTAACAATTAAATATAGTAGCGTACGTGGACAAGTGTAATGATCTACTTGAAAAGTGGAATAGATTATATTACTCTCATTGTAGCGGCGTATATTATATACCTAACAGACATTAACGTGACAAATTTGATTTGACTACGTTTAATTTGGTTATATTTCGCGTCGACTCCACCGCCCGCTTGCGATATATCCGTCAGCTCTGAATGGTCAGTCGCGTGTTGAGTTCCACGTGTGTGCAATTGTACATTAGGGTATGTAAAAATAATTTAAGTTTAAATCGAAAATGTGATTGATCGTTTGTGTTGAATGTAAATGTTTATAATATACTATTAAAATATAGTTTTTTTATCATAATAGCATTGCACCAAGTGCGAATGTATAGGTGGTAGGCCGCATCAACGAGTAGTATACATTTTATTGTATTGTTACTATTATATGAGTGATCATTTTCCATCTGCGTTTTAGTTGCTATTCACTGAAACATGTGAATAAAAATTATATTTAAAAAAAATGGCACCGTGTTTTGTCTATACCGTCCAGAGCACACGGTCCTAAACTATCGACACACTGGCGATCTTGGAAGCGTTTGAAATGTTTATTTGCGAATTAACTTTTTAAACAAGCAGACGCTCGTGTTGACATTGAAGAATCTTCCGTGCAAACATAGTTCCTTATTAGATGTTGTGGTACAATACACGCAACGACGCAATTATTATGATCAACAAATTCCGCGCGATTTTATATACATTTTCGACATTGTTGCTGTTTTTTTTTCTTTGCAAGTGCTATATTAATAATGAAATCCGCAATTTTATTATGTAAATAGGAAAAATTTGAATCCTCACAGTATATACCTATATACATATAAATATATATACATTCTTGTTGTCTTTAAAATTTTATTAAAAATAGTTCATTGTAATGATGTGGAGCTGCGGGTAGCGTGATTATGTTGGGAGCAAGCATGCGCTGAGTGGAACTTGCATCCTAATTCAAGTCAATAGTCCCACTACAAAGTTATAATTTCAATATTCTTGTCTTTAAGACCCCAATGTTATGAGAAAATCGCTCGCCGCTTCACATTTTAGACGCTTTACTGACGACAAAGCTGATCTGTGATGGTATGACATAGTTAGGTAAGGCTGTGTGGTTCATATATTTTGAGTCCATAATTTAGAGCACATTTGTAAGATTGTGACCGCATGTGAAATGCATTATGTCCATTGCAGCTTCGAAATAAACTTTACTGTTAGAACGTTAACGTAAAAGTTAATGTATTGATGGTTTGTGTTGTGCACCGCTCAGTTTATAAACACATCTGCCCCTTAAAGACTCCTTGTATTAGTTACGTGAATTAATTTTACCAAACATGTTACCATTTTTTCATTATTTAAATCATTACATGAATACATTTCGTGTTTGTTTACATTTGCAGTATTATTTATAAAAATATATAGTTTAAACTTATCTCACATATTAATATGAGGGATCAAGGCTCATCTGAGTGACTGTACATATGACATATATGATGCTAATATATTATAACATATATTTTATTAAATTGTACAGCATAAATTAATTGGCATATTTTAAAAATGTTTTTATTTCTATACATTTATTTAAATTTCAAACTGTAATAGATCCAATGTATAATTACTATGTATTCAATGATATTTACTATTATTTTATGGTAAAAAGGGAATGCTATACACCTATTTTAGCTTTATGATATAAAATCAAAATCAAAATCAAAAATCATTTATTCAGTTTAGGCCCTAATAAGGCTCTTATGAAGGTCTAAATTACCATTATAAATAAATAAATATATATATATATATATATATGTGCAGTCACACATAGATGATGCAGGGTATGGGTGCCATAAAGCAGCGGTGTAAATCTAAGAAAACATTAATATAAAAATATTCTTTGAATACGAATAGCTTGCGATACCTGTTACCAACAATCTAATATAGTCAACTGTAACTAATGTATTTGTTTGTTTTCTTAGTGTCAATGCACAGTTCTATCGATACATATAACATAGTCGATAATCGATACACGATATAGGTGTCAGTGTTCAAGTGAATATATAGTTTAAATATTGTATCTTCTTTAGTCAGTTAACATCGCTATCTCATAGTATCATCGTCATCGCACTATTTTCATCAACGACCACTTTCATTATAAATGTTTAGATGAATTGAATAAAATCAACATAATATACATACATATAATAAAATCTAAAAATACTATTTACGTTAAGGCTAGGTTGTAACACGCAACACAATGTTGTAATTTAGCGTTTTATCTAATTAATAAATAACTATATTTATGAATTAAAATGATAAGTATTTTTAAATGTAAGGCTATATGTAAATGTAAATTTTGAGTTCAATTAGATGTAAGCGGTGGGCAGTGTTGGCTGAGCGCCGGGCGGACGCGCCCGCTCTAGGGCACTGTTATTTCGCTCAGATTCGCTCGCGCAGTGTTACGTAGCCTTACCGGGCTCTTAACTTAGTCTGACATCATCACACGTTTCATTGACGGTAATCAACTGTGGGTGATCGATACGGGGGGGGCATGGGAGGGGAGGGGTTACGGGAAGGGAGGGAGGATGGAGGGGGGGGGGGGGGGGACGATCGCGTCGCACACATTCCAAAATAACGCAATGTGACGCGCCCCAGCGAATGCGTTACTGTTTGTAAGTTGACCACTTTGTTGTTCATTAACGATAAGTTAGATTTAATCTCAGTGGATGGTGTTAACTTAGGTCTGTGTATAGTATTCTCTCGGTTAAGTTTGTGAGGACGTGAATTTGAGCGGATCGACAGGCCCCAGCCTGGTGGGTTCATACTAGCTGTAAATCTTAAGTACCTTAGCAATTATTTCTGTTGCACCTAACTTTATTTCGCGAGCCGTGTTAGTTATATTGTGTCAATTGTACATATAGGTAGGGCGAGGTATGCAGTTCAATTTTAAGTGTTTTGTTGAATCTTACAATGTGGGGCTGGCAAGTTACATGGTTATCCGTATAAACTATAACAACAAATATTTTATCTGATACCATAGATGTATGGCCGTTATTTATGTATGTGTTACTGTATATAAGGCGGCGGGGCGAGGGCCGCTGCGCTCCCACTGGCGGGACAGAGGACAACCGTCGCCCGGCCTCGTCCCGCGCCTCGTTAGGAACACAACCCTCGCATTCACATTACTTGTAAACTAACATATAAGTCATCCCACTCTATAGGGCTCGGCGAGTGAGGCTGCTCCATAGTTCACTGAACCTCGCACACTCACCGTACCAATAAAATAATATGTGGGCGCGGGCTCGATTCCTATGACCTCTGTCTTGAATTGTTGACTACATGCAAGAACGACATTACTGTTGACAAATGTCACACCTCTGCCTACCCCTTAAAACATGTAGCCCACGGATATCTTAATACTTTTTCTCTCACTCTTACTTTATACGAGGTGAGCGAGACAGTCCAACCGCGGTTTCGTAATGCATTCTTTGTATTTACTGTTGCTGTTTCATGAAATTACGGTCGTTTAGCTTCATATATCAAAAGTAACGCTACATCACAACTAATATCACTATTATAAATGAGCAACAAGCTCAACAGCTATTAGTATCTACGGCGCAGAGTCGATCATTGTCCTATGATGTACAGACCGTGTGAGATGTGTTACAAAAACTGTACATAGGTAGCTGTGTAATTAAATGTTATACATATATACACACATATATATATATATATAAAGTGTTCGTTAGTTCAGTTGGAGTGGAGCAACCGCCATATCTACAACAGCCACATTAGACCGTGTCATTTACCTCACATTTTATACTTTATAGCGTTATTGTTTTGGATAGATCGTTTAAACTTAATTATTTAGAGGTGTCATTAAGGTAATGATGTATGTATAGATGGCAACATATACCGCGTTCCAATAACACATGAGAACGGTGTGCACTATATTGTGTAATGTAGTGAACATTTTGTAATTATATTCGGGCAAACAGTACGCACGGTTCGCAAGTAGTATTGGAGGTAGGTGTTGATGATATGTACGGCGGTATCGCCACTAACGGTTCATACAAATTGGTGATCAACACATATTGTGAGACGCACGTAAGCGCTAGCGGCGCCGCCGCTTTTGTAGAAATAAATGATATTTTCGTTTAATCATTGTGTCTTTATTTGTACTAATAGGTACGTGTCTTATATCTCACGAATACAGTATTCCCTTTGGTATATTATTGTGCTATTTTAGTAACAATTGCACATTTGAGACGAGTGTGGTGCTGGCGTAGGATGTTGCGGATACCGTTGACTGCTAAGCGGACTAATGTGCTGCTAAGAATCTAGTAACTGCTAATCTAGAAACTATCCGCCTGCAAAGAATATTCTCATATTTTGGTCACATAGCGAGGCGCGAAAATAACAGCCTAGAGAAGCTAGTTATTTTTGGCAAAGTGGAGGGGAAACGATAACGTTATAAAAAATAACGTTATGTAATGATATATAACGTTGTTTATCATTGTTAACTAAAAGGCGAATAACGTTAAATCATACCGCTAATATCAAAATAACGTTATAATATCGTTACTGTATCGGATTAGCCGACCCGAGAGGCAAATAACGTCATAAAAATCGTTATTTAGTAAATAAAACGTTGTGTTGAAAAAGTTATATTGCGTATAACATTATAGACACTAGCATGTGATAAGGTTATGATTTTATTACGGTATTTGAAGCTCTGTTCCAAACAGATGGTGGGACCAGATTCGAAATCTAACTGGGCTCTCCTTCAGCTCCTCCCTGCGACAGGCCGAAGATCGTCGCCAATGGAGAAGGGAAGTACACAACCTCCAAAACAGACTCGATCTTCACTCATGAATAAATGGCTAACAAGAAGAAGTAACAATGAGAAGTATTTATATTGCACTAGATGTAGATTCGTAGTATCGTTAACGTAAACATTTCCATGTTAACCTGTAGCCCTAGTAAAAATAACCTGCGACTACTTATGTATTCGAAAACGTAGCTCTAAATGTTAAAATTTTCAGGAAAATTTCTGGTCCACTTTTCACCGGCGCAGCGCTGTTGATTTTCCTATAAATAAGCGATCCGACTATGCAGTTGAAACTTGTTGTTGCTAGGGCTACTGTGTTTGTTTATGTATGGCCGGAAATTTGAAAATTCGGAACATAAATGGCCTCAAATTGTGTGTTCAACGGCTCCGGCCTGCCATAAGACAGCCTTAGACATCCATACGTCAGTCCGTCTATGTGACCAGTTGAAGTTTTGTGTAGAAAAAGCTTATGATCATGTTGTTCATTATACTACATGACAAGGAATATCGGTAAATTGAGATATATTTTACACGTTATCTACACCAAACCTTTAAATATTTTTTCTGTCTCGACTTACGTTTAATCGCGGATAAAGAGTAGATGTCCAATCCAACAAACATCTACACTAATATAAAATAAAAGATTTGTATGTTTGTATGTCATAAATAAACTCAAAAATTACATCACTGAGTAACAGGCTATATATTATAGTAGCGGCCCGCCCCGGCTCCGCACGGGTAGACATTAGATTCGGAGCATAGACATTTATCAAATATTTTGTCCACCCGTGCGAAGCCGGGGCGGGCAGCTAGTATAATATATAGCCTATGTTACTCAGTGATAATTTAACTTTCTAACGGTGAAATTATTTTTTGAAATCGGTCCAGTAGTTTCGGAGCCTATTCAATACAAACCCACAAAAATACAAATCTATCCTCTTTATAATAATAGTGTCGATGTAGATTGCAACGAGGGCGAGTTCACAGTGAAAAGTTAGTTTCTTATAAAACTGATTTTTGCATGCCAAGATCAAACAACACCCTTATACGACTACTATGTATGTATACTTCCTTCACCTATATGTATATACTAATACATAATTAATATGTACTACTAATATGGAACTAAAAGTACAACAAATTACATGAAAATTCTTTATTTACATACATAAATGTCTATCTACAATATGACAACTCACTGGGGTTGTATCAAGGTTGCATTCTGAGCGATCCGTCCAGTCTTATGGTTTCTCCGTTGAGCATGGGGTTTTGTATGATGCTCTGTACGAGGAGGGCGAACTCCTGGGGGTGGCCCAGGCGGGAGGGGAACGGGACCGAAGCCTCGAGGCTTTTGATCGCAGGCTCCGGCAGTTGTTCCATCATAGGGGTGCGGAATAATCCTGCAACAAGACAGTGAAATAATAATGAAATAATCCTGCAACAAGACAATGAAATTGGATAAGAATTAAAGAAACCATTAATGCAAAGAGTGACGTTGTCGACATTGAAAAATAAATCAACATCTATTGTTCAGTTTAGGCCCTAATAAGGCACTTATGAAGGTCTAAATTACCATAATCTACTTATAATAAAACTGTAACAGGTACAATTCTTTTAGGGTCGGCAACGCGCGAGTGATGCTTCTGGTGTTGCAAGCGTCCATAAGCTGCGGTAACCGCTTACCATCAGGCGGGCCGTATGCTTGTTTGCCACTTTAGTGGTATAAAAAAAAAATCTGTACCTTGAAAAAAATTTTTGGATGGCACTCGATATTCCACACTGAACCCTAAATTGAGATTTTTTATTTTTGTCTGTGTCTGTGCCTTGGCCGGGCATCACCCCGAAACTACCAAATGGATTGAATGAAACCTTTTACGGCACAATTTACGAGTATAATAATATAGTTTTTATCCCGAAATTCAGCACGATTCAAATGTGTACTTGGCTGTAACTCCGAAACGAATGGACTGATTTGAACGGGACTTTCACTAGCAGATAGCTTATTTTACTGCAACCTTACCGTAGCAACACAACACTACATCAATCCCAATCTCTCTCTTTAAACTCGTGGTATGATTAATCACTGTACTTACCTGGTGCTATGGTGACAACCCTGATGCCTTGCTTGGCGAGATCCCTGGCCACCGGCAGCGTCATGCCCACCACTCCTGCCTTGGACGCAGAGTAAGCTGCTTGCCCTATCTGAAACAATATTTGTCAAACATATTAGTGTCTGGGTGTTTCGTAAGTATATATTAAAAGTATATATGTACAAAGAAGCATATAAGTTTCAGCGAAATCCGTGCATTGGTTGTAAAGGCTGCCTTGTATATTTATAAAGTTAAATTATCAATATTGACGATGATTAAAAAAAGAGTAGATAATAATAGGGGCACCCCATGTGACATTCGTATGGCAGCCCGTAGAGCATCAACCGCCTTGATTGGTTTGGTTAACTTTGAAGTTAGCGTCATAATGAACCTTTACGCGCGAGTATTGCAAGCGGCTATGGGCTACGGTGACTGCTTATCATCAGACGGGCCGAATGTTTGTGTGCCATCTTAGTGGTATAAGAAAAAAAACATGGATTCCATTTTGTGAAGCCTGCCAGTAGCCAAAATGGTTTATACCACTAACGTGGCGCATAATCTTACGGCCCACCTGATGACGCCGCTAGTATTACCAGGGGTATGAGAAACGCGTTGCCAACCCTGTTATTGGTGAGGACTCACTGTGCTAGCAGCATTACAACTAGTCCAGCATATCCTCGTGGGGCACTGGCAACTGGCAACCTTACTTACCGCAGAAACACAACCCTACATCAAAGTCGTTACGCAGTCAAAGTGTTATTTGACTGTGGTCTTCTGTAAGGTAGAGGTACAGTCCCCAGACGGGCGGCTCCAATTCTAATGGGAAAACCCACGGGAGATCCCAATTCAACCTACCTCTATTTTTAAGCTCACGGTGTTATTAATCACTGTACTTAAGCTTATAAAAACTCATTGGTACAGGCTGGGGTTTCTACCTGAGCCTATCAGATGTATTAGTTAATATAGTTCGGTTTGTAGAGTTGTTTCCCAAGGTATACCTGTCCGTCGAAGGCGGCTACGCTGGCTGTGTTGATGATGACCCCTCTCTGGCCGTCAGCGTCGGGCGCGTTCTTGCCTATCGTGCCGGCAGACAGCCTAATCACGTTGAACGTGCCTATTAGGTTCACCTGGAAAGGATTGATAAGAAATATAATCAAGTTGACGCGGGAGCGTGCCAAGAATGCTGACACCATTGCCATTGCTGGATAGCAATGCTGAGTTACTGCTATCCAGCAGTGATTATGGTTTGGGTCAGATCTTTTATCTATAAGTAGGTAGTTTAAAAATGAAATAATGGAGTTCAATAGGCCTTACCGAATACCGACCTATAGAAAAACTACGTCTCATAGACGCCAATTTAATGCTTATCTATACTAATATTATAAAGAGGAAAGATTTGTATTTTTGTGGGTTTGTATTGAATAGGCTCCGAAACTACTGGACCGATTTCAGAATCTTTCAAGGTTAAAAAGCTACGTTATCACTTAGTAACATAGGCTATATGTTGTACTAGCGGCCCGCCCCGGCTTCGCACTAAGATATTTATCAAATATTTTGTCTACCCGTGCGAAGCAGGGGCGGGTCGCTATTATAAAATAAAATAAATATCTCATCTATAATGCTTTTTCAAATCACTTCATTTTGTACCACATGCATGTTTTTAAAAGACAGCTTACTTCAATAGTTTTCTTAAAGGCATTAAGGTCGAATGGTTGGTTTTTCTTGAAGTTGTATATTCTGGAAGCAGTAGCAATACCCGCGCAGTTAACAGCAACGTCGAGCCGACCGAACTTGTCTATGGTCGTCTGCAGGGCATTCTTCACGTCCTGTTCCGAAGTCACCTGGAAATATCCGTTCGGAATAATCAGTTCATTGCATTAATATGCCTGCTGTTATCCAGTATGTTAAGAAACCCCTAAGGGTTTTTCAAAATGAGTGTTGTTATAAGTTTAAGGTGTGAACTATCTGTGTGCCTGTCTGTGGCATCGTAGCTCCTAAATGGATACACCGATTTGGGTATATATTAGTTAGTTATACACTTTGTTTTCAATTTCTCGCAGGATATAAAAAAAAACATTTATTGAAGCAAAAGCGTGCGCAAATCAACAGTGACACGGTACTCTATACCCTATGCCCAATTTATAAATGCTATGAGGTACTCAGTATCATAATAATATGTTTGTGTAACTTTTAATTACCTCCCTAACAATAAATATAAGACAGAGCTACAGCTAAGTAAACCAAAGCAGTGGTGGCCCCGTGTTTGAAGCAACAGCCTGTCATGGGCCAAGGACACCGGTGTGCCACCTTAGTGGCAGAAAAAACATATGGTGGCGCTTAACTAGTGTGTTATATTTGTACATACATCCACAGGAACAAAGGCAGCATCCGCACCCAACTGCTTGGCAGTTTCCTGGCCTGTGCTAGAGGGCAGGTCACAGATGACCACCCTGCCGCCATGTTTAAGCAGCTGTTCCGCCGTTGCTCTACCAAGACCTGATGCCCCTCCAGTAACCAGACCTACAAGCCCCTGCAATGCAAAAAATTTTATTTAGAATTGAAGGCAGATTGATTGTATAAATTATCAATATTCTCCTGCCCTTATCCCATATTATTTAGTGTCAGTGCAATATGTACTTCTCTTGCATCCTCCTCTATCAGCCATCATGTCTGTGTTCACATTCTTTCTGGTTGTGTGATCTTATTTCACACAGTCCATCCATCTTTTCTTAGGTCTACTACATCAAACCCATTCAAACTACAACAACATTCAAATATATTGTTACCAAATTATCTTCATTCCTTCATATAACATGCCCATTCCATGACAACTGTATTAATTAAATAGATAAAAATATTTTTTTAGCTTATTTCGATATCATGAATGATCCATCATGACCCATGTTGCAAAATGCATGTATGAAGAGATTGATGTAATGATTGAATGTAGAAGAAGAAAAATAAGTGTGCAATTCAAGACTGTAAAGGTGTATCTAAGAATTGTTTTTCTCTTTTCGCAATATTAAATCATATAAATCTTTAATGTTCGGATTATGAAAATAATTTTTTACAGCTTCCATAAAGGCACCAAATATGTAAATATAATCAATAATGTATTTTTTACATCATTTATTAAAGACAGATTTAAACTACAAACATATTTTCAAAAATCAAACATAACCTACCTACTTAAAGATCAGTATTTATTTTTTATTTCTTAGCCAAAATGAGTCCGTGTACAGTGCTTCTAATGATATTACAAAATAAAGAAATGGTTTTCTGTTGAACTCTATAATAGCCTTTCAATATTTAACTTACCTTAAACATTTTCTAGTTTAAAATTCGTGCTCGACAATCTAACCCTCAAAAATTCAAACCGATTCCACCTTTGCACTGCTTATCATAGAATTAATATGTACCTAATATGTTTTTGATAAGCATTCACATTCTCAAGGTAACGAATGTTGAATTTTCTTCGCTGGTAGGTGTAATTACAATTTACAATTCAATTCAATACCTACAAATCCTACAATCCGGATTTTACGTGAATTTATATATATTATTTTTGGTTGACTGTCAGGTTGACAGTGTCAACCGTAGCTGTTAACCGAACCTTCCATAGATAATACATATAATCCGTAGGCCGTAGAGGGAGATATAAAACTAAAACTCTTCAGGGACGTTATTTGCCCTTTAGTCCTTATTCTAAGTATTTGCCAGTGTCAAGTGTTATAGTGTAGTATTTTTTATTATTACTAAGACTCCGCTGTCCGCCCGTCCATCCGTCGGTCGTCTGTCAGCGGGCTGTATCTCTTGAGTCTTAATGTAATAGGTAGACATTTTCAATTTTTCTGTTTACGTTAGAAAAAAAATATCCAAAATATAAAAAAAAATTAAGGGGCTTTCCCTACATAACGAAAAAGTCATATAGTCAATGGTTTAGTCGTTCAGAAATTACACACATCTCAACCCTTATCATACGGTTCAAACCCATACGGAATTTACGAGAACCTTTGTAAAGCTACGGCTCATCTCATAAAGGCACATCTGCATTTGCCAAAAATGTATCGTGGGTAGGTAATGTTTTTAAAATGTCGTCTGTAGGTTTGTATGTTTGAAGTTTTAACTGGAGCTTAACCTAGGGCAACCATAAAATTTGTTATTTGCATAAGTTCGAGTTCAGAACTATAGATGGCGTGTCAAAGTTATATGTACAAAAACTTCAACGAAAGCGCTGTCTTCTTCGCTTAATGACTTCAATAGATGGCGAACACTATAACGGATTTTTGTATTGCAATTATACATGAAATACCTATTACCTCAGAGTAGATAATATATGCTATTCTGAGCAGTAAATTATCTACTCTGAACTATTACAATATTGGCCGCGAATACTGAAACGTCAGTCAAATCTGTAGCCTTAGCAAGAAAAACTTTCGACTACCTATTCGTATCGCTTTCGACTATTTCTGTATGGAAGGAGGAGAGAAGGAAAATGAACAGCGCTGCCGGCGAAAGGGGGAACTATAAATTTGGATGAAACTTTTGTCATTTTCATAGTTACGTTTAGTTAGAATAACGTATTCGAAAATGAAACTCACGAAATGTCAAAATTTTCATTTTCATAATTTTTAGTTCCACTTTTCACCGGCTCAGCGCTGTTCATTACGCCATACATCATAGAAAATGTGAGCTTCGGTTTATCCCACAGACCTAGGATTTCTTTCGCAACGCTTTATCTTTATATCTATGGTTTATCCCGAATTTTATATTCTTTTCCACCCTTCTCCTGACAATAAGAAACACAAAAATAATTAACAAAATCGGTCAAACCAGCAGTCCAAATCGGTTCACGCGTGATTTATTTTATGATTTAGTATAAATTATTTATTTGTTAATCCACCTTATAATCTACCTTCATTCCAAATTTCATTCAAATCTATTCAGCCGCTGTATCAATACAATTACTATTTAGTAATTTTCCGGGACGGCCTGCGCCGCTGCTGTTCAGGCAGGAGTGCCTCAATCGCCGGAAATATGCATGTCTTGGTCCAGGGCACATATATTCTGCATTTGCGGTTAAAACTCTGGGTCCTTGAGGCCCGGATGCTCTTCAGCTTTTAAAGGAGGTCTCACGTCGACTGGTTGAGACCTCTCGTGACAGGCGTGCTGGAACATATCTCATTCAGAGAACCAGTATTGCTATCCAGTGTGTCAATGCTGCCAGCATTCTTGGCATGCTCCCGCATGATATGCTAGGTGGTTTGGGTCAGACCTTTGTCTATAAGTAGGTGGGTTAAGTACTGGTTTTTGTAAATAGTTTAATCTGTTTTCCGGGATCAAATCGTATTTGTTAATTAAGCTTATAAGCTACCTCTATTGCAAAATTCATGCAAATCCATTCAGCCGTTCAGGCGTGATGACGGTTATAATATTAAAATTGTACTTGTATTATAACAATGCAGTTATTTAATTAAAGCAACTGTATCCCACGTGTCGTTACTACTTTCTAAACTTGACTTATGTTATGTTAAGAAGGTGACGTTAAACTGATCAAATATGTATTTAAAACAGGGTATTGTTAAGACGTTGAGACAATGAGGATACAAAAGTTAATGTTTGTATTAAATTAACCTTTTCTTAAACACCCAAACTGCGAGCGCTAAGCCCAGTGCTTCATCAGTCAACTGAACACTCTGGGAAAATGACGTGCTTGCAGATTCTATTGGTAGTGCTTTGTTCTCTGGCTGTGATGGCCAGGCGTAATATGGAAATTAAGGATAACGACGAAGGGAACTCTGACGCTCGGCTGAAAACTAAAATCGAGAGTCGATTACCCACCACCACTTGGAGGTCCCCTCTAGGAGACGCAGTTGTTGATAAGTTCATAGAAACTCTGATGGCTAGTGAAAGATACCTGAGGATGGTGGAGACAGTGGAGAGAAAACTGAACCATTTGGACGCCAGTTTTCACGAAAGGTCGAACACGATTTTGAAATATCTATCGGAATTGCTCCGAGTGGTCAAGAACGCGCCAGGGGAAGTACTGGAATCATCGTTGAAGACAGTAAAATTAGATTTGGAGAAACTGAAGAAGTCTGTGTCGAACCGATTGGAAACAGAACATCCAAACATGCGGGGTATAGTAGATTTTTATTTACTTATTTTAAGTATTTCCCTCGTCTACATCTGCATGGAATTAAAACAATCCCGTCTATTCAATCCCACGGGAAACCATAGGTTTTCCGAGACAAAAAGTAGTCTTGATTACTCTCTAAAGTCCCAAGTCAGTGGAAGTCCCATCCAAATCCGTTCAGACGATATCAATGTGTACATACAAGTAGACAGACGTTAATATGTCTATGAGACAGACAAACATTATAAAACGATTTGAATTAGCATGAGTTCAGTACAGGGTTGACAGTTACATAATATAGTATGTTAAATCCTTAGAATAAGGACTCAGCTCCCGCTTAGCGTATTCTGAGGTTAGATCTCTATCATTCTACCATAGACAGTGTACCAAAAGTTTAATAAATTTAATAGTTATAATTTTAGTACATGCAAATAGAAATCATAGATATTCTCTCCAGTCCTTACCTACATAAATAGGCTTTGTCCTAAATGACTGACGGATCAACGCACAGCCAACGATAAACCGCTGATCGTGGATACCTGAAACTTGGAGGGTGTGTTCGTTGTATGACGTAGGCATCCGATAAGAAGGGATTTTCCGAAATTCTACCCCTAAGAGGACAAAGTCTTGGTCCAATCTACTTCAAATTTTGTTAAACCTTTTTTTAACAGAATTGAAAGTAGACGCGATTCGTATTTTATTAAAATTCATCCCCTAATGGGGTGAAAAAGAGGTAGGAAGTTGTTTTGGCAGTAAATTGCTTCCGAGTTGATATCAATACTCCTTGTGCTTTTAATTTAAATTACATTTTATTTTGACACAAAATTTCGGGATCTTCGGAAATTCCACCCCTAAGGGGGTAAAATAGAGGATGAAAATGTGTATGAAATTTCGTCATTTTTAAAGTTGAATGGAACATCATGAATATAGTCGTCGGTTACAAGTTTAATTTATATGTAGGTACATGTTGACCTTTTCACTCTACGACGCGTGCGACAGCTAGTCAGTATTATAAGTGTATGAATAGAATAGACTAACTACTAAAAGAAGCGGCTGTTCTATAATTTAAATGGGAAAACATTTCGCTTAACCTTTCTTTTTAACCCCCGACGCAAAAAGAAGGGTTTTATAAGTGTAACATGTGTATCTGCGGATGAATCGATTTTGATTTATTTTCTTTTGTTTGAAAGATGTCGAGAGTGTTCTTAGCTACGATTTTAGAGGATTTTGTCTTTGATCGATTATATTTTTACGCTCTTGGTGTGATTAATCGATGTTTGAACTTATACTTCGATACATACGTTATTTGTATCAGGTTAATTAGTTCCTAAATTGATGTCATTTTTTCGCAATATTATGCGACACAATACTCAACTTCTTTTTAAAAAACTGACTTAAAACGTAGTCGATGGATTTCAGTGATGGATTGACTTAAAATGTACAACGCTGCGTTGCATTTGATAATAGAAGTGTTTTTTATAAATTTTATTCCGATGTCCCTGCAGTAACAGAACATATTATAAATAAATGTTTGGTCGGACATTATCACACAGCGCCATCTGGTCCCAAACTAAGCAAAGCTTGATGTATGGGATCCAGCGGTTTATAGAATAATCATAGTATACTTTTTAAAATATATACCAAACACCCGACGCAAAACATGTTTGTCACATAAATGGTTTCCCCGGCGGGATTCGAACGGGTTCGTCATATCCTTGTACATATTTTTATTTACTTCCCTATGTAATAATGTTAATATCAGACACAGCGCAGCGAAGTCGCGCTTTATAAGCGCTTAGGGCGGCAGATTCTAGAGGTAGCAATCAGGACCTTATTTAATTCTATTTTATGTAAGTTCGTCATGTGCCATTTCAACAAAATAGTAATCTTGTAGAAGTAAGGCTAGCAAAAATACTAGGGAAATGTGAAAATTCGGCACTGGTAAAGTCATAAATCATACCGGAAATTCAAACGTTCAGAGAAGCATCGAATTAATGAACAGATTCTAGACTAAGGGTGGGCGGTTAATGGAGGTTGAAGTGGTGGTACGGGAACCATCCTGCGCGTACCATAAATCAATATTTCAGGGCGCACCTTGTCTGAGCTCGGCTCCCTACAGGGCCGGATTTACCTTTAGGGGCGTTCTGGGGCACCGTGAAAAATGCCCCTAATTTGATTCAATGCATAGAATGGCTAAACTATTCAACCCATTTAATAAACGTTAGGACCGCTCATGAATTTCTCTTCTGTCCAGATTGCCAAGTAATATCTGAAAATTTTCCCTGAGGTGTTCCGTCCTATGAAATTTGCCGCCCGGGGCACAAGCCCCTAGAGCCTCTCGTACAAATCCAACTCTGGTTGTCTCTGTAGTTGCACTGTGCGTTCATACGAATACATACAACAAGTGCATACACGTACATACAGTAGCATGGACACATGTCCGACAAATCTCCATCAACCAGCATAAGGCTGCCATAAAATACAATTAATATTATATTTGATAATTCGCCTTGTTTTCTCCTAAGATTATACATCACAAATAAGCCTTATACATATGGCATCTCACTTTATTCATATTCACCGTGGATTGATTGAATCAAAAGGCGCGCTTCCCCGGTGTTGAATAATAATACGATTTTAAATTTGAATCAACGATATTTATTGACATTATTAATTAGCACACTGGTTACTTAATTAGAGGTTGACATTCTGGCTAGATAGATACTAGTTAACTACGAAATGCCTGGACAATAGGCATAGGTCCTGCTTCGAAGGCGCCGTATGGGCAGCCATTGTTAGCCGTGTAGATTTTCTTTATTTAGAGACTAATTAAGAATATAGAGTTTTAGTTTTAAAGCATAGATAATAAATGTCTACATTTGACATTTACATATTATGTGACACCCTGAAATACACGAAAAACATCCTAGGTAATAGGTACAATTGACTTATGTCCCTTTCACCAAATCACTCCCACAGCTTTCATTCTAGCGAGTATCCCTAATTCTGAAATTATTATCTATCTTTTCCCCTCTGCTGCTTATAAGTTTCAAGTTTTTTTAGTCCCTTGACACGCTACGCTTTTCGATTATGCCAGTCCACCATTTAACTCGTCACGGCTTAACTCTTTTTCTCGAATAACGTAATAGCTAACAATGTACTGGATAAATTAACCGACTCGGAATTACATGGACTTTGTACGGTAGAAGAACTGAGTTGCGAGACTTGGACCTTGGTATATATATGATCCCTTATAATTCGGTTGTAATGTTTATGTTCAAACCTGTACCTCAGAGTAGATAATCGTACAAACTGTACGTATTCACTTTGAGCTGATAATATATTGACGTGTGTGTGAGGGGGTCGTACCCCACCCCTAACATGTCTGGTGCGCGCCCAGCTTCACCGATCCGGGCATCTCAGCGGCCTCTAGATATACACAATTTATTACAAATTAATAACAGAATACATTATATATTTACGCACAAAACAAATCAGTATAATTTTTAACACATTTAAAAAATATTGATTGCACCTGAAAAATATTATAATTTGGATAATGGCATTTGTGTGGTGATATTCTGTAGAGGGCAAGAGTGATCTGTAAGTATTTAATTGATAGAATACCCAGAGAAATTCCTTTAGTTATGTTTAATAAGTATGAAAAATCCGACAGTAGAAACTAAGGCCTGGTAGCTCAGTGGTCAGAGCAGCGCAGTATTTCTGCGTGGTCGCGGGTTCAATTCCCGCCAAGGCCACGGTATTATCCCAGTCAAACTTTTTTCTTATCAATTACCAAGTAGAATAAGTTTAAATTTATTTTGTAGGTATGTTGCAGGGAAATAGTGAATATTTATATTCTATCAAAGTGATTTAGTGAGAGATGAGGGGTATTGCTTTCATATATACTTAAAATATATACCAAACAGCCACACGCAAAGCAAACATATTTGCCACATAAATGTTTGCCCCGGCGGCGAATCGAACCCGCGACCTCTAGCGTAGTAGTCAGGTGTTCTTACCACGAGACCAGCGGTCTCGTCCAATATAGCTGGTTATCTGATTCACCTTCGCAACCCAGTTTTGTAACACGGAACATTGGTTACCTAGGTTAAACCTAGTACCTAGGTCATTCTGCTTCAAACAGCCCTCTAACGGATGCCAAATTTATAAATTGACAACAGGGACCGGCCGGCGTGGAGGGACCTCGATGGTATGCACGGTTACCCACCTCCTACTTTTGAAGCCTTGGTGGCCTTGTGGTTGAAGCAACGGCCTGTCATCTGATGGGCTCAGGTTCAAATCCCGGCCTGTACCAATGAGTTTCTCTAAGCTTAAGTACCGTGATTAATCACACCTTGAGCTTAAAAAGGAGAGGGCGAATTGGGATCTTTTCCTATTAAAATAAGAGGAGAATTCAACCTACGATACGTAGAGCGTCGGGCTTACCAACCACTGCACCAACGGTGTTGTCATACGTATAACATTTGTTTTACTGTTAGTTCGACATTACTTTTAAAACCAAACTATAATTTGAATATAACGAACAAAGTTGCCGTGGATAACTAATGTTTACTATAAATTGTTGGCAAATTAATTAAATAAATAAGTAAATATTCTACTGCAGGTGTAACATATTTACAGTACGAACATCACACTTCATTGTAAGTTAGTAAACACGATCGGTTAACAATATAAGGAATTATAAACAAATAAAGAGCAGAGACTGTGCGACCCACAGTCCGAGAGTCACGCCGGAGGAATTCTATCGTACTGTTTTTATATAGCTGCCGTACAGTTTTGTAAACTTTTCTGTGCATCGGTACAATAACGAAAACTGTATGCCAGTAGACGCCAGTAGTTTATTACAAAATGGCCAGTTCACACCTCCAGATGTGCCGTGGCTACATTATAGTCCAAGTCGTGTTGGTGGTGTTGTGTACTGTCTTATGCTCCTGTGAGAGTAGGGAGAAGCGAGCGCGGCGAAAGAACGACTACTCTGACAAGTCCCTGTGGAAGAAGGAGTATGAGGACGAGCTGACAGAGGCCATGCTCTCTTCACGAAAGAGAGACAACAATACCAGAGTGGTGCAGTCCGCTGCGATGGACAATGAAGCTGTCGTCGAGAAGCTGATGGAGACCATCACTTCCAGCGAGAAGTACTTAAAAAAAGTCGACAGCATCGACTTCAGACTGAACCGGCTGGACATTGAAGTCCACGAGAAGACGAACAACATTCTGAAGCAGCTCATGGACATCATGAAAGCTGTTCGTACGGAAGGGCACAGCGAGAAACTAGACACGTTCATTGAATCTTTGAAGGCTGACATCCAGCAGATAAAATATTATTTGGACAATAACAGTCCACGGTCTAATACTGGTAACGTAAGATGTTTCAGTTTTGAAGTTCTCCTAAACATAAGTGTGTTTAATACTGTACGCATGTTCTCAAACGGCATTTGACATCTCACTAATAAAAAAGTATGTCCCAAATTCAAATGCATTTTTTTGAGAAGAAAAACCTGTTTATTTGGTCGGTTAACGTAAAGCAGGCATTTGATTGACATGTTATAACGATAACTACTTACTTACAAAGGATGCACACGGAATACAACCTTACCTAGGTTGTATCGATTACAATCTGAGTATAAATTTCACTTTGAACAATGCCTAATTGATTACTCAATAAGACGTAAGTAGAGACCGGAGATAATTTATTTAATGAACTGAATAGTAAACTTTACGATGATCAATAAAATATTTTTTTTTGTGAAATATTACATCATTATATGGAATATGACTCGCCACTCAATATAATATAACCAAAAAAGTGGTGGAATGATCGCGATACCAATATATGATATATCTCCTCTGAGTTGTTACCGTAGAACGCATAAATTCCAAAACAAAACAAACAAATTCAAAATCGTTTGTTTAGGAGCTACGATGCCACAGACAGACACACAGATACACAAATACACACGTTAAATTTATAACACCCCACCTTTTTGTGTGGGGGTTAAAAATAAGTTTTTTTCTAGAGGTAAGCAAAGCGGTAACCAGTTAGAGAATGTAAGATTTCCTCAAGAGTTTTTAAGATCAGGAATGAACAGTGAATATTTAACAAGTGTCTAATGGTGTTATATTATCTGTGCAGTGGAGGGTGCGGAGTTCCACGGCGATGGCAGCCTGGACACTCGGCTATCGTACCTCGAAAGTAATGTTAAGAATATCATGGCTGGAGTGGACTCCATTGTCTCCACTATCTCGGAGGTGAAGAACAGGCACAGCATGGGTCGCGGTACCATCAGGTGAGAGATCACCAGTGCTATTCTGAAAAAGGTCTTTGAGAATCATTTGGAAAGTTACCCCGTAATCCACACTCACTTCACTCCTCATGACGTTTGTGGATTTTGGTAAGCGAAGTAACTAAATTTTGAGACTGAAAGTAAATTCACCGCGGATTTAGGAGTGATTTTACAAGTGAGCAACCCTGTTTTATAATATTTGTACGTAGTATATTATCTACTCTGAGATCTTCTCACCTATAAATGTCAACTCTGATTCTACCAAAAATAAAACCTTCCTCTGCGTCGAACCCTAGCGATTCCAGTGTTCAAATAATCTCTGATTAACCGTCAAACTAAGCAAGTTCTTCCATTTTCATAATCTTGCTCATTATTTTTAAGACGCGCCATACGCCAATTTATATTTATAATATATAATTACAAATATTCATTTACCTACAAGAGCTATATTAACGACCTAACTTAGCCCTTGTAGGCTGTAACCAATCCTAAATTTTGCATATGTTATTAGGAGTGAATCAGGAGGGTCAATGGACGCGATGACATTGATCAATGAATTCCGAAGAACTCTTCACGAACAAAAAACGAAAAAGTGCGAATGCAGGTAAGTCCTAAAATTTACTTAGCACTTTTAATATGCTGTCGCACTAGATTGTGCATGGTATAGTCGGTAGCACACTAATCGACACTCGAATTTTGTTAAAAAAAATGTAGTGTGTATATTAGTTTTCAGTAGATTAGACTAGCCTCATTAGGGGAAACCTTCTAGAGCATTTTCTTTGAGATTGGAAATAAAAAGAACGAAATACCAGGTTATTAAGACAAATATCTTTTTTTTGAGGTAGGTTTTACCAATAAAGAAGATATTAGACATAATATATGTAGTATTTGCATTATGATTAATGATTGGTACTAGCACTTTGATCTGAATGCCAGACAATGAGACTGCATGCCTTTTAAATATAACTGGGGTCAACCGCTACTCCTACACTAGGCAGTAATATTTTAACTTGAGATGATGGCGATCAGGTCAGGAAGAGTGGACCGGTCAGAGAGGTATCCGACGGACTGCCAAGAGATCCAGATGCAAGGGTTCAATGTCTCCGGGATCTACAAGATCAGGCCTGATGAAATGGAGCCGTTCTACGTCCTATGTGATCTCACAACCGCAGGCGGTGGTTGGACGGTAATCATGCAC
Source organism: Falcaria lacertinaria (assembly GCA_951449985.1). Taxonomy (NCBI): domain Eukaryota; kingdom Metazoa; phylum Arthropoda; class Insecta; order Lepidoptera; family Drepanidae; genus Falcaria; species Falcaria lacertinaria. The sequence goes on from OX602108.1 coordinate 1,490,937, forward strand.
TATGATCATTTTTATTTCAGTGCAAATATGTAGTCCAGGAGTGAATTACACTGATTTGATATACTTGGTGGTTTTTAAGATGCAAGCATGAAATAAAGTTGTTAATTTATGTACGACATTACGTATTTATGTACGACATTACGTTACGACATTAGTAATTATGTTTGCAGTTCATATAATTGTGTATACGTATTTTATGTGAATATACTAAAGGACATAATCTTGTTACATAGAGATTTGGTCCAAATCTGTGAGTGCCGGCCAACGCATTTTTTTGTATATATTCTGATAGAGCTGCTCCGTCTGAGCATTTATTACTATGGTTTTAATTTGTTTTACTTATTTTTGAATTTATATTTAAAAAAAAGTATGAAAATTCAGATTTACGAACTCAAATAAAATCAAGTACGATGGTCCTACAGGTTTGGTGTCACAGTAAAAAAAGTTCAAACGGGCAAGCTCGAACAGAATATAAAAAGAAAATGCGTTGGCCGGCACTTTCCGATTTGGACCAAAATCGGTGATGTGCTTTAAGAGCTAGGCTCTTTTTAGTGCAGCAACCGCTAAGCTATCGTTTCCCTTAGTTACCCTTTAATCAGTAGCATTGGTATCCTGAATGAATAATTAAACGTGCTGCAATTTACAGGTCTTCCAAAATCGTTTTGATGGAAGTCAGGACTTCTACAAAAGTTGGGTCGACTACAAGTATGGGTTCGGCAATCTTGCTGGCGAGTTTTGGCTGGGATTGGACAAGTTAAATTACTTGACGAATCAGAAACTCTATGAACTACGCATTGAGATTGAGACGCAACTGGGGCAGGAAGCGTACGCGGGCTACTCCGTGTTCACGGTCGGACCAGAACATGAAGGATATCGGATTAGTACTCTCGGAACTTTCTATGGGACTGCAGGTAAGGAATTGAATTGTCTATGATTAGACTCCAGTTTTGGCTCCAAGGAGGTTTAACAGAGATGTAGCTAAGGTGGTAATTTAGACCTTCAAGTGCCTTATTAGGGCTGAACTGAATTAATTATGTTTTTATTTTGATTTTGCACGAGGAACAAATGCGGTAATTTTATTAGTCTCGCTCAGACTAGACTTGTCAATAGACGTGGTCGTATTGGTGAAAAGAGTTCACTATTCCTATTATACCGCTTAACTTCTAACTAGCGGCCCGCCCCGGCTTCGCATGGGTAGACATTTATCAAATATTTTGTCTACCCGTTTTTGGACTTTTTCTGGCAATTTCTTAAATTTTCCTCTCCGTAAGAACCAATGTCGTTCTTCAAGGAATATTCTAAAAAAATAATTAACGAAATCGGATAAGCTGCTCTCGAGATTTGCGCTTAGCAACACTTTCAGCGATTCATTTCTATATTAAAGAAGATGACAAAATAAAATCTAAATCTAAAAAATCATTTATTGAGTTTAGGCCCTAATAAGGCACTTATGAAGTTCTAAATTACCACCGTAATAAAAGAAACGCGTGAGAAGACTTCTATGTCAACATTATTAATGGAAAAACTAAACTGAGAATCTAAGGCAGTAAGTAAAACAGTTGTTTTAATAAACTGTGACAATTTGATTGCACATAAATTCGAAACATGTGTTACACACAGTGCGGCATCGATATCAATTGTTGCATACATAATAAGCTCCCAGCATATCACTATCTATACTTAATCTATCTATATCTATACTACTATTATAAAGAGGAAAGATTTGTATTTTTGTGTGTTGAATAGCTCCAAAACTACTGGACTATTTCCAAAATTCTGTCACCGATAGAAAGCTACATTATTACTGAGTAACATAAGCTATATATTATACTAGCTGCCCGCCCCGGCTTCGCACGGTTAGACAAAATATTTGATGTCTACACGTGCGAAGCCGGGGCGGGCCGCTAGTGCTTTATAAACACAGTGGACCAGATATGAAGGGGTTGAATTGACAGAACAGTGTTATTATCCGATAAATTATTTATATAATACTAGCCAGTAATGGCGGGGCGTATGGAGGAAACGTTGTTTGTGAACGCTAATTTAGTTACATAAATAGATCTAGAAGAATATTTTATCATTACCTTACCGGCTATTTCGCTTAAAATAATTTATTCACGCGTCGCAAAGAGATGCCTTTTTATAAAATAATTTATTCAGGCGCCACATATTACGCAGGGTGACGTCTTCGTGTATATCTATATAATTACTAGCTTCACACACAACACCCCGGCTTCGCTCGTGTGGACAATTTTTTTTGCATTTATGGGGATGAAAAATAGATGTTGGCCGATTCTCATAGATACCGGATAAGCACAAAAAAATTCATCAAAATCGGTCAAGCCGTTTCGGAGGAGTATGGCAACGAAAACTGTGACACGAGAATTTTATATATTAGATAATATGAAAATGAATATTTAAAAATGAAGAGGAGAAAAGCTCGAGCTGAACCGATTTGGCTAATTTTGGTTTTGAAATATTTGTGGGATTCCCAAAGCTTAAATGAGGAGGTCGTTTTAAGATTTAGTTCAGAGATTAAGTTACCAAATCATTAGCATATTATACTTGCACAGGTGATTCGTTGTCATACCACGCCGGTCAGAAGTTCTCAACATTAGACGTAGATAATGATGAGTGGAAGGACGGCGCGTGCGCCACTGAACACGGAGGAGCCTGGTGGTACAAGGAGTGCGATAAAAGGTAAACTTACTTATCTTAAATATATTTTTGTATACCAGTAATATGGCAAACAAGCATATGGCTCGCCTGATGGTAAGCGATAACCGTAGCTTATGGACGCTTGCAACATGAAACAATCGCGCGTTGTCGACTGCCAAAATCTCTTCAAATCCTTCTTGAAGAACTCCAAGCTCTAGTCGTTTGGGAAAACCACGGCGGGGAGCTCATTCCACCATTTAATTGTGAACAGTGAACATACTACATTGAGTTAGATTGTGATTTAATGCTACGATTAGTAGGGATGAGGCCATCGGTGAAGTCTCAATGAGAGATTATCATAAACACTTAAATAATTCTATAGATGATAAATAGTATCAACAACAAGCAATTATATATTTAGCCCTCATTTTGTACTGTAAGCATCATTAAACACTGATATTTGTCCTTGGGTCTGCCAGTAACCTCAACGGCAAGTACTCCATGTCGGCGGAGGAGAACCGAGGGCAGTCCATATACTGGATATCATTCAAGGGCCCCAACTACCCTCTCACTAAGACCAAGATGATGATACGGCCGCTCCCCGCGAGCAAGCCTATAGACTTCGACTCAGGAAGGGTAATGTATTGAAAACAATAACTAAAGCATCTTTTAAAACACTAAGATGCCAAACAGGCATACGAACCGCCTGAGGGTAAACAGTTGCCCTAGCCTATGGACGTTTGTAACAGCAGTGCCAAAGGGTATAAAACATGGCATTACTCGTATTAGCGAATTTTTATATCTACCAAGTATAGGCGTTGAGTTTTCCGCCATTGTTTCTACATTTTCAGCTACTAGATTATTTTAACAAGCCAGAAATTTGATTTCCAAGAAACAGTTTTTAGATTATTATGAGCTATTTTTAAATAGCTCATAATAATCTTGCTTGGAGCTAGCTCTGGAGCTTTAGCTCCATCATGTACTTCTGTGTGATTATAAAAGGGTTCTCAAATTTGCCGCTACTTTAAACTTCTCAGCCTGCTAGTAAATCACCCAATGCGTAGCACCACCGTATTGTTAAGTCTGAATTAAGGTGATTCTAACTTGGTATGATCAAAGACCTGGCTAAGACTGAGTGTAAGTTTCCAGCCCAAGAACAAACAGCTAATGTTGTTTCAGAAATTTTTAGAAAGTCGGAAAATGATGCTGGACCGCAAGAAAGGGCGCGTATACGAACAGCACCGCAGCCGTTCTCCGTATCGGTATGAAGCACCGCCGACGCCCGATGCCTTCTTCCCCTTCACGTGAACTAACCGGCAAATCATTCTTCACGCATTAGCTCAGTACTTACCTTTATGTATTATATTATGTATAACACCAACTGTGTTAACAATAAATATATAAGTATATAATTCAATGGACCACTAGGGTTCTGAAAACAAAAACAGCTTACGAATTGGCAAAAGATACTTGACTGACGTCAGTCGCTTGTGGCTAGCACAGATACATTCTATGTTAGAGGTTAGAGCAGTGATTTACAAAATTCTGTACCAGGTTATAATACTGGTTTTGACTGATATCCAGCAGTGCAGCTGAAAGCAGTATACTTATTGTTCTTTTATGATTTACCCTTTCATTGACTCCAAATCAATTTGCCTTATTTGGATGGCAGTTGACGATGGCCTCCGAAACATCAAATATTCTCGAAAGTCAGCAGCTGTTATCTTGCTCGCACCGTCGGTTCTTTACGAGATCCATCGATCCTTACGGCTGTCCCGATTATTTAATCGATGTTTGTATGAAGTAGTACGTACGCTACAAACTACATTATCATCGGGTGAGTAATCAAATCACTACTCTGCCTGAATGAGATGAGTTTTGGCTATGAATTCACTAGATTTTCTCTTGCCACTCAATGGATGCACAGCCTGTCATTAAAACAAGTGACATAGATTCATTTTCAACTAATAAATTAGTTTATCTAAATGCTAAATGTACATTAATTGCAGTGCAGTTCTGGCTGGAAAAACAGTGACTGAAAGCTGAAGCTCTAGTTTGTTGGTGCCCTACAGTTTTAACAGACAGTGCCTAATGCTTCGGCTACATTAGCGGGCGAATATTCGTATCGTGTTGGCGCGACAAAAACATCGTGTTCGGGTATAGGCGATGTTCTTGTCTACATTAAGGCGGGCGAAGATTCGTGTCGAGTTGACGCGATGCATCGTGTCGGATTGTGTTGTTCAGTTTGTTGTGCATATTTTTGATTCGAATCCACGCATCATGTACCAAGTGTTTCTTTTTATGGTTGGGGTCACTAGGATTCCATATAATACTCTCAGTTTCATAAAATTGAATAAATTCTATCACTTTTTCGTTACTCCACTCCATAGTGTAAAAAAATAAATGCACGTCCGTCTCGCTTCAACAAATTGGCGCGACAAATCCCTTTGATTCGCGCCAGTTTACCGACAACTCCCCGATACTACATCGTCTTCGCCCGAATACTACGCGATGACACGATGTACCCGGCCACATACATCGCGTTAACACGAATATTCGCCGTAGCCCGCTAATGTATCCCCAGCATAACAGAATATACAAATATATTGCGATGGCACTTCAGATTTGGACCAAAATGAATGATGTCCATTTATTATAATTAACTAAGTATTGTACCCGTTTTCAAACTTATTTAAGCGAATTTATACTTGTATTTTATTTTACTTATAGTTGGTGAAAAGTATACAAAAATAAGCGTAACCTATGTTATGAAAATAATACAATGCAAATTGTTTACTGTTACAGAAAATCAGAAAACGATGTGATGTGATGCTAGTGCCTGTGTGACCGAAATGATTTTTATTTCGTGTCCAATTTATGTTTTAGGCTACTGTCTATCAATTTAAAAAAAAAACTAAATTTTAATTCGGATTTCAAAACAAAACAACCTTTGAATCTTAAAAATCAATTAGTTATTGTTAGTGTGCTCTTTAAGAAATGCTTTCGTTTTTTTTTATAAAAGTTTATCAGCCGGTCTGAGGGCTGCGTTCGCGATGTATTTTCCAATTGTAATGATGGTGATGGTATGATGGTTTGTGGTATGGTTCTGTATACGCAGAGCGACGTCTATTCAATAACGAACAGACCTGTGTGAATACAATAAATAAATTAATCATGTGTCATGTGTTTTAATTCAACTCTTGTTATCGTAGCAGTTAGATCTGTTATTGCAAGTTTCCGTCTAGGTGACTCCACCGCAGTGCCAGATATTCTGCGGACAAGCAATGTGTATGCATTATTATGTTCCAGTTTGATGGGCACTGTAGCTAGTGAGATTACCCATTATTGATAATTTCCCTTGATAATTCTGTAAAAAAATCGATGACGAATTTGTGGGTACTTTTTCTAAGGTGGGCGGTATTTAAAAAAAGTTTGAGAAACACTGGTTTAGATCTTGTATTAACCCGAGCATTGTTTGGGATAAGACCAATGATGACTAACTATATGAATTTGAGATGTAACTACCAACTACCCAACACTCGTCCGAAAAATTTATCGTCGAGGCCTTAGCAAGAACCACTTTCGATTACCTAATCGAAAGCGTATCTCTCAAAATGTAGATCTCACGTTGAGACAAACGTGACTCCACGCGAAGGGTTGGTCATTAAGTTTCTTTGCACTTTTGTAGCGATGGCGTGTCGGCCCGTAGCATTCGCTACTCTTGCTACGTGGTTAATCGGGCACTGGTATACCTGACTGCTACGCTAGGAGTCGCGGGTTCTATTCCCGCCTGGGCTTGTTTGACTGGGTGTTTGGTATATATTTAAAAATATATTCAATCTGCTGGTTCCCACAGTACAGGCTTTGCTCAGCTTGGAGCCAGATAGCGCTGTGTGACAATGTCCAAGCATTATTTATTTCAGCCCGGTTAGTCGCTACCTAGGTGGATTGATGACGGATGCAGTTGCGCAGATGCAACGTACCTTTATTGATCGGCCCGGGCATCCTGTGAGCTAGCTTGCAACCAATCACAGCTAGCGTCCCTAGGTATTACATGTACCAAAACTAAAATTAGGTTCTTTGTTCACTAACAAAGAACCTAATTTTATTTATATTTATAATAAACGCCAAATAACACTTTATTTGGCTTTTATAATGAATGCAAGTTTATTTGGGTTAGGGGCGTTTTGTCACAGTTCTGTTTTGTCAACATATGTTTTTTTGTTTTGTCACTGGTTCACGTACAGTTGTATTCATCATCTGCAGCTTTTAATAAATTTATATTTTATACTGTTAGCCATTTAAGTTAAATATCTACAAAACGCAGATGATTTATACATACAAACCTTCCTCTTGAATCAGTGTATCTGGTAAAAAAAAAAAAACATAATCCGTTACCTAGTTTTAAAGATTATTAGGCATACATAGGGACCGACAGACAGCGGGAAGCGACTCTATCTTATACCTCAGAGTAGATAATATTCTACCTTATACTATGTAGTGATACTTATAATAAAACTGTAGCAGGTCCAATTCTGTACATCGAAGATATTGTGAAAATATTTTTTGGAGGGCACTCTATATCGATACTGAGCCCAAAACTATATTTTTTTCATTTTTGACCATTTGTCTGTCTATTTCATGGCCTGGTATCACGTCAAAACTTCTGAACGAATTCAAATGAAACTTGGCACGATATGAGTTCATACTACGAGGATAACATAGGATACTTTTATTCCCAAAATTCAGCACGGTTCCCCTGCGATAAGGGATAAAAGTCATAACATGTATTTGGCTGTAACTCAGAAATATCTGGACCGATATAAACAGGACTTTCACTGGCGGGTAGCTGATGCTATAAGACGTAACTTAAGTTACATTTATTTTGGAAAAATAATTAGGGTTCCGCGCAATAAATAAAAAACTCATTACATTGTGAACAAAACCCAAGAGGTTGGAACTATTTGAACAGAACTCTCACTGGCAGGTAGCTGATGCTATAATTCGTTATTTAGGCTTAATTTATTTTGTAAAATAATTAGGGTTCCACACAACAATTAAAGATATAAAATCCATAAACTTGTGAACAAAATTTGAACAATGAACTTTCACTGATAGATAGCTGATGCTTAAAGGCGTAAAATATACTTCTGTTTTTTGGAAAAATAATTAGCGATCCGCGCACTAAAAAAGCAAATTGTGAACAAAATCTGAACGATTGGACCTATTTGAACAGAACTTTCACTGGCAGATAGCTGATGCTATAAGGCGGCACATAGGTTACTTTTATTTTGGAGCAGTCGCGGGCACATCAGGTGCTTAATGCAATGATATATTTGATTAAATTATTTTTACACTTATAATATCATTGGCTTAATATCAGCCAAGTATCTTCTTAGCGCTAAGGCTGCGAAGCTTTTGTAGAGAGGCACAGCGGAATTTGTTCCAGCGCCAAAGGTTCTGAATTGTGAATACAGGTTCTAGGAAAAAGTTGCAATAAAATCAAGTATAACACCAGGAGGTCTAGAACGCATGTCATAAATTGGAGGGAGTGCAACTGAGCTTTATTGATCGTAAATCAAGCTCCAGCCCGGGAATCTGGGGGCTTTGCAATAGACAGCCTGCGTACCTAGATACTGTAACGCCTTGGTTGGCACTACGTTACTGGTTAGTTATAAAATGTAAGGCGACAACACCTCACGAGAAAAAGAATAAACAGTTAGAATGTATTAGGGTATTAGAGTAAAAAATGACGTTACACCCGTCATCTTAATAAGATTGTAAAAAGTGAAATTAATTATTATTTAAAGGAATATAAACATATCAGAACCGATCCCGTGTATATTATTTGTGCCTCGCCACCGCTACGCCCTACAGTACCTATTACATGCGCCGACACAGATTAATGCCCATACATAATAGTAGATTGTTATACAAGGTGCTAAAGTGACAACAATATATTATGGTCATCAATTCAATTTGTAATTAGAGAAAAATTCTAAAGATTTCGCGCCAATTACTTTTTATTTCTTCTGTAGCCGCAACGGCAAGGCTCGTATTCCTCCGAAGAAATCACCGATTTTATTGTTCTATTTTCAAAAAATAAATATTATTCTTTGTTTTAAAACAATAATTAGTCGAGTCTTTATCATAATTGTTCTTTTTATGAATAATTTTTTTTTAAGTAACAGACAAAAATAAGAAAATTAAAACTTTTTTCCCTAGAACAGGATATTCTATTTTTTCACGCCCTGGAACGTTATAATGACGAATTATTTGAGCATGAGGCGTGAAAACATATTTTTTTGGTAGAAAAATCTGTACCTGAATCTCGACTCCCGGTTGAGCATATTTCTGGAATACGGCCTTAAATTATGTTCATAGTAGCTGCTCTTGGCGCGTCTCCTTCCAAAATCACATTTGTTTTGTTGAAAATTCTTTGCCTGTTTCATGCCCTAGGACCATTGTTTTTCATGTTTAATTTATTTATTTAAACTGTATCTACGTCTCTATTAATGTAAAGGTCTAGTCAATCGATGACAATACAATTATTTCATAACTATGTCCTAATGTCGCGTAATCAAGATCATCAGGATAAATACAATCCAAAGCGTGATTCTTTTTAGTTTTTTAAGTTGTAATATATTATTTTTAATAAGGTTAATTAAAACAGCATTTTATAGCCCCGATTAGAAGGTTCCGAATCTTGAATAGAAGGGCCTAGCTTCAATGGCTCAAAATCTTAGGTCTAGGATTCATTACCATCGTAAAATAAAACACCGCTTGTCGCTATCTCACTCGCAGCATATCACACAAAAATTCTATCTCACTCGCAGCATATAACACAATAATTTTTTTGACGCCAACTTTTTTGAAAATATCTTCCTTGTTTAAAAATATTTATTTCATGAAAGCAGTGACAAAACCAACTTGGTAGCTTTCATTTTGATATTTGTAATTTCCTACTAATGTGAATTTTGTTACAAATTGTTATATCATAATTGTTTCATAAAAAAAGACAGAGCACTAACTTTCTTGTCGGTTCTTCTCAGATGCCTTTTTTCCGAACCGGTGGTAATTTAGACCTTCATAAGGGCCTTGTTAGGGCCTTAGCTGAATAAGTGATTTTTAATTTTGAATTTTTATATGTATTCCAAGTTATTACAAGCCCTCGATAAAGTGAGGCATAAGGGAATTATTTTCAGAACAATAAATCTGTACTGCATTCATATCTCTTGATTATACTTATGTAGGTTTCATGTCTAGGAAAAAGATGCATTGGAATCAAGCGTAATAAATGCAGTGGCATGACACCGGGTGTCCAAATGCTATATTGATCGTAAATCAAGCTCTGGCCCGGGAATCCAGGGAGCTAGATTGCAGCCAATCACAGGCAGCGTACCTGCGGACATTACATGTACTAACACTAAGAAAAGTATGCCATTTGCTGGGAGCATATCCTGACTAATTTAGTCAAAAATTTGGGCAATGGGATAAGACGTAATATATTTAGCTGCGTCTCTTTATTAAAGCAATCAGTCTCATAATTGAAGAATTGGCAGAGACGTGCACTCACCGCTCTCTGTAGCGCGAGCATGAATACATTGCAACAACGTTTTCGTATCGCCTTCGACTATTTTTGTATTGAAAAATTTACAGCGCTGCGGCGGTGAAAAGTGGAACTAAAAATTAGTATCAATAACAATTATGACATTTCGCGAGTTACGTTTTCGAATACGTAGTCGACAAATGTTCCTGCTACCGGCACTGAGCTGCTAACATTTTGATGGTTGGGGTAGGTTGAGGCATGGTGTTGACAAGTGTGTATCGGGGAGTTATCGGAGTGGGTAACCCCGTTATACTAGCATACTAGCATTGAGTGTTTCGACATGAGCATGTAGCTTCTGTGTATTTCGGTCAGGCTGACCGTGAAGGTAAGCACGGGGAGGTATAGGTGCTTGTAGGCCTTGGAGGACTAACAATCGCAGTGTTACATACTTTATGACAATCGTTTACTAACTACATCTATAATATAAAAATGTATCGCTGAATGAGTTGCTAAGCGCAAATCTCGAGAGCGGCTGAGCCGATTTCGCTAATTCTTTTTTTTTTATTATTCCTTGACGTACGAGGATGGTTCGTGGGAGAGAACGATTTAGAAAACATGCCTGACAAAGTCCAAAAACGGGTAGACAAAATATTTGATCAATGTCTACCCACGGGCCACTAGTGACACATAAATAAATATATTTGTATGTTCTTTATTTACTAATTCTACGTATTATGATATTGGCGACCTTTCGTATTCTTTTAACTATTAATGACGCAATTTTGAGTATATGCGTCTTAAGCCAGATGGTATTTATTATTACAGGTACTACTTTGTATTTTGTAGCTAGGTAAATACTGCTAATATGAGCTGATAATATGATGACGACGTAAAAATACATTTTAATATAATTTTCCAGTCGCAGTGATGTAAGCGCATAAAATGGAAGCCGTTTCATGAGAGCAAATTGTTGCACAACGTTAGAAAATGTCCGGTAGACGTAGGGAGGCGCGTAGGCGGGCAGACGGGTGGCAAGGTGCTGCTACTGCGCAGGCGTGTCTCTAGCGTGCTCGATCAATACTCGCAGACAGTATATGTAAGCCCCGGCCCGGGGCGCCGACACCAGTCCGCGTCCACCCGCGCGACTCACCAGTTCCGCGCACGACGCCGCCACACGGCGGCACACTGCCCTGTGGCGATGATGCTCACATTCCAACCGAAGGACCATGTCGTCAAGAGTTCACACCTCACCGCACTGGACAAATATAAGGAAATGCACAAAAAATCTCTGGACGACCCCGAGGCGTTCTGGTCGGAAATTGCATCTGAGCTGTACTGGCAACAACCATACGAACCGGGAAAATTTTTGTCCTACAACTTCGATAAACAAAACGGCACCATTTTCACGAACTGTATGCCAGATGCAGTTACCAATGTGTGCTTCAATGTCGTAGACCGTCACGTGAGGGAAGGATTTGGGAAACGAGTGGCGTTTTACTGGTAAGTCATTATGTATTTGCATGCGCCATGCTTTTCAGCGATCGATCAATACCGGAAGTTCGAAAAGGAGCGAGTGTACTGGCTGGCCTGCGCGAATTTATTGATTACCCTCAACCCTGCGCTGTTCCGGAGACTTCTAGGGTTCGCATAACATAACTGCCTGATATATAATATTAATTTGTAACTTTTGCTTGCGAAATATGTAAGTTATTTTTCTAAAGTAAATATGACTTTGATTGACCAATATACAAGGATGAAAATGTATTGTGACCTTTTGCTGTAGAAACGATTCAAATTTGAGAATAACGTCACAATTAATAATTTACATATTACAAACCTAACCTACCTATCTATTATGTCCTAATCTAGCTTCCGGTATTAGACACATTTTGAGTTCCGCAATTGGATGATTGACTGATGAACGGCGTGCCTATATTTGGACCATTTTTTCGAAAATTGACAAGTGTTTTGTAGGTGCAATGGCTTTGCGAAAATAAAGTTCATATCAAAGTATGAAACAACATATTCCGTATGAAATCAAGCGCTACTACTATAACACGTATAGGTCTTAGTATCGTTTCGTCCTAAGCCCTGTCAAAACTGAATCACGTGTCATAGCAGTGCCGGTAGCAGGAACATCGTCGACAACGTATTCGAAAACGTAACTCGCGAGATGTCAACATTGTCATACTTATTTTAGTTCCACTTTTCACCGCCGCAGCGCTGTTCATTTTTCAATATAAAAATAGTCGAAGGCGATATGAAAATGTTGTCGACAATGTTCCTGCTACCGGCACTGATTTGAATACGGTAACTGGACAGCAATTATTGAGCTGACACGCAAATATTCATTAAAATCATCGGTAACAGATGTTGACAGCAACTGTCACATTGGAATTTATAATTAATTATATTACGCTTTAAAATAGATATCTTTTTGTTGTTATTGAAGACGGTTTTATTTTTTACTAAAAAGTTTTTATAAACACAAAACCACAGAACTTAACCTACCTACTTATAGATAAAAGATCTGACCCAAACCAGAATCATGCGGGAGCGTGCCTGAATAATTATATCATATTTTGCAATCATGGCCGCCAGTTTAATTTTCGCTACCATGGGGGTAGTGCGCATTTCCGCCCCAACCATTCGGACATGCGCTGTGGTTATAGGATCAGAGAAACCGCTTGAAACACGAAAGTTTATGAGAGAAGTGTCAGAATTTTCTTTAGTACCTATCTCTAAAGGAACTAATAAGGCTAAATATTCTTAGAAGCATCTACTACTGAAAACAAACCACAGCTACCAATATTGGTGTATCCGGTATATATATTCCCGGCCGCCATCTTACTTTTAGACTCGCTAACATGGGGTAGTGCGCACTTCCGCGGCGATTGATTCGCGCATGCGCTGTGATCTTTATATCTACATAACATGCTATAACTACCTACAAGGTATTTGACGAGTGCCTACGCCAGTTTTTAGACTATATAACTATGATATACATTTAACTAACGTACAATTTTTAATAATATTTTGGATTAAAGGCATTGCGAATTCAACGCATGTTAAAAATAATTCGATGGTGCAGACATGCGCATTACTACACCGCATCGTGGCGTTAGTGATGGTGGAATATCGATAGTGTTGATAATGCTATCGATAGTATCTATTGTACAACCGACTAGTGCTTTTGGTATAACTAATTGTATCGATACTATCAATAGTACAATCGACTAAAATCTGAAGTAGAACTAAATGTATCGATATTGTCGATGGTATCCACAGAACAACCGACTACTATCATTAGTAAATCGTATCGACCTTATCAGCTTTAGTACAACCTATAGCATCGATACAACAATCGATTAGTACAGTCGATAGTATCCATAGTACAATATATAGCATCGATACAACAATCGATTAGTACAGTCGATAGTATCTTTAGTAGAACCTATAGCATCGTTACAACAATCGATTAGTACAGTCGATAGTATCCATAGTACAACAAATAGCATCGATACAACAATCGATTAGTACAGTCGATAGTATCCATTGTACAACCTATACCATCGATACAAAAATCGATTAATACAGTCGATAGTATCCAGAGTACAACATATAGCATTGATACAACAATCGATTAGTACAGTCGATAGTATCCATTGTACAACCTATACCATCGATACAACAATCGATTAGTACAGCCGATAGTATCTTTAGTACAACTATAGGTACGATATAACAATCGATTACTGCAGTCGATAGTATCCATCGGACAACCTATACCATCGATACAACAATCGATTGAATCGAATTGATAACAATAGTCGAATATAATAGTGAAATAGTAAGATGGTACAAGCAATAATATCAATGTATCTGTTTTCACTTTTACTTTATTTTAAACCATTTTGAATTTCGCGTCCATACGATAAATTGAGAGCGTGCAGAGTAAATAGTTTCTGCTCACTCGCGCCGCGCCGCGGCAACGGTAATTTGTCGTAATACACGGCAATTTGAAATAAAAAAATGGCCATACTTGTTTGATTTGTAACAATCGCGAAAACCTATCAAATAATTATGTACCTAGTTTTTTTTCGGCCCTGGCCACCACTGCTCACACGTGTTTAGAATTCGAAATGAAATTGTTACAAGACCGCAGTGAAATAACACTACTTTGATGTAGTGTTGTGTTTCTGCGGTAAGGTGCCAATTCAGTATTCCACGAGGACACGCTGCGCTTGTACAGTAGATTACTAGGCACAGTGAGCCCTCAACAAAAACAGGGTTAGCAACGCGTTAGTGATACCCTTGGTATTGCTGGCTATAGGCTACGGTGACTGCTTACCATCAGGCCGTACGCATGTGTGGTATAAAAACCCTTATATAATTCACCAAAAACGTAAATCACAAGGAAATTCTTAAAAACCCCATGCAACGAATCGTTCCAACTATAAAGCTAATTCTGTTGTACTCATTAAACCCCTTTAATGAAAGGGATTGCTAAACTTTATGCATTGTGAAAATAATGTAGTTTAGTCGTTTAGTACCGACTCGGCACCAATATGATTCTGATACACGAATTAAATTATGTCAAAGGTGACTTGAGCTGACGAAATAAATTTAATGAGTTAAATCTTACGTTAATTTATATTTTATTATCGACGCTCCCGCGGTGTAATCTTATCTATGCTATAGTATTTACAAGTTCATCCTATCAGTTACCTTCTGCTTAACGAATGAGTTCACGTAACGATCTTATACAATTTGCATGAGACTTACGTTTTGTAGGTCAGATAAGAGACATTCTGAATGCAAAACGATTTCTCTGTATCCTACAGATAAATGGTCTTAGTTCTACTGATATATTATGCTATATCTACTTAGTTCCAATGATAGACTTGCCTTACTCGCTCCTAGGTCATCGTAAAGTTCCAGAGCGGGGAAAAAATATATCCTGTTCTAGCGGAAAGAGTTTTTACTTTTTTATTTTTGTCTGTTACTTATAATAACGAGAATATTTATTCATAAATAGAACCATTATTAATAAAGACTCGCCCTATTACTGTTTTATAAAAAAATGAAATATTCATTTTTTGAAAATGGAACTACCAAGTCGGTGAACTCGAATATGGAATACGGAATATTTGCATTTGCATTTGACAGAAGAAATAAAAAGTAATTGGCACAAAATCTTTTGAATTTTTCTCCAAATACAAATTGAATTGATTTTATTTTTTCGCAGTCGTAGTGTAAAGCAGTGTGTTACACACGGCGCTAATACCTATTGTCACTTTGTCACCTTTTGTAACAATCTACTATTTCGTACCTACATTACATGATAGTAACAGAAGTGTGGCAGCAAAAACAACGTATTATCAAGCCATTTATGGTGTCTATATCGGTGCAGAGCATTCAACTAAACTAATTTGACTTGAATTTTATATCACGCCTTTAGGGATTGAATTTAAAATAGCTGAAAACACTTATTTTTTAGAGAAGTACTCCTGTTTCGGGAGGTGAAAGCAGCTCGCGTCCGTAGGCTTGACCCTTAGACACCCTACACGTGCCTCCCGGGTGGTGCTTATCGAGCTGCAAACGCCGAGCATCGGGCGGCGGTAAATAACCTGACAACCTGGATAGCCAGGCAGGCTACCACAAGCCTTGAAGTATTAAATCCCTTCAAAAAGAGTGGATTCGCCAACCCGCACTGGCCAGCGTGGCGTATTAAGGCTATAAACCCCCATATGCAGAGACACAAAGAAAAATGGCCCTCAGTCCCCAGCCGTCCTGTAAGGCCTGACCACGGCAGCAGTCCGGAGCCCTGCAGGACAGAGGGTGCGAAGAATCCCTGGGTACGGACCGGCTGCCAATCAACGATTATTTTGGCTACGTACAACGTCAGAACATTACTCGACGAGGACAGATACAAGGAATTGGAAGTTGAAGTCCTAAATAAGATTAAATGGGATGTCATCGGACTGTGTGAAACTCGCAGGAAAGGAGAAAATCTGACTAGACTACCATCTGGGCAACTATTCTACTACAAAGGTCACGACGACAACAGATCCCAAGGCGGCGTAGGTTTCCTTATCAACACGTCTCTGGTGAAAATAGTCCGAAACATCAGCGCCATATCACCGCGAGTCATATACATCACCTTCCAATTAAATACGAGATACAGGCTAAAAGTCGTCCAAGTATATGCACCAACATCTGCTAGTGACGAGGAAGAGGTGGAAACATTCTACGATGATATAAATAAGGTATTGAGTGAAAACCCCTGCTTCTACAATATCGTTATGGGTGACTTCAATGCCAAAATAGGGAAGACTCTGGAGAATGAAGAATACATCGGGAAGCATGGACTGGGCCAGAGGAACAAGAGAGGGCATACCAGGGGAGGACAAAATACTCGTGGAGCACTTAATGTGTGGCGGTAGGGTTGTCCTTAAACAACTACAGCTACTCTTCAACAAAGCGAAGCGAAGCGAAGCTTCTTCGAAGGAGTTACACCTAATATGTGGAAAAATGCGGTCGTGATCCTGATGCATAAAAAGGGCAATACAGCTGACCTGTCTAATTACCGACCAATCTCTTTATTAAGTCACATATACAAGTTGTTCACTAAAGTGATTACTCGCCGATTAACAAGTAGACTCGATATGACCCAACCAGTTGAGCAAGCGGGCTTCCGCGGTGGATTCTCAACGATAGATCATCTGCACACCGTGAGACAAATAATAGAGAAGTGTAACGAATATAACCAACCACTCGTAGTAGCCTTTATAGACTACGCAAAGGCGTTTGATACAGTCGAACACTGGGCAGTCATGCACTCTAAAAAGAAATCTCGTAGACACCAGGTATGTGGACGTTATGAGGGAAATTTACACTGCGGCTACACTGCAAGTGAAGTTACATGACCTCACTGACCCAGTCCCGGTGAAGAGAGGAGTTCGACAGGGCGACACTATTTCCCCTAAGATATTTACATCCTGCTTAGAAGATGTTTTCAAAACTCTAGATTGGATTAACAAGGGCATCAATGTAAATGGCGAACGATTAACCCACCTCCGGTTCGCTGATGACATCATAATTTTCGCGGAAAATATTACAGCCCTCCAAGCCATGATACTGGATCTGTACAACGCTTCACTCAAAATTGGCCTCCAGATGAACACCTCTAAAACGAAAATAATGAGCAAGGATCCATCCTTAAGGCATATCAATATTGACGGCAGAAACATCGAGCGTGTGGATAAGTATATCTATCTCGGCCAACAACTCACCCTAGACAAACGAGGGCAGACTCAAGAGGTAGATCGCCGTATCAGACTAGGCTGGGCTGCGTTTAGTAAACTGTCAGACATATTTAAATCGACAATGTCCATTTCAATTAAAAGACGAGCATTTGAGATGTGCATCCTACCAGTCTTAGTATATGGAGCAGAAACTTGGACTCTGACAAATACCCTGATCCATAAACTCCAAGTTGCCCAAAGGAAAATGGAACGGACTATTCTCGGAATTACACTGCGAGATAAAGTGAGGAACAGCGAAATCCGCAGGCGTACGAAATTCACCGATATAGCTGTTACTATTGCACAAAGAAAATGGAGGTGGGCGGGGCACTTGAGTCGTAGAACCGATGGCAGGTGGAGCCGAAAGGTGGTAGAATGGAGACCTAGACAGGGCCGACGGAGCGTGGGACGGCAACCGGCGAGGTGGGCGGACGATATAGCCAAAGTGGCTGGCAAGAGCTGGACGCGGAGAGCTCAAGACCGAGGAGAGTGGCGTGCATATGAGGAGACCTATACTCAACAGTGGGTGAATCCTGGTTGAAGAAGAAGAAGAAGACTCCTGTTTCGAAAAAAATCTAAAACTTTGCCCCCATTTCATCCCCTTAGAGGGTGAATTTTGGAAAATAATTTCTTAGCGGATGCCCACTCAAGTCAGATGAATTATAAACACGTCGCTTAATGATTAAATTCTTCGAATGTAATTGCAATCACTTGCTAAACTTGCAGCGCATGTTACAGAAGCAGACACATATTAAAAAGTAGCTAACCTTACGTCGTTGATAATAGAGCCAAGGCTATAATTTGATAAAAATCAGCGGAAGTATTATATACTTTCTAAATTTCCGTTTGTATTGCGCCTAGCTTAGGCTCCGTGACTATCCGCGTCAGCGTCGAATTATTGACATATAATTGGTGTCGATTTTGTTTAAAATCACTAAATACGACTAATTTGACAGGTCTAAAAGTCTTGCTATCCCTTTCTCATGTGCGGGGTTAAATAAGGATGGCATTATTTTTAGACCTGTCAAATTTATGTTTAGTAATTTTGAACAACAGAATTGGCACCAATATTTCCTTTCCGAAAGCTTTCCGATATGTTAAATAGAAATATAAATCAATTTATTGTGTAAACATCCAATTATTGTTACCAACAAGTGGTTGGTGGAGCCCCTTTTAAGTATCATGAGACACCTGTCACAGAGTACGCTCTTCCTTATCTAACTTGCACATAAAAATCTCTAACGTCTTTGAGTTGATATGTTGGAAACCCTTTTGGCGTGGATTTTATCTTCACCTTATTACTAAGACTTCGCTGTCCATCCGTCCGTCCGTCCGTGCAAATCACATGGTTAAGTTTGTCATATTTTTTTAGTACGGAACCCTCATTTTTCGAATCCAACTCGCTATTATTTGTTGTTATAGCGGCAACAGAAATACACATTCTGTGAAAATTTCAACTGTCTACCTTTGATTATAATCAAAGCTGTCTACCTATTACGGATAATGAGGTACAGCCCACTGACAGATAGAAGGACGGACAGCGAAGTCTTAGTAATGGGGTTCCGTTAGTTACCCTTTGGGTACAGAACCCTAAAAACTAGCAAATCAACCCCTAACAACTTATAAGGGGAATGCAAAAGAACAATTTTATTTACGCCTAAATATTAATAATTGAAAATGTTTTTACAAATTCAACTCGGGCAATGGACAAGGGCATTAGCAAGTCGCTTATAAGCAATGCAATATAATACTAGAGTAGATATAGAATACAATAATCTATAGTATCAACCTTGTATGTCGCGCTGAGTACCACTCTACCCATTGACATTGACCTAATGAGCTATTTTTGTAACGTTTTCATTGCAATAGATTTACCTTCTAGTACCTATTAAGTAGGTGCTTAAATCTATAAAATATTATGTTGCATCCTAGTCAGTTGCAATATGTATTTGTAGCAAATCACTTCAAGTAACTACTTAAGCATGTCCTCGTGCAACATACATGTGTTTAGGTAGAGATTATAGACCGCCAATTCACTCTTGACCTGTACCGGCGCTAGGGCCACTAACGCCCCGGGCAAGAATATCAGTATCGAGTATATATGTATATTTTTGCTGAACCAGTGTGAACTCAAATAAAGAATTTTAGGTGCCTCTCCAATTATTGAAGGTTCGCGATCAGCTCTGAACACTTCTCTCTATCTTTTGCGAGGGGAAATAGATCAACGGCACTCGCAATACCAGTCCACTCTCTGATGTTCCTCAACCAAGACTTCTTCCTACCGGCTTTCCTTTTCCCCGCAACTTTTCCCATGATTATAAGTTGAAGGAGGTAGCTTAGCACATGTCCTAGATATGATACTTTCCTCACGGCACGTGAAAAGCTAGTACATTAAATAGCTTTGATATCATACGACAATGTGAAAGAATACAAGTATTAATGGATCGGATGTCATATTGGTAAGACCTGCATGAACAATTTTAGTTATGCAGATGATATGGTCCTTCTTAGCCCTTCGATCAGGGGTCTGCGTAGGCTGTTGAGGATCTGTGAGCGCTACGCTCTTGAGCATGGGCTAAAGTACAATGTCGGTAAGACAGTTATGATGGTGTTCCGTGCCGGTAGGGGTCCGGATAAGACACCGCCCGTGTACCTTGACAATGATGTAATACAGAGGGTTGACACGTTCAGATATCTTGGCCATATATTGACCGAGGGTCTCACGGACGACGAGGATATAGATCGTGAACGTCGGGCCTTGTCGGTGCGGTGCAATATGCTTGCGCGTCGGTTCGCTAGGTGTAGTGACGAGGTGAAGAAGACTCTATTTAGGACATTTTGCCTGGGCTTCTACACTTGTCAGCTTTGGGTTAAATTCACTAGACGTGCCATCAACAACATCAGAATACAATATAACGATGCATATCGAATTCTGATGAAGCAGTCGAAATATTGCAGCGCGTCGGCAATGTTTGCCAGAGTTCCTGATTTCTTTGCCATCATAAGGTCACGAACCGCATCATTTTGGGACCGTATAAGATCCTCTGATAACGAGATTCTGGGTACGCTGGCGGGGTGCCTGGACTCTTCAATTTTTAAATACTGGCTTTCTGTGCACCATGACCCAAATAGAAAATGAACAGGTTATATTAAGATTATGTATAAAGAAATAAAAAAAAAAAACTGTTTCATAATATAAGTTAATTCTTTTATGACTAGTGTAAGGTAATTTTTGTACTTAATTTTATGTTTTTTTTTTTGTGTATTGGGTGTTTTTTACCTTTCAATAAACATTATTATTATTATTTTTGTACTTTTTGTTTTTTCTCGAAGCATATAGATACTTCGGTAACTATCATGTAGTCACGGGCCTAGGCCAAGTGAACTTCATGGTTTGGGGCTGATGGATTGTGAGATTCTTCTTGTAGAAATTTCCGGACAATGCGACAGGTGTTTAATATTGCAGCTTTCTGCATTCTTCATGTATGTGTTCTCAGGAATTTTTATAAGTTTGAGGGATTGTAAAAGGTGTTTAGGGATTACCCCTGTACTGGACAGTACCAGCGGAACAATGTAGACTTTATTCATTTTCCAAATTCTTATAATTTCGTCTTTTAGTTCTGTATACTTGTTAATTTTTTCAGTAATAGTTCTATGGAGGTTGTGGGTATTCGGTACTGCAATATCAATGAGGATTACTGTCTTATTTTGTTTGTCAATCAGAGTAATGTCAGGTCTATTGTAATGAATGGTCTTATCAGTGAGAATAGCTCTGTCAAAATATAATTTGTGGCTGGTACTTTCCAGTACAGGTTTAGGAGTGTATTGATAGTATGGAGTGGGTTTGCTTGGTATGAGCTTATGATTGATGGCTAGTTTTTGATGTATTATGTGTACTATTTGGTTGTGTCGGTGTGTGTAGTCAGTTTGTGTTAGGTTAGGACAGGCGCTGGTAATGTGCTGAATGGTTTCCGAGTGGCGATGGCATTTTCTACATTTATCATTTAAAGTGTTAGGGTCTTTTATGATGAATTTCTTGTAGTTTTTGGTGTTAATTACCTGGTCTTGGATGGCTATCATAAACCCCTCAGTTTCCGGAAACAGTGATCCAAGTTTTAACCATTTATTAGAGGCTTGGGGATCTATGTGAGGTTGCTCCAAATCATGTATGTGTCGCCCGTGTAACTCTTTACTGCGCCATTTGATCATTTTAATGTTTTCAACGTTTTTAGTTGAAGTAAATTCTTTGTTTTTATCTATTAAATTTAAAGGTGTATAATTTGTGTCTGTTTCTACTATAGCTGTATGTATTTTACCTGTTGTCGCTTTTTCATAAAAGAAATGCCTTAATTTCTGAACCTGTCCCTCCCATAAAAGTTTTAAATCTATTAAACCTCTCCCACCCTTTTGTCTTTGTATAGTTATTCTTTCAATGGCGGATTTTGGATGATGATAATTGTGTTTTGTTAGTGTGGTTCTTGTTTTTATTTCTAGCTTGTTGATGTCTGTGATTGTCCATTTTATAATTCCGAAAGTGTAAGTTAATACTGGTATAGCGTATGTGTTGATTGCATGGTACAGGTTTTTTGAACATAACTGTCTTTTACATATTTGATTTAGTCTACGTGTGTATTCTTGTGTTAGGTCTTTTTTAATTTCTATGTGATTTATTGATTTACCCTGTTGTAGTCCTAGGTATTAGTATGTCTCATTTTCATCCATTACATCAAATGTGTTCTGTTCAGGTGTGTTAGCTACACTAGAGCTACTACTGTTACTTACTTTACCTCTGTGTAAATGAAGTGTTTTACATTTATCTAATCCGAATGTCATGTTAATATCTTTGCTAAATTGGGTTGTAATTGAAATGAGCCTGTTCATTTCTTTTTCGAATTTGGCAAAGATCTTTATATCATCCATGTACATGAGATGATTGATTGTAGTGTGTGTTGTCAGTTTGTAACCAAGATTGGAATCATTGAGTATATTAGATAGTGGGTTGAGTGCTAGGCAGAACCATATGGGACTAAGTGAGTCTCCCTGAAAGATGCCATTCCCGATTTGTATCTCATCAGTAATAACTGAAGCTGAGTTGGTAGTGAGTGATAGCGTTGTTCTCCAATCAGTCATAACGCCCTTCAGGAAGTTTATAATAATCGGGTCTATCTTGTATATCTGTAGAACATGTATGAGCCAAGAATGAGGTACACTGTCAAACGCTTTTTTATAATCGATGTACGTTAGATGGAGGTTTCTATTGTGAGAGGTTGCATGTTTGAGTATGGTGGAATCAATTATAAGTTGTTCTTTACATCCCATATGCCTCCTCCTGCACCCTTTCTGTTCTTCTGCGAGGATATTATTTCGTTCAATATGAATACTGATTTTATGGGTTATGCAAGCTGTAATTAATTTGTACAATGTTGGGAAACAAGTTATAGGGCGGAGTTGTGATGGGTCGGAAGTATTATCACTTTTAGGCAGCATGTATGTGATACCTTTCGTTGCAAATTTGGGCAAATCTTCTGTACCGTTTAAAATGTCTGTAATAGTTTTAGCAAGAATATCGTGAAGGACTGTAAATTTTTATACCAAAAATTATGTACGCTATCTGCACCTGCAGCTTTCCAATTTTTCGTCTTTTTTGTTATTTCATTAATGTCATTTCCAGTTATACCATCAAATTCCATCGGATCAATAGCTTTTGATTTTTCCTCTTCTTCCTTAATCCAATCAGCATTCTCATTGTGCGAGTCTTGTTTTTTCCACAAATCAGTCCAGTAGTTTTTAAGTTCTGATTCAGTAGGCACACCTGATGGATTACTGTTAGGTTTTCCACTTATGGATCTATAGAATGCTTTTTCATTAGTTGTAAATAATTTGTTGTCTAATTTTCGCTGCAATGCTTTCTTGTACCGTGCTAGTCTCTGTGATTTTAGTGCCAATTTTTGTTTTAAGGTGTCCAAAAACTCTTCCGGTCTAATATTATCATTTTCATGTGTTGAGTGTACCTTGGTATTTGCAAAAATTAAATTAACTTTTTTAACTAGCTTCCTGTTTCTATTATTATTGATGTATTGAGTCACCCTGCCTATATCTGCTCTTAGGTTTTTAATGTCATTTTCTAGTCTTGTCTGCCATGCTGGAGCTACTTTGGGCTTTTTCCTCAGTGCCGAGGCATCAGTAGTATGTGATATTTTATAGCCCAACCTCGTACATATTACTAACGCGCTACAGTATATTAATGTATGTATGTGTGATAAATCTGAATCTACCGAGAAGAATTTACCCAAGATTTGCTTATTAAATATATCAACAAGTTCGTAAAGTTTTTTGTTTTCTCTAAGGCGCGGTAGTTTAGGTCTACTGGTTGGATCAGTTCCTGTATACAGAGTGAGTGTTGTTTTTAATTGTTCAGTTAAATCTTGCGAGAACATGTCATAGATTGTTGTTGTTTGTGAATTGGAATCATCCAGAATGGAAGTAGGTGTTGGTAGTATATTAGTTTGAGTTGATGCATGGGAAAGTGTAAGTGTGGTATCTGAGGTAGTCGCCTGCGGTGTGGGTGAGACGGATGACGGTACTTGACTGAATGGATACTGTGAGGGGTGTATTGTTTGACTAGGAGTAATTTCCGAGGCCTCTACTGATATATTTGATGAGAAACTGTCTTCTTCTGTTCTTAACTGTTGTTCTACTTCTGATTTGATGTTCCTAATAACTTCATCTGATAATAATTTATTTCTTAATATGATTCTTCTTTGATCTGCAATTCTCTGAGCTGAAACCTTTAACTGAGGATATTGTTGTTTGAATTTGTCAAAGAGTTTAGAAACGTACATTGTCCGGTCTGTATCAAGTTTGGTTACGTATAAATATGTGCGCATGATGAATGTATTTAACTGATCGTCCCATTGCATGCGCACTCTGGGTCTCCCTGCTTTGGTGGTCGCAGGCTGGGTGACGTAAGTCTCCTGCGAAACAGCCTCAGCTGGGGCTATTGCTATACTGCTACTCCCACTACTTCTATTGCTCCTACTATCGGCTGTAATCCTTGAGAACATTTCCCTACCCCCCGCGTCCCCGACTCCCGCCCAGGCGCCCAGCCGGGAGTCACTGGCTAGCATGCTGTCACGCCCGTGGCCAGCTACAGACGTGCCCCGGCGATCGCCCCCGGGCAGCGGCCCTATATGTGATCTACTTTTTCTGGTCTCCATATTAATGGGTTACCTGAACCTTGTTAGCCGTATAAGTTTTTTTTATATACGTTGCCCGCCCCCCACGAGGTCAGATGTTCGACTCGGGCGTAAGGTAGGATTTTAGGGGGCTTATTATTATTATTATTAATACTAGGTACAATATCGTTAAATGATTTATCTTATCTTATCTTATTAGAAGGCTGAACGGGTCCAGGTTGCCCCAGAAGCACTTCGACCCTTGGGATCTTTTGTGCAGCCCTTAGCCATGATTGCTCTACTTACCTGCTGTGTCAGATACTCCCTGAATGAGTCTGCAGATTTTGCCAGCAGGGTAGAGCATGTATTCCTCTGGTTCCGGATATGCCGTCCCCTGAATTTCCATTCGCTGCCGCGCGAGTGCGTCGCAGCAGCATAGCACGTGTTCCATGGTTTCCGTTGCTGTTTTGCAGCACCTGCATACCACGCTTCCAGATAGACCCATCTTGTAGAGATGATCATTTGTGCCATAGTGGCCTGTAAGAGCTCCTGTTAGTTGTCTTAGTTGACATCTGGTCAGGCTCATTAGTTTTCGGCTATTGCCCTCTTTCCATTTGCTTATAAACCGCTTAGAATGTCTCAGGCCCGTGGTCGCTTACCATTCTTTTTCGTGGCGTTCATTAGCATATTTGTGCAATGCACTTCTGTAGGCTCCAGTTGGTACGCCAATGAAGGGTTCTGGACCTATGAATTTTTCCATCGATCCTTCTTTAGCTAGGCCATCCGCAAGCTCATTGCCCTCTATCCCCTCATGCCCAGGGACCCAGACTAACCTAACCACGTTGTGCGCACCACATCTGTTAAGGAGGTGGGCACACTCCGCAGCCAGTGCAGAGTTTAGTACACAGGAGCTGAGTGCTTTGAGTGCGGCTTGACTGTCGCTGCAGATGTAGATATATTTATCCTTGATCCGCTTGTCCAATATTTCGTTTGCACAAGCAATTATTGCATAGGTTTCAGCCTGAAATATTGATGGTGTTGTTCCCATGCTGATGCTTTGGTGAAATCCTTCTGTGTACACACCGGCTCCAGTGCCATCTCTGGTCTTGGAACCATCTGTGTACCATATCATTTGTTCTTCCCTTGGTTTCCGTAGACCTCTTTCCCACTGTTGTCTGGTCGATGGTCGTTAAATGATTACATTAACCAAATTTTAATAATCCGTCTTCGGAACCAGTATAGGTAAATTCTAATTAAAAGCTATGATAAAAAAAAATCAGTTTTTCACTTGGACTATATTTTCCTGTTATAACTATAAGCAATGAAGATAAGAACTGTGTTTTAATTTGAGGTCCCATTGTACCTCTCAAAGTAATTGTGGTCCCGATTGCCTCCTCAAAAACAATTACTGAATCGAAATCAAAAGTAACCGCGGTCCCGGTCCCAAAAGCCCCCCGACTCAACACATTCATGCAGTTTTGATCACTTAGCCGGTAGAAACTGAATTTCGCAATACTTGTTGTAGTGCCAAAAGCCAATAGCTATACTGCTGCGTGTGCCAATGATGCCCACGACGCTGCGACGGCACTTGCTTAGTAAATTCATTCTAATCTCATCTAAATATAACTTTACGAGTATTGAACTGGTAGTGAATGACTAAACGGGTTGGATAAGGCCTTTCTCTTATAAATATGCGAATTTACTTATTTACCAAGTACAACCTTATTTTGAGTACCTAGTTTCCACTCTAGAAATTGTCGCTAACTAGTGTCTCTAGTCAAATGTTTACTTTCACTTTCAGGCAGGGTAACAACCCAGAAGACTACAGCCGAATGACCTACAATTTCCTTTTGGACTCAATATGCATATTCGCTAATGGCATGAAAGACCTTGGGCTCAGGAAGGGGGACACCGTAGCTCTGTACATGCCCATGATTTTGGAGACAGTAGTCTGCATGCTCGCCTGTGCTCGCATCGGGATCATACACACAGTCGTGGTGAGTGCCTATGACTCTAATATCGATAAATCATCTACAAAAACCTATATGTACCATTTCTCTTTATCTGGCATTTATGTTCGTCCAATATGCTAAGTACAGCGATTTATCTCAAAGCTTGTTTGCCAATGCGCGACTTTTGATCCTGGTATCCGTAAACTCCTTGTGTAGTCCCTTTCAGCTGCAAACGTAACCAATCATATTATGTCTTCTTTTGTTTACTTAAGTGTTTCGAGGGATCACAGGATCTCAGGTGACACAGTCACTAGCACAGTGCTTCTAAGGAAACTGTATATTGCAATGAGTATATGCTTCCAGTTCGCAGGATATTCGTCCGACTCCCTCGCAGAGCGAATGGCCGACTGTAAGGCTAAGTTGTTGGTGACGGCGGACGGCGTGTGGCGCGGGGACAAGCTGCTGGTTTTGAAAAACGTTTGCGATGAAGCTTTAGACAAGGCCCAGGAGAAGTACAATCACAAAGTATCAGGCTGCATCGTCGTCGACCATCTGAGGAGGGTGACCCGCAGCGGCCCCGTTCCCGAAGACATGAAAACACTGGTAAACACTTGCATACAGTTTGTGTCTCGTAAGTTTGCAAATCTGAACGACTTGGGAAATTAAACTCAAAACCAGGGGTAGTTTTTTTAACCGGCTTTTGTACCGCGATCCCGGTCCCGAAAGGCCACCGAGTCACGAACAATAAGTTAATGATACACATTGCACAGATACCCCCCTCCGGTCTATCTTCTTGGTATGCGATACTATTGCCTACTAATTAATGCCTAGAAGAATTTTGTTACATGAAAAAAAAGACAGACTGAGTTTTTTTGCCGGTTCTTCTCAGGTGGCTTTTTATTCGAACCGGTGGTAATTTAGACCTTCATAAGTATCTTAGTAGGGCCTAAACTGAATAAATGATGTTTTGATTTAGAAATCTTTTAGTATTTTCACAACTGCAAACTTACATTGTACACATTGTAATAAAATAGCGCTTGTAGGAGATGATTGTGACGTGCGTATTATTGTTTAGTACGAATGGCATGAAGATCGCGACCAGTGGTGGGACGATGTCGGGAAGGGCCAACCGCTATACTGCCAGCCGGAGTGGATGGCAGCAGAGGATCCGCTCTTCATTCTATACACGAGGCAAGTCACATTTATTATTAAGTTACAGCGTTAAAGATTCATTGTTGAACGTATCATATCAGCGACAACCAATCTTTAACGCTGTATGTAACTTTGATTAATTTATCTCGACGTAACGACCAAGTTGCATTGACCGTGTGAATTATTTCATCATTAGCTTTCACAGTCTAACTGAGCTTGAAATAATTAAATAAAGTACTAGGCGAAAGCACAACCAAAAGATTAAAAAGCGTAAAGAAGCGTACCAAGAAGACTAGCTTCCTTGCCACATGGATGGTTCGTCAACGCTTATTCACTAGAGTAAATTATTCGCCAGATCTCCTGTCAAGGGAAACATCGATCAAATCTCCACTTTGATTCCAATTGGTCTCGAAGATCAGCCAGTAAACGTGCTCGTTTCCTAACAGCGGATCGTCCGGCAAGCCTAAAGGTGTGTTGCACACCCAAGCCGGATACCTGCTGTACGCCACAGCCACATTCAAGTATGTCTTCGACTACGACATCAAGGACATCTACTGGTGCACCGCTGACATCGGCTGGATCACGGGTCACACGTACGTCGTGTACGGTCCGCTCTCCAACTGTGCCACTTCAGTAATGGTGAGGAACACTTGTAATCTTATCTTATTATTAGGCTTTAACGGGTCGAGCCTGCCCCAGACGCACGTCGACCCTTGGGATCTTGTCAGCAGGGAAGAGCATGTAATCCTCTCCGGATATGCCGCCCCCAGAATTTCCATTCGCTGCCTCGCTAGTGCGACACAGCATCACTTAGTACTGATTGAATCATTGATTTCCCTTAAAGCCATAACTTAAGTTACGTAACTTATGCAAACAGGGAAACAGAAACAATCTAAATTATAGCTTCATTATTTAAGTT
Source organism: Falcaria lacertinaria (assembly GCA_951449985.1). NCBI lineage: Eukaryota > Metazoa > Arthropoda > Insecta > Lepidoptera > Drepanidae > Falcaria > Falcaria lacertinaria. The sequence goes on from OX602108.1 coordinate 1,519,649, forward strand.
TCCATATGAAATGTCATATGAACAACACATAATGAGGTGTTGTGATTGAACCGTATAATTTTAGTCACTCGAATCAACAAATCGTGGACGCTGCCAAATATATATAGTTGTCTCATATCTCAATAGTCTCTATAGATTCATATGGAAACGAACCGTCACTGTCGTCACTATGGCATACGTAAATGATAACAGCGCGAGGTAATATTATTACAATACGTAAGTATTTATCTGTGTTTCAATGGAAAGATTTTATCTCGTTTGATGTAGGTACACTCACAGCTACACTACAGACTTGGCGTCAGCTATGTTGGGTTATTGTTACTCGTGTTATTTATGCGCATGTGTCATAAGCTACGGGAATGATTGAATTTCAGATTGTCTCATGCATATAATGATGTGTTTCTTATTTTGTTGTTACACGTAGGATGCCTTAAGCAGTGGCGTTATACATTTATTGAACAAAAATGGTTACTACAAATAATTCGGTATCGTCATAGAATTAGATTTACCACTTTCCGTATATTATTGTGCAGTTGGCTTTATGTAATTAAAAAAGAAAATAATAAATTAATTCGATTCGATATTTTCTGTTTTCTCTTATAGCATAATCAAGTGTTCTGTTTTGATCTTCAAGGTACCGCAGTGTAGGGTTAGTTATTAGGCTAATAACTCAACGGATGGTCCTAAGTAAAAGTTATGTTCCAGTTCGAGGGCACTCCATTCTTCCCCGACTACGACCGCTACTGGGATGTGATAGACAAGTACCAAGTGACTCAGTTCTACACGGCGCCGACGGTCATTCGAGCTCTCAGTAAACACGGCGAAAGACACGTGAAAAAGTTAGTATCTTTCAAACAACTATTCTGACTATTCTGCCATTACATACTACATAGTCTTTCAGACCAGGAGTAGGTTTTTTTTTAAACACGAAGGTCGAAAGCAGCATGTTGATGCTGCTTTCGAGGGTTGCCTCGAAATAGTGAAATCATGGACGTTTCTAGTTTTTGGTCTAAGGGGCGATTTAGGAATTTTAGTACTTTATGGGAAGTAGGGAGGAGCTATCTTCATTAGCCCATACCTAAAATGTTTACAATTCACCAGGCATGACTTGAAGACCCTTCGCGTGCTGGGCAGCGTCGGTGAACCGATAAACCCTGAAGCCTGGCTGTGGTACTATCACCTGGTCGGCAACCAGCGCTGCTCCATAGTGGACACCTACTGGCAGACGGAGACCGGGGGACACATGCTCACTAGCTTCCCGGGCGCAACTCCCATGAAACCCGGCGCTGCTGTGAGTTGAGCACAACTTTAATAATATACCTTTTTTGTAGCCTTGTTGACTTCTTACACATCTAACGTGGAGCTGCCCAAAATGTTCAGCGAAATTCTGGAAGAAAATCACTCCTGTTTGTGGATGGGAGTTTACCAAATTATAAAACTCTTTCGCACGTCACAATTATTTATTAGCCAAATTCTTGGTGTGTCGCCGCCAGCTATATTTTTTATGGCCCTAGCTATTCTGTTCGGAACTTGAAGCTATTTATTTCTTTACCAGGGCTACCCATTCTTCGGCGTGGAGCCCCAGATCTTAGACGACAGCGGCAAGGTGATAGAAGGGCCAGGGGAAGGATTTCTGGTATTCTCTAGGCCTTGGCCCGGCATCATGAGGAGTTTGTACAAAGACCACGATAGATATGAGCAGGTCTACTTCAAAAAATTTCCTGGATACTACTACACTGGAGACGGTAAGTGGCTGAAGATCCGTCAGTCTGCTTATCAGAGTCCTGATTAGTTAATAATATTACGTGTTAAGTTAGGTTCTCGAGTATGGCTATGAAATAGATCATATAACAAAATAGTGATTGTTATATAATGCGTAGTAACCTTGGCCTCGCCGACCAGACTAGTTCGTTGGACCAAGCCTCTCACCTAGGCGAAATGAACTCCACTTTCTGGAAGTCTTGAATTATAGTCATAGTTAAATTTATTTCTAGGCGACAGCAAAGACTATTTGGAATTACATTGGTATTCAAACTAGCGACCCGGCCCGGCTTCGCACGGGTGCATCTCGGGTAACCTAAATGAATTATGCATAAAAATCTTCCTCAGGAATCATTTCGTCTATAGTGAATCCGCATTAAAATCCGTTTCGTAGTTTAAAAGGTCTAAGCGTACAGAGGACGGGTGCGATTTTGTTTTATACTATGTTAAGATTCAAAATTATTCGTGACAGGTTTATATTTTTTTTTTTATATTATTAGTGTTTTATCAGCCGAAAACTAGAACACAATAAATTGTGTGCTGAAGATTATCATTTTCCTTCACATCATACCCCGTTATTCTCGTCTCTCCAATAGCATTTTCATCCTTTTCATCATTATCTTGGGATTCTATGGAATAGGATCAGGTGGTGATGATTATCGTACCATTTCCTTAGTGATCTTAACACGTATGTAATTTCCAGGCGCCAGGCGAGATGAAGACGGTATGCTGTGGGTGACCGGTCGCATGGATGACATGTTGAATGTATCAGGACATCTCATGTCGACAGCTGAAGTGGAGGGCGTTCTGACGGAAGACCAGAGAGTCGCCGAAGCTGCAGTGGTATCCAAGCCACACCACATCAAGGGCGAGTCGCTGTACTGTTTCGTAGTTCTCAAGGCAGACACAAAATCCAGCAGTGAGCTAACTCTTGCGCTTAGACAGTTGATACGGTCGAGGATTGGCGCCTTTGCATCCCCAGATGAGATCCAGTTTGCGTCTGGCCTCCCTAAAACTCGGTCTGGTAAGATCATGAGGAGGATACTGAGGAACATCGCCATAGGGGAGTATGATGTCGGAGATACTTCCACTTTGGCTGACCCCTCTATCGTCGAAGAGTTGTTCCGGAACCGACCACATATCGGTGACGACTATCGAGCCGGATAGCTAGTGTACTTGTGTCTCCGGCTGATACACTCGTCTAAATAACTCGCAATTGGCATAGTTTCGATAGTACTAAAGTCGCTGGCGTATGAAATGCTGGACGTCTTAATTAAATTATAAAGCATTTTGATACGATAATGTTTTCACAACAACAACGAATAAGGATTTCAAATCTTAACCATCGTTTTCAAAATACAACGACTTTAATACCGAAACTGAACCGCGGCTGGTCTTTTTTTATTAGTTGAATGTCACGCATTTATGCCGTTTACCCTGCTTTAGTTCTCCATCGAAGACCCTTTTATTTATTTATTTATTTAAATTATTAAATTGAGTTATTCCATAATTATGTTTATTGATTTAAACGTGGAGTTATCAGGAAAGGTTTATTGTTATGATTATTATTATTTAACGTTTTAGTTCAGTTATATTTTTACATAATTCATATGAAATTATTATTTGAGCTATCTGGTGTAAGTAAGGAAGGAAATCTGAGTTTGGTTAATTATTTATTGCAGTGGGTATAGAGAAGGCAGTTTCTGGACGGATGTTGCACCAGATTAGCTCATTTTTAAAACAACACAGCGATTTAATCTCCATCGCTTATCATCATTATTCGTATAATATTACGTGTAATATTAATACTCGGTAATATTTCTATATATGCTTAATAATAAATGTAATGTGAGTAGTATACGCAATTATAATATTGCGTCTCATATATTATTATGTTATATTTCTCAACTTCTGCACTTTATCATATTAATGCACAATTAGAGACCTATGTATAGGTATAGGTAGGTACGTAAGCGTCAGGAAAGTTAAGTTATGTTTTCGGATCCGAACTGAGCGCAAGTACTTCAACATAAAGTTCATAAAATGAAAATTTGATGGAGGATTTTTATGTTATAACCATTACTAATAGTAATATTAGTAATAGTTTGTAATAATTAAATTATAAAATAACATTAACCTACGGCTAGATACTAATTACTAGAGTAAAATCAATAAACGGCTACACGAAAATACCTCAAGTCATCTTTATAAATATAGCTAAACACAACAAAATTATTACGTATTTATTTCTCCTTAGTGGAATTAGTGCGTAGTTCCTTAGGTCCGACAAGGCGGCAAGCTTTTATCAAGGAAGGTTATCTTAAAACATATGATATTATTTTCCTTTTAATTTTACTTTCTCTATCTCTCGCGACAGGCGTGTTGGATATTTCGCTCAGAGAATCAGCATGTTATCCAGCTAGGCAATGCTGCCAGCATTCTTGGCACGCTCCCGCATGATTCTGGTTTGGCTCAGATCTTTTATCTAATGTGTTACTAAAAATATATATAATATTCTATAACAACTAGTTTTCAATATTATTATATCCCTATATAATGCCAGATTTAATAATATACACTTCAATGGGGTCAATCGGTAAAAATTGTCGCTGCGTCAGTTTCGTAGCCTTCTTTTGATTTATAACAATGTCGTCATAATAATGACAATAGATTTAAGATATATAATTAATCATAGTAACATATAACAAAACATATTGGCACTTGTTATTATGCTACAAACAAAATTTTAACAGTCGTTGTGTATTTAACAGTTTAGATAATTAAATTAGTGCAAATTCATTAATTTTATTTATATATTCAGTTCAATCTTTTCAAGCAAATCCATAGTCATTCCAAAATAAGTAGTTATTATGTTAACCGGGGCGCTGGGTCAAGGAACGTTGCAGGAGATAAGGAGCGGTCATAATGATGGATATCATAAGTTAGTTAGGGTCCCCTTAGGAATCCCGGTGTCTGTAACAACTCCCAATGTGATTAGAGAACCGCTTTTTAGCATTGTTTCGTATATGAGTTTATTTTAGCATTGTTTCGTATATGAGTTTATTTTAGCATTGTTTCGTATATGAGTTTATTTTAGCATTGTTTCGTATATGAGTTTATTTACATCTTGTGCCCGCGACTCGAAATAAACATTTTGATTAAAAAGTTTGTCCGGAAGTAAAAGTTCATATATTGGTTAATGCAGTGGGTACAGACACCGTATGTGTCCGGTACTACTGAGGTTTTAGATTTCTTGTATATCTGTTCGACTTTTCACTTATTAAATTAGTGCAGTATGTTTTCATGCGCACTTTTTTGTTGTGTAACATCTTTCCTCTCGCTCTGCAATCTGTGGTAGTGGGAAAAGGGACGGAAGTGTGTTACGGGAAGGCGGAAAAACGCACGCTATTTGATTTTATCAATAAGTGTTAGAGTTGTCCGTCAGATGTCAGATGTTACACATCAATTGCGACTACTGTAAGGCTCGCTCGCTTTTTATTGAGTTAATTATTTCGGTTAGTTTAATTATGGAGGTGACGGCTCTTTATAATTTGTTGTTAAGTATAATTTAATTTATATTTTATAAGAGTGCTTTCATTTCTGGTTGTGATTTCAGTTCCCTTCGTAATCAGTTGCGGCATAAGGCTAGGGTACTTTAGGATTAAGGGTTTGGTTCGGTCTTTAGGTATAATGTGGATACGACTTTTTATTTTATTTCTTCATGACTAGATTGTTGCCTTACTAAAAAGTAAAATGTATATTGAGTAGTATACATGTTACGAAACTATATAGGACGACGTGTTAGTGTAATTATAATCGTATTCATGAATAGGATAAGATACATATTTATTTAATATTTCCTATAATATTCCCAAGACACACATTATCCCACCAGACCCTTCAATCATCTATACTGCCAGATCCGTTGACATGTTCTAACATAAAGAACTACAAATCAGAAACTACGAGCAGATTGTCAAGAATCGAATACTTTCTCGATGTAAGAAGCGATGTATCGAAGTGACGGATCCCGGGTGGATGCAAAAGATGTGGTCAGTAGCGACGCTTACCACCACCTTGTTCAAGGCGTATGACGAGATGCTCGTTTTGTAGCCTTTTTAAATACATTTAGAATGAAGAGAGAGATTAAAATAGATAGTTAGAAAGATAATACTTTTCCTCACACACCCACAATACTGCGTATTTACTAAGTCGGGCAACGTTCAATGTTGAGTGGAAACACTGAAGAAAAAAAAAGAAAAAAACCCAAAAAAATATTAGAATAGTTAACTTTAGTTAAATTAAGGATGTAAACTCACAAAATGGCTTACGGAGAACCTAAAGACACCAGCTAGCCGTACCGATGTCACATATTTATTTCTGAATAGTGGAATGGTGTATCTGTAGGTAACGGAAGGTATACTACAGGCTCAGAGTAGATAATACACTACGTACGGATAAACCATTCCACTAGTGTTCGTAGATCTGTCGGACGGCAATCTCATTGGAGGACGAGGGCATTGTTATGTTATGATACAGATTCTATTTTTTTACCTACATATGATATATTTTGGTACACGTTATTGGCACGCCAGTCATTGATCAGCATATCTGACATCGCATATCCGCGGTGTCAGTCTATTTGCTACTGGTAGTAACGTTATCACTACTCTATCGGCTTAAAGGGCACTTCAGCTAGTGAAACTACTGGGCAAAGAAGACTCGAGATCTATCTTGATATCTGAAGCAGATTTTAGGCATAGGCTGGCAAAGCGGCATAGGCTACGGTAACCGCTTACCATCAGGCGGCTCGTGTGCTTGTTTGCCACCTTAGTGGTATAAAAAAATCTGGGAATTAATCAATACTGTCATGTACCATACATCATAGTTTTGAGATCTCAAACCTAAAGATGCAACCGTTCCTAAGCTACGGTGTCCGCTTACCATCATGATCAAACTGGCCGTGTTCTTGTTAGCCACCTTGGCATGTTAAATAATGTATGAATGTTGATCATTGTTAAGTTTAAGAATTTTATTAGCGTGTTATATGTAGATTGCCGAACGACCTTCTTCGTAGAGCCAGCTTTTGATTTTATAATAGCAACACCTGTTGTAAAACGTATAATATGATATGATATGATATAACACTAGATTTAAGATTGGATCCTAGAATAGGATACATCGGCCCAAATCACCTGAATGATTAGATTGACTATATTTTGAAAGGGCTCGCTAACGTAAACAAAGAGAAGGATCTTTCTAAAAATTTTATTTGATATAATTTTACCTCATCCTAGAAAATTATTGAACATATTGCAATTAGATATCATACATTAATACGTTTTGTTAGATCGTTTTTGATACATTGATTAATTTCAGAACAGTAGGTCAAGAATTAGAGAGACAGAAAAAATGGAATGGTCGTTATTAAGCTGCTCGATAAATTCAAAATATAGTTTTTAGGAACCCCTTAGATATCCCTGTGTGTCTGTATGTTTCAATGTAGATTAGAGTAGTTGTCTGTCTGTCGTATTCATTGTCATTAAAACGAATAGTAATTGTACTTGAAGTGGTGAAAAGCAATCATTTTATATGACAGTTTTAACTATTGCCCACTCGAACACCAATACCATAAGTCACCCAAAGTAAATTGGTCCAGACTAAGTGATTTCAATCCCGAATTAGATCAGTTTCTAATTTACCAATGCAATAAAAACTAAAGTCTATCTCCTCAAGAAAAGAATTAATGAATTAATGTGATATTAAGGGGCATCTATTAATAAAACGAGGCGGGGAAGTGGGGTAGTACAGAAAAGTAGAAATTCAAATCCACTAAAATACGATTTCTTAGTTCAACGCCATAAATATACACATTATGAAAAAAACTTACGCGACATTGGCGGAGAGAGCGTCGTTCCCATCACGGTTTCACACCAAGGGGAGGGAATGTGTAATTTATGGACCCATGGGTCACATACCATCAGATGAGAAGGTCATTATCAGCACTTTATTTGTAACATTACGTCGCGTGTACTTTGTTCGCACACATACTTCCACAATAAATCACTCAACACAAGACTCGCGGGCAAACTAACCGCACTGCAGTCTGGTCATTGGAGGACCAATATTTTTATAGTATGTAACCTCGAGATTTCCTTGCATCAAGTTTACCTCTCAGTCGAGTTTGAAGGAACACTCGTGGTCGATCTACCTGTTCTTCGATAGGAGGTACCGCTATTATCCATCTAATGGAGGAAATCTCGAGTTACAACCGAGATTATGAGTATCAATATCTCGTCGTGACGTGGACCTGTAAGAACAGTAAAAAATGATGCTTTTTCCCACTCTAAATACTGCATGCGTGTGCACATACTACGTACAAATGTTACGTTTTGAGTGAAATAAACTCCTGCGATCTATTTAATATAATATAAAAAAATAAAAATAAATGCGTAGCTATTGTTATTTAGATATTTAAGCTGTAGTTTACGGGTAGTAAGTTTGTAAAATCAAGGGAAGGCTATAGGAGGAGCTCAAAAGCCCAATACCAGCAATAGTTTAAATCCGGTTCTAGTGTATCTAGGTATTATCTCATTCATAGTGCAACACCGACCCAGGGGTTTGCCATAGAACAATGAAAAGTAGTATGTTGGGTGCTAGACGAACAGACGCCAAAAAAATATATTCCACTGCGTTCCAGGACCACGGTTGAAGACCACAAGGCTGCAAACTCTATTGGGACTGGGCCTGTCGTCTGTCGCATAACAAATTGAGTTTGGACAGGAGCCCATGGGTGTACCCTGATTTGCCCCTAAGCTTTTAGGGGCAAATCAGGAATTTTACCTAGCTTTTGATCTGGGGGTCAAGAATTTATTTTAGTTTTTTTTGGAGGGGCAAGGTCTATGGAGAAGCAGCTGATCAACATATCTGACCCTCCTCGGTATACTCATGCAAGAGTCAACGTCGCAGGAATAGGCGCCGCTACCAGCTGCCCTCCTATGAGAATGACTGGGCTAAAATATCAGGCAACCCAGAGCTATGGTGTCCGCTTACCATCATCATGATCAAAATGGCCGTATCCTTGTTATCCACCTCGGTGGCATATCAAATACAGCGTGTTATAGATTGCCGACGTGAACTTTCTCGTGTAGCTTTCTTTGATTTTACCGACTTCCTTATATTAAAGATATAATGTTCGAATAGGTGTTGGTGCGGGCAGCCTTGCCAGATTTCTTTCGGCCACAAGGCCATCAGGAAATATTTTAAAAATAACAAGTGGTATTATTTCAATGAAATTCTAACATAGTTGACGAAAAAAATTGGTCTTGCAGAATACGATGGGGGCCCGCAATGTCCACTTATAGTCTTAGAGGATTTCTACTATTCATATACGACGGTGGAAAGGAAAACAAATGAAATGCCATTTTGGTCCAAAATTTATTTTATATACCCTTTCAACAGAGAAAGAATTTTCAAAATCAGTCCTCAATCTGGTAACGAAAACATAGATGAACATACATAAGAAAAGAGAATACTATACAAACAGACGAACATAGAACGGATGTATGAACCGATTAGGTTATGTTTTTTTTTTGTTTGAAAGGTGACATGATCGAGATTGTTCTTAGCTATACCTTAAGAAACTCTGACCAGGCGTTTAGAGACCAACTCCTCACTAACTTACAGCATATATACCGTACTTGGGGTCATTGCAAAGGTCTCAATGAGTACTATGACATGGTTAACTTGACCTGATGCTGCAGCATCACTTAGAATCTACAAAACACCTAACTCTTCACTAACTTACAGCAAATATACCGTGCTTGGGCTCATTGTAATGACCTCAATGAATAGTCTATACTTAGATAGATGGTGATTGGTCCGGTGATGGAGTGGGAAATAGTATTGAGGATAAATCGCTGATGTCGTGAGTCGGGATTTATAAATTTTTAATTTCTGCTTGTGATAAACGATATAAATATAAACCTATCTTAAAAATGGGTAACATTGAAACTTCATAATCGCATATGGTCAATACATTATTTTACCAATCCAATAAAATTAACAGGCATCATAATTAAAACGCAAAGCTCTGTGATATTTTACCTTCCATGTTTTGAATTTGATTTGGTATTTAAAATATTTTGCCCCTCCGATTTTTATGGAGATTTGGTAAATTAATTCATTTAACCTTCCAAATGCTTTATCTCAATGGCCTATGAAGTGTTTTTCCCTGTTCAGACAAAAAGTCATTTAAATGAAACGCCACTTTTTTACCTTTAATTAATTTATATAAAAAAAAATATTAAGCATCAAAAACTTGATCTGTTCACAAAGTTAAAAGTATATATCAAAATCATAAATTAATAATAAAGTTATAAATATTTTTCATTTTAATTTTTGAACAGCTCAGCTGAACCAAGTAAATGGCGCTTTATTTGTTATTCCTTTTCACCGTGAAATATGTTTAGTTAGTATGTGATTTTTCAAGCTAGACGCCTGGCAAAGCTGCTGCTGATAAAAAGCCTTATTCCACATTCATTGTCTCAATTCGAACAAAATTTTCTAGTCTCCTAGCCAAGGAATCAAAGATACAGATTCCTTAAAAAAATTAGACTTGACGTAATTTTATTTCAGTTTAGATAATGATTGGGGAATAATGAATTTTATTTATGGAAAGAAATTTATAATTGTTGGTCGATCCGCTAAATCCATAGTCATTCCAAAACTCGTAGTTATTATGCTAACCGGGCGGGAATCGAAACTGAGCGTGAAGGAAATTAGGAACGGTTTTAAGTAAAAATGCTGGATACAAATTTATAGAAACCATTTGGCATTACCTGTGTATCTATATGTCCCTATGTAGATTGGAGTTGTCGTAGTTCAGTCTGTGTTAGATATGTGTCTAAGCTATTAGTTATGACAGTATTATTAAGTGGTGAGAAGCATAATCGTTGACAGTGAAACATACGCTCTTCTTGGAGAACACAATAACGAATTATATTTGTTTGGCAAAGTTTATTTTCATTACGCGGGATGAAAGGAGGTGAAAATTAATTATAGAAGTACAACCTCAAACTCAAAACTAAAAGCACAATATCCTAGATGATGCGTATATTACCACCAGACAATCCGTATGCTTTTTCAGTAGACGAAAAAAATAAACTTATCTTAGCTTATTTTCAGATTGGACTTTGTTTTCGTAGTATGATTCTAGATGTAAGTCAGTAACAAGTAAAACTTGTGAAGTATGCTTGCAGCAGGATATATTTAACATAACTGAAGTATAATAGATTAGGTCAAAGCCGCGGTTTTGAGTAAATTTAGTATCATAGGTTAGATATCATGTTTATTTCACTATGCGTTAAATGTAGTATTCATGCAATACATCCAAAAGTGAACAGCGTATAAGCAGCGTACAGAAAACCGTGATCGTAATCAAGGATTTAAGTAACGTATTTCTGACGTAACTAAGGTAATTAAAATAAATCGTCAACCCAGACTAAAAATATCCTAACAATCATAGCTAAGAGCACTCTCCATTAATTAACCTTTGAAACAGAATAAAACTAAATCAAATCAGTACACCAGTTTAGGAGATACGATGCCACAAACATACACACAGATACAAAAACATAAACACAGATACACAAACAAACACACATATACACAAACTAACACATAGATATACAAACTTAAAACATCCCTCTTCTTGCGTAGGGGGCTTAAATGAGAATTGTTTAAAAATATACCATCGCCGCCATAGTCCCCTACTGCCTGACTCAAGTGTATTACCATGAACTAGTGACCAGTGGCCTTACCAAGACAAACTTTCGACTACGTATTAGGATCGCTTTCGACTATTTTTGTATGGGAAAATTAACATCGCTGCGGCGGCGAAAGGCGGAAGGAAATTTTGACATTTTGTGATTTTCATTCTCGAATACGAAATCGAAAATTGTTCGTGCTAAGGCTACAGAAATGAGATTTTTATGAATTAGATTAATTCCTCGAGATAAGAATGAATATCGCGAGTGCAGTGCCCGGCGGAACTAGGTTAGTCCACTGGAACACCAAGAACAAAAACCCCACTAGTTCACTCAACTGAAATAGTGGGAATAGATCAATAGACCATAATACCCGGGTGACCCTGCAACAAGAATAGTCAGTGCCGCTTACCATCAATTTAACATCTGTCTCGTCAATGATTCTTCAAATAAATTTTTCCTTTTCATAATACTACATTTTTCCATACTGATATTAAGATATAGTGAGAAAAAAAATTAAAAAAAAACAAAAAAAAACTTTAGGTTCTTGTTATTTAAATAAGTAACTAGGTAATAAGTACATTAACCAAGCGTCAGGTCGAATGAAATTGCACGTAACTTAGAATGGTCAAAATGCTGGATTATTTATAACGTACATTACCCTTAGCATTCCCTACGTAGATTAGTTTTAAATGTGTATTATAAATGGTGGAAAGCATGACGATTTTCACAGCCACACCGACATCTCTATCGCCATAACGAACATATATATTTCTGAAGAACATAGATAAACCTAAATCACGTTTCCTCATAAACATCCGTTTAAGGCTAGAAGCCATCTAATTGGTAGATATTCTGCCACCAAATAGTAGTGTGTCGTTAACATTACTGTTACAATTTTAAGGCACTGTGAACCATTGAAATTATCGGCAATTCTCAAACTATGTATATTCTACACTAATGGGTCGAGGCAAGGTGGTCCCAGGGGGAAAAGGTTGGGTAACTGGGAACGCATGATATTTACCATCAGGCTTAAGACTTGCTAGCTTAGTCAATGTGTTGTTAATATTTCACCTAGGCGCAAACACTTTTTTTATTCGCATTATTTTTATGTTTATTATTTATTTATTCAGGATATCAAACTATATACTACACCAAAATATTCGCGATAATCTGCCACTGTGTCTCTCTAAGTTTAACACTGTGTCGCCGACATTAACACTTACAGAATTTGAGAGGCGGTACAGAGCTCCAGGATTTTTAACTGGTAAATTAAAGTAGAAGTCGAGAATGTCTTTCCTCATTTATAATACTACATGTTAACGTAATACAACAATATATTGTATAGCTAATTTATTAAGAATTCCAGAACAGTGACATTGTATGTACCATTCATACAAATGTTACTTGTAATCGCTTGACTCGCGGCCTTAAAATTCTTAGATACCTTAAAAATTACATATTATAATAATGTTACGTTTTGTGAGTGCATCCACTGCCGTTATTAATGAAGAAAAAAATAGAAAAAACAAAAAAAAAAAGTTTTACTGAAATATTTAAGCTATTGTTAACGGTTAGACAAAAAACTGTTTTATTTACGTCGAATTAAAAGATGACATTACCAGCTAGCCATACTAACACTCACGTCTCTGCATAATGAACGGTATACTACGGATAAACCATTCCACTAGTGTCTTTAGATCTGTCGGACGGCAATCTCTTATCCAGGAGGGGATGTTATGTTATGATACAGATAAAATATCTTTTTACATTCAGACGATATATTTTTGGTACTCGTTATTGGCACGCCAGTCATTGGTCACTGCCGGTAGCAGGAACATTGTCGACAACGTATTCGAAAACGTAACTCGCCAAATGTCAAAATTGTCATACTAATTTTTAGTTCCACTTTTCACCGCCGCAGCGCTGTTTATTTTCCAATACAAAAATAGTCGAAGGCGATACGAAAACGTTGTCGTCAATTGTTCATGCTACCGGCACTGCATATAAGTAAGTAGTGGTCTGGTTACTCATATTATTTGTAATGCAACTAAAGTTTTAACCAATCTCTTTTGATTATATAAAGCCAATATCTTCGATCGAAATGAGAGGATTACTTCAAAGATTCAGTCGTAGCGTAATTTTATTTTATTTAGTTAATGGTTACAAAATTCGGTCGTCTCGAAAAAATCCATAGTCATTCCAAAATAGGTAGTGATTATGTTAACCGGGGCGCTGGGTCATGGAATGTTGCAGAAGATAAGGAGAGGTCCTAATGCCGGATATCATAAGTTAGTTTCCAGTAATCCCTAGGTAAGATTAGTTTAGTCGAACTTCAGTCTGTGTTAGTATCTGAAATGTTTACTATATCATATGAATGGGAGTATTCTAAGTGCTGAAAGCACGTTCCTTGACAATCGAACAACCGACCACTCTGACTCCTCCATCACAGCTATCCCAGGTTTGTACTGTTTACCTGTAAAATCTCGTTCAGGACTGATCGTTATTTCTTAAGTCAAGTTCAAACTAAATATTGCAGTGAGGGGATTATTTTTTATTCATGTCCAACAGCGAGGGTTCTGGGTAACGAAATTTGGCCTCTTAGATGTTACGTAGGACACAATCCATGTTGCATAAAGATTTGGTTCAAATCTGAAAGTGCCGGCCACCGCATTTGTTTTGTATATTCTGTTAGAGTTTGTTTGTCTGGGCATTTATTACTATGGCACCAAAGCTGAACATTACAGGACATTTCATTTGTTCTGGTGATTTCAAGTCCTATTTTCAGCAAAAAAAACTATGATTCAGATGTTCGAACTCAAATAAAATCAACGACATCATGGCCCTACGGCTTTGGTGCCACAGTAAAAAATATTCAGACGGACAAGCTCTAGCAGAATATACAACTTAAATGCGTTGGCCGGCACTTTCAGATTTGGACCAAAAAGGATGCTGTCCTTTGCAGAGTTGATAACACCGTGCCGGATTATCTGGGGCACAGTTGCGAGCTAGACAAATTACTGGTCATAAGAGGCTACCGAACTATGCCTCGGGGTGTGAGTTTGTGAGCAGGTTCATGGGTGGTCGCGTGACGTTTACCATCAAGCGAAACTCGAGTATGTTTCGTCAATGGGTTGTTAACAATATACCAAGCCAGCAGGAAATAGAGTGGCTATCTGCATTTATAATACTGCCTACATAGTACTAATGTTGACATAATAATGTTACGTTATGTGTGGAAAGCACTGTTATAAGTTAAGAAAAACAAAAAAAAAATAAAAAAAAAATTGGTGTACTTAATATTTAAGCTATAGATGAGGTTGGACAGAACGTATGTAAAATCAAAAATCGGCTTTACGAAGAACCTTATAATAACACCAGCTAGCAGTAGGAGAACTGGTAGCAATTTTTGTGGAGGTAGTTAAGGCGTAGTGAAAATTTGTACAATAAATACTTTTTGTTTTGTCTGAATACAAAAAGGCTGACCTGGCTGAAATTAGACTTCAAAAGTACAGGCCATCTAAAAAAAACCCGGCCAAGTGCGAGTCGGACTCGGTGCACCGAGGGTTCCGTACACGTTTGTAAAAGTAAAAGTAGGCGAACTTCAAATTAGGTTATTATTCGTCGATGACTCGGTCATATCTTTTCTTCATATTGAGTTACAGGTTTGATTATTTTACAGCCGAAAGAGACTATAGACCCGGGTATTTGGTATTAATTTCAACTTTATAACTCCACGTCTTCTTGAGAAAAAGGTCTCGACAGACAGACAGACAACAAAATAATCTTAAAATGGTTCGTTTTTTCCTTTTAAAGTACGGAACCTTAAAAAAACAGTTAGAAATACAAGATTCTATTGTACAATTTTTCGCGGTGACCCAATTACCTATCCAAAATTGTCTGTCACCTCTGGAACTACTGATTGTTAGCGAATAATTTCGGGGCGGCAATCGACTGAACGTTACGATACATATTACATTTGCATTACCTGTATATTATATAGTTTTTGACCTACAATTTAAATAAGCACGCCAACCAATGTTTGACTCACTGTTTCTGTTAAAGGACACAGTAGCTATGACATATTGAGCCATAACTCACAAGACTCGATGTAATTGCTTATTTTCCGGTTGCCAATGACCTTTGGCAATTGTTTGACATCTGTCAGAAACAACTTTACGATAACGACTTTCCAGGTAACCTTGCTAAATATTAGAGTAAGATCTGGTAACCAGACACATCGGGCTAGATCTTGTGCCGGGTTAAAATGCTTTCGGATAAGGCAAGGATGCATCACAATATTTCCAATGGCTGGATGTAATTAATATTTAGCCAGAGGCTAGCTAGGTACCACCAGAATGCCAGATATTTTGCCGTCAAGCCGTAGTGATGAGCACGGTAGCTAGCGATATTACTCGGCAAAGGAGACTTAAGAACTAAAGTCTCGGGTGATGGACGCAGTGCAGTAACACGCGGGACTTTACGATCCTTGGCTCAACTGCATCTGTTGGATGAATGGCCGTGAGGCTTACCACCAGGCGAAAAAAAAAAAGGTTCATGTATCCTACACAATAATACACATAGTTACTTTATATGATAAGACCATACAATTATTACACAAGCAATTGCAAGCGTTCATATGCTACGGTGTCCGCTTACCATCATGGTCAAGTTGGCGGTGTTCTTGTTAGTCGCTGCAGATTTTTATATGAATGTTGATCATTGTTACTCGATTTGAAATGTTTAAATGGTGTTACAGATAACTTTATGAGCGTGTTACTGAATGCCGCGGCGAACTGCTTCGTAGACCCGTCTTTTGGTTTTACATATTTTGTCATATTGTCTTTAGATCTTAAGATGTAACCATAGAATATAAGTATCTAGCAAGCTTTCCTTCATAATTTAATTCATTATTGGACTTTTTTCACAGATTAAAGTTTTAATGCGTATAGTTTCAGTTCAGTAATTATTTAATTGCAGAAAATTCTATTGATTTTACACATTTTAATCAATCATTTTATGCAAGATCCAACGTTCATCCAGTCATTCCAAAACACATCCTAATTACATAAACCAGGGCGGTGGGTAATGACACTAAAGTGAACGAAATAGGGATGGACGTTAGAGTATTCCAACTCGTGAATACTGACTTCTCTAAAGACCTTATTATCTTAGCTTACAGCGCTGTTCCTGGCTGTTTTACATCTCCGATGTGTGTGTAATCAAATCTTACAAGTTAAATTTTACCCACTTCCCAGGGCCCGTAAATACCGTCATTGGTAATCCAATATGGCGGACATCACAAAATGGAGGTTTATACTTTCCATCGTAACCCCTACGATATGAGTAACTAGTGAAACAGCTTAATGGGCAGATATTTTTTTACCTTTTTTATGCCGTTTAAATTTTAAAAATCTTTATATGTTTCGACACACTTATTTAAAGATAACATCATTTGTACTTAGGTGGATGATTATTATAATTTCTCGTACCTAATTAAGAATTACCGACTGAGATTTCAGTTCCCTTCGTGATAAGTTGCGGCGTAGGGCTAGGATATATAAGATTAAGGGGTTTGGTTCGTTGTTGCCTTAATAATAATAACTATGTACATTACGTAGAGAACATATGCGTATTACATATGTAATAATGATGTGTTAGTATATAAGTACGTAGTTCCACATAAGTAGGTAATGATCTCTAATTAAGTAGACTTCTATTCCTCCAGATTTTCCGTGGATTATTTTTGCTAACAATAGTCCAACCGAGTTGCCAGTGGATACGCTGCGCTAGTAGTAATATTGCTAGCACAGTGAGTCCTCATCAACAATAGGGTTGGCAACTCGTTAGTGATACCCCTGGTATTGCTAGCGGCTATAGGCTACGGTGACTGCTTACCATCAGGTGGGCCGGATGCTTGTGTGCCAACTTATTGGTATAAAAAAATGATTTTAATTTACAACTTAATAACTATCGTTCTAGAATGTAATGACAAGGTTGTTACGGTGACCGCTTAACATCTGAAATCGTATGTCTTCTTCATCTTTGACTTATTTTTTTAATTTTAAACAAATACCTACATACAATAATATATAAGTTTAAAACGGGGTCTATCAATAACTCTAATTATAAGGTACAATTATCATCAGCTTTTGAAGTATTGTTTACAGAGGTATATACTAAGTAAGTACATAATATAATCATTGTTGTGGAAAAAGCCGCGGTTTTGAGAATAGTCCTAGGTTAAGTATGAGAGCAACTTTTGTTCGCTATGCAATAAAACATGTAGTACCATTACAGATGTAGGTATCTTAGTCATTATTAGGTTTAGATTAATCATTCTCAGTGCTTGGCTTTGAGTGTGAAATGGCTAATAAGGGCCCGATTTAAGGAGATTCTAGTATCTTCAAGGAGACTTTCAAACACCACTGTGTTAGCCTTTACTACCAGAAATAAGTAAGGAAACAATCTTCAAAGTGTAAAACAAAGTTGCTTCCCGCCGTCTGTATGCTTAGATCTTTTAAGATACGCAATCGATTTTAATGCGGTTTTCAGTTATAGGTGGAGTGATTCTTGAGGAAGCTTTTTATGTAGGTTTCTGACCCGAGATACAACTGTGTGAAGCCGGGTCGGATCGCTTGTGACCTACAAACGAATAACAAAACAACAATCGTACACTTACAAGATTTTAGAGATTTTCCTTAGAAAGTTCATTTTGCATATCAAGCCATTCTCGATCTAGAGAAAATTAATGATACATACTTACCTACTTATTACTGTCACCTGACGACTTATCTACCTATATGTACCTTCAATTTACCTACACGATTGAAGGAATTATATGTGGAATAAGAATCACTCAAGAAATGATCTTACAAATTAAAATGGTAAAGTGCATTCTTTATAAATAAAGAAAGGTGTTTTTTGTAATTGATTCAGTTTTCTGTGACTGTCATTTTCACTCTGGCTAAGTACTTCTTTTACGTAGATCTGTCTTATTTGTATCTTAAATCTTTGATGTATGTACGTATTTGTTATAATCTTCATCGTACTTTTTATTTAAAGAACTTAAAAAATCTTTTGTCTACACTTTAATATCTCATAAAACAATTTTCTGATCTCGATGTCTATAGATATATTTAATTAACCAAATAAATAATAAACCATATACATAAGAACTACATTAGGTATCTTATACAGTATATTGAAAAAATAAATAATAGTTTGGATTAGCACCTTTGAATAAATCGAAAACATTATTTTCTGATCTCGTTATTGTATGTACCTACCTATAGGACCTACTATCTTATTAGATTGAAATAAATTGATATTATACACTCATATAGGTAGGTACTTAATCAACTAAGTACTTAGGTGCGAATTATCTATGTAAAGTGTAAACATCTTTAAAATATTTAACTCTACATTTTACGTTCTTCAAACCAATTCAACTCCACAAAAGAAAACTTTTCTCACAAGTCAATTTTAATTTCTTCAATAAACTCAATCAAAATAAAAAATAATTTGAAGAATAAAATGAAGGTCTAAGCTATCGTTGTTTGCCAAGTAACTAACTTTTATACAACGAGGTACATATAATAAATGTTTTCTGATCTCGATGTCGTACCTACACTTATAAATTTAATCAAATAAATCGACTAATATTACATAGGTACCTACCATATACACCTATACGATATTTGCGATCGATTTAGTTAGGTATTCCGTATTCAGTATAAATCGCTTGACGCACCGCAAAGACCTAGTAGGTATATTAAACATTACGTAGCTGCATAGCGTATTTAAATGTGTAACCGTATTTTATTACTATATGTAATCGATTTATTGATTAATAATGACACTAACTTGACTGCGAATGATTAGAATTTAAGTAGAACAGTGGTGCCAATTCTGTTGTTCGAAGGTGCTAAACTTAACTAATTTGACAGGTCTAAAAGTCTTGCTAGCCCTCTCTCATGTGCGGGGTTAAATAAGGATGGCAATAAGCTTAGACCTGTCAAATTAGTTAAGTTTAGCACCTTCGAACAACAGAATTGGCACCAGTACTTACCTACTTAATAGGTTAGTGTGTGTTGAGGTATAAGAATAAGTAATATTACATAAGCGCCAATTCTGTTGTTCAAAATTACCAAACTTAACTAATTTGACAGGTCTAAAAATATTGCCATCCTTATTTAACCCCGCACATTAGAAAGGGATAGTCAGACTTTTAGACCTGACAAATTTGTTAAGTTTAGTCATTTTGAACAACATTATCGACACCTTATTCTTATGGTTGAGGCACAAATTATAGGTATAATAATGATATTGTAGCCCTATTTATCGCCAGCATCGCAGCTCTCTTCAATCCCGGAGTATTTATTATTTCTCATGGCAACGTGACCAGTGCGTGCGCCATCTGCGCATCACCCGAGTTAGCTCAAATTAATTCGTCCCAAATGTGTTTTAACTTCTCTTGGTAGTTGTTTCTTATTTCTTATATAATTTTCAGATAAAACCAAACAATTTTACATTTACTGGCAAAATTTTTACGCAGTAATTAGATTTTATTAAGTTAGATTTTTAAATTAACATAAGAAAGAAAGGTTGGTTATATGCTATCCTGAACTCGATTCCTAATAGTAGGTACATGTTCCTGACGCGCACGCGCACTGTCGCCCGCGCACTTGTATCAAACTAGTATTTTTAATATCGGAGACGTAGAGGGAGTAACTAATAGAGGCATAATAACAACTGCTGTCCTCACAAAAAAAGAGAAGGCTATATACGGTACTATTGTACAAGACAAGGACACAGCACTTCACGCACACGGACGCACACGTGGTAACTATCTCCATCACTTTCTAGGGCACGCGGTACCTTATCTTTATTAGTTACTCAGTCTACAGAGTAGAATCTAGACTTTCTGCTATGAACAAATTTATACACTCGCGCCACTAGAGTATATCTGGAAATCTCGTAAACATAAAATTTGTCTATACGAGCGGCACCCATCTTTTGATGCCAGTATTTACGTGGTTCTTAAAAACGTCTTCGTAATATAGGACCCAGTCATATTCAATGGGGTGTAGTATTAAGAATATATTATCCTATATTACTAAATGTCTTTAGATGTTAGAACTAAGGTAATAAGAACCGCACATAATTATCAACGTGATGCACAATATACGAATTTCTTGTAAACCTTATTATATTAACTTTAAATATGTACTTATTTTTAGCAATGGTGTTATGTATAACATTGTATTGTCTTCACAAATATTATAAAGAGGAAAGAAATGATTGTTTGTATCGAATAGGCTCCGAAACTATTGGACCGATTTGAAAAGATCCTGATGATCACGGGCTACTTTTTACCGCGAAAAAATGCTTCATTCCTACGGGAAAACGGGTAATAGTATATTACTATGCGAGCGGAGCGGGGAAAAAACTAGTATTGAATCAAATATTATGGAGGACGACGACCTAACGTTTATTATTACCTATATATTTTCAATATGTCACGGGCAAGAAGTGTAATTGAAATTATTGAAAATAATTAATGTTTTGCATAGCGAAGGATATTACACCTTTCTTGGACGGTTGAAATTTACGTGCTGCACAATTTTAAGTGTATATTCGACATATTGTGATGAATAGCTTGCGTCCAGCACGCGGTCGGGCCGCGGCGAGCGGGACGCGCGCCCCGGCCGCCTGAAATATAAATGCGTGACATACAAGTGTTAAGAACATACTATTATGGGTGATTTATTTTTATATAATTACTTACTTATATTGTTATAAATAGTTATATATTGTATGGGGTATATAATACGTAGATTTGCAGCTTCAGAAGCTTGCCTGTATTAGAGGCATTGATCGTATCGTACAGTGGAGTACATAACACACAATTTTAGCATATCTTATTGAACTTCAGGTACTTGTATGGGTAAAACATCACGAATTATTAAAATAATGATATGTACTACTACATGAAAAAGGTTAAACTGATTTTGATGTTGTTGGAACCTTGGAACAAGCCGCAACAGCTGCATTGTGTAAGGATAGGTGTTAGATTTAGGTTACCTGTACTTTTACAAATAATTTATTTGTACTCACACAGACCGCCTAAGGCAACTATATGAATACAAATGAAATATAAGTAGGTATATGTATTGCATAACGTACATAGTATAAGCAGTATATACTTATCTTTGTCTGTATTACATGTTGTGTATCTTCAGAATGTCTTGGTGTACACTCACATAAAAGTAGCAAATAGTATAGAAGTGAAACTCACGCGCAAGTCCAGATACGCCATCTTCCACACTCACTGGTTTGGCAATTTGATGTAGAACCGTTCACAAAAGTAACCTTTAGGACGTGGCACTTACAATAAGTAATCCCCTAGTAGTTTCGGTAACATAAGTGTTACACCACATTGCATGTCTTTCGGAAACAGTTAGATATAGGTATATGTATGTCTTATTACTTGTGGAATTAGTCGTTAAGTCATATTGGTGTAACTGTCAAAATTGCATATCAATAAAGTGGAAAAAAACAAAGTGGTAACTCAATTAATACCCTCATCTTACATGAACACCTTCAATAAACCAAAAGTTGTAGAAATACTTGTAGTATTTATTTCATCATCCTCCCGACCTGACCCTGGAGCAGACTTTGGGGATGGCAAGCAAGGAAATGCCCGGGAACTCCTCTCTTGCAGGGGCCTAGCTCTTGCAAGTGCCTAGCTCTTGCTGGGCCTAGCTCTTACAGGGGCCTAGCTCTTGCTGGGCCTAGATCTTGCAGGGGCCTAGCTCTTGCTGGGCCTATCTCTTGCTGGGGCCTAGTTCTTGCAGATGCATGCAGTGTAAAATGCGCCAACCGAGTAGAATATAGTATACAACGTGTTACAAAATATCCCGTAAAAAATATAATTAATTATCAAAGCCAAAACTTTTGGCAACCCTAGTAAGCTGTCATGTCAGAGAACCAGATTATTTAACAGAAAGGCCTACGTACCTATTTTACCTAATAATTGTTTACTTTAATAGTTTTCTATTTTTCATTCATAAATGTTTGCTACCTCAATACAAGGATGTCATTATACTCAAGTACTTTTTTTTGGGGAAAGTTAAACACCGTTACTACTGTTCCTTAAATATTGTGAATGGACCGTTATAAGTCCCCATTTATCCTCCTTTCGGCTTTACGGGTAGTTTTGTAACACCCTGTATGTATGTTGGAAGAAGTGGTATTCAATAAAAGTTTTCAATATAAGTCTACGATCATATATTATTGTTATTCGTTTTATTATAATCATATATTGGTGATTATTCTGTGGCGCGAAATCCTTAAACAAAATTAATTTGACAAGACTTGAAGTTATGCTATCCTTATTCAACCCCGTACATGAGAATGGGATGGCAAGACTTTTTAGTCCTGTCAAATTAATTTAGTTTAATGCTTTTGTACAACAGAATTGACACCATAGTATAGACAATTTGGGTTTGAATACTCAATAGTTTCCGTTCGATGGAACTTCACGTCAAAAGTAATAAATACTAAAACTAGATACTTTGTAACTTAAAATAGTACCTACCAACTACTGGTGGCAAGGAAATGACACCCTGATATATTATATATTTCACATCACAATATATTTACACGATAATAATAATAATAATCCATGGACATTATCACACACCGCCATCTGGCCCCAGACTAAGCAAAGCTTGTACTACGGGAACCAGTAGCTGATATACTTTTTTTTTGTAAATACATACTTATAATACATACCAAACACCCAAACGCAAGGCAAACATATTTGTCACATAAATGTTTGCCCCGGCGGGAATAGAACCCGCGACCTCTACCGTAGCAGTCAGGTATACTAACCACTAGACCAGCGGTCTCGTCATAAAATACATATACATTGCCACAAGTTGCCCACAGACACAAGGGCCTTACACTATATTTATTTTAACGTTTGCTCTGTGATGCTTGTCTAACATCCTAACATCTGACGGTCAACCACCGCGATCGCTCATTGGTTAAATTCTGGACAGAATATTTTAAATTCCATTTTTCAAAAATGTTTTTTCATTAAATTAATATGTTATATTTCAATAAGTTTTATTCTATTATCAGCTCGGTGAAGGTCGATGTATGGTCGGATCTCAGACTAATAGCGGTTCCCCAGCTCCCTGTTACACATTTCCGTCCCTACTCACGAAATCACTCCCATTGTTCGCATAGAGTTGAAAAACCATACATTCTTCTTAGTTCCATAAGCGCTTTGAAACATACGTTGCTCGATAAATCAGTCTATCTAATACAATATATATATAAAATCAGCTAAGGGCAAAAGGAGGCAGAGGTGTTACAACACCCACTTTTCACCGAAGATAATTTGGTGCCAACATGACAGATGGTGAGTCCATCGCCGTCTCTTAGGCACTATATACGTCCTTGAATTTCTTCTCAGACGTATGCAAGTTTCCTCACGATATTTTTCTTCACCGTAAAGCTCGTGGTGCGACTTATCACTGCACTTAAGTTAGAATAACTCATTGGTACAGACCGGTGGTATTCGAACTTGCATCGTTAGAATAGCAGGCAACACTCAATAGCACACGACCACCATGACTGCTCTATTTTCTTCTATCTATAATATAGTATAGTATTATACAATATAAATAGTTTAATCTGTTTTGAATAAAGATCAAAAGTCAGATAGTGATATATATATATCTATAATATATTGAACAATATTTGTATATCCATGAT
This sequence comes from Falcaria lacertinaria, assembly GCA_951449985.1. Lineage (NCBI taxonomy): Eukaryota > Metazoa > Arthropoda > Insecta > Lepidoptera > Drepanidae > Falcaria > Falcaria lacertinaria. The sequence continues at coordinate 1,543,966 of OX602108.1, forward strand.
ATCACTAGTCAACTCTTAAACACCATACAAATGATTGATTCAATCTCTCCAGAAGTAAGCCTTATATTAACTTTGGCCCCTGCTCCAACACTACGCCTTCAGCGATCACAAGTACTTTCACTTATAACAGTAATAATGTGATGAAACTCACTCTTCTTCACTCCGTTCACTATCTTCTATCTCTTCATCTAATTCTTCATCATCTTCTTCATATTCTTCTTCGTAGTTTGTGTTCAATTTGTTGTTCAGTTTCTGCTAGGTGGCTAGGGCCATCAGTCTGCGGCGGCGAAGCTTGCGGCCACACCGTTTCCAGAGGGTGGTGACGCAGTACACTATGGTGATAAGGGCTAGGAGGGTAAGCGCGCGGCTCGCGGTGGTGGGCGGAACGGTGTCCATGTCGGGCTGGGAGCGAGACGGGGCCGCGCCCGCGCCGCGCCACGCTCGTGGGGCGATCTCGCCTTCCTCGATTTCGGGTGCGCCTAAGAGCAGGTTAAATTGACTTTAACTCATTAAATCCATGGCAGCTGTCTTGCTTATAAGCGCTATTTCTATGGCGAAGGGCGCGAAATATGTTTCAAAATTAATGGTTTGTTATTGGTGGTGTGTTTTTGTAATATGTTACCTATGGTCTTGGGGTCTGTGGGGTGATATGTTACCTATGGTCTTGTGGTCAGCGGTGTAAAAAGTTACCTATGGTCTCGGGGTCAGTGGTGTAAAAAGTTACCTATGGTCTCGGGGTCTGTGGTGTAAAAAGTTACCTATGGTCTCGGGGTCTGTGGGGTAATATGTTACCTATGGTCTTGTGGTTAGTGTGGTGGTGTGATTGTAATATGTTACCTATGGTCTTGTGGTTAGTGTGGTGGTGTGATTGTAATATGTTACCTATGGTCTTGTGGTTAGTGTGGTGGTGTGATTGTAATATGTTACCTATGGTCTTGGGGTCAGTGGGGTGGTGTCTGGGCGCGAGTGTGCGCGCGGCGGGCGGCGCGTGTACTGGATGTGCCGGGAGCGCCGTCTGCCGCGGGCAGGCGGGGGCCGGGCGGGGCCCGCTACCGTCCGCCGCCAGCACGCGCGAGTACACGTGCAAGCGACCACCTTCCGCGCGACGAGGCAGCTCTGACACACACCATTATCATATTAAAAGGAGGTGGATTTTCCTTTTAAATTTGGAGCCGCCAAAAAAAAATTGTTGTTTTTCTGTTCTGCTCCACGAGGCTCGATGCGCTAGTAGTAATGCTGCTAGCACAGTAAGTCCTCATCAACAACAGAGTTGGTATCTCGTTAGTGCGGCGACCGCTTACCAACAGGTGGGCCGTAGTGCCGCCTTTGTGATACAAAAAATCAATATTAACTTTAATTTATTTTTATTTTGTCTACTACACTGTCAGTAGCTACTATAGCTAGTTCGTAATAAAATTGAAGACAATACATAAGGAATGGGTTTGTGAAACTGTATAATATTTAGTTTCACTTTAGACTCCCACCATAAAAATAATATTCTAAAAGTATCGGATATTTTTAATCCTACTTATATTATAAATGCGATACTCTTTCACGTAAAAACTACTCAACGGATTTGGATGAAATTTGGAACACAGATCATTTGTAGCCTGGATTAACACATAGGATACTTTTTATCCCGCGAAAATTTTAGGTTCCTCTGAGATTCTAAGCTCAACGCGGACGTAGTCGCGGGCAGAATCTAGTATCCTTATACAATTCTCTAGCGATTCTTGGGGACCCATAGTAAAAATTTGAAGAAATAATGGGAATAAATGATTTTTGATTACTGTTAAAAACCTCTTTGTTAAAATTAGCATTTTTATATTGATTTTTGTTTTCAGTATTAAATGTCAGTGGCGGTAGCAGGAACAATGTCGACAACGTATTCGAAAACGTAACTCGCGAAATGTCACAATTGTCATACTAATTTCTAGTTCCACTTTTCACCGCCGAAGCGCTGTTCATTTTCCAATACAAAAATAGTCGAAGGCGATACGAAAACGTTGTCGACAATGTTCCTGCTACCGGCACTGATGTCAATATATTGGCAAAATATGTAGTCTCTCAACCGGCTTTTTAATTATATAAATTAATAATTACGATTTAATGTACCTGAGGGTATGATGTGTACGTCGCGGTGTCTGTGCGGTGTGGAGGCGGCGTCCCTGAGCGAGGGCGGCACGTGGCCGACGAGCGCGTACTGTAGGGCGGCTAACACAAGCCAGTGGCAGTTGCGAGCCGCGCCGCCCTCCAGACACGACGAGTCGCCGTACACCACCAGCCGACCGGCCTACACACAACACTACATCTTCTTCTTCTTCTTCTTAAGTATGGCAATCAATCCCTTCAGGGACCATTCCTGCCAGTGTCAAGTGTTAGAGAATTTTCAAGTTTCAAAACTTCTCGTGTTTGCCGTATTAAAATGCCTAGTGTCATGCATTCTAATGCTTAATGGAGTTTCTGGAGACAATCCACGGCAGTAGCAGATCGTAACACGCCTTTAGGTCAGAGGTAACCTATTGACCAAAATATTAAATCGCTTAACGCAAAAGTCGTATTATGGCATTATTTCCAATGTTCCTATAAATCAGTCACTGAATGAAACTTTACTGCACACAGCGACACCAAATATACACATTAAAGATCACTATAACACAATTTCTGAGAGACTCGAAAAAATCTCAACCGCTCCATCTGATTCCCGCCAAAAACTCCAACACTACATACCTCACTACCTACTCACCCGCATATACACACTACTTCATGTAAGTGTTGTGTTTCTGCGGTAAGTAAGGTTGCCAGTGCTCCACGAGGATACGCTGCGCTAATGGTAATGCTGCTAGCACAGTGAGTCCTCATCAACGACAGAGTTGGCAACCAGTTAGTGATACCCCTGGTAGCGCTAGCGGCTATCAGGTGGGTATGCCCGTATGGTTGCGCCACCTTAGTGATATAAAAAACCACAACATGGATCATGTGGGTCTAGGGATGAATATGTATGTATGTATGTAAAAATGAAGTACCGTGGGCAACCTGTCTACGGTGTCGTTGGTGTAGTCTCTGGTGTCGCCGTCTGTCTGTAGTAGCCCCAGGATGGGGACGTCGACGGTGGGCCCGCCGCCCGACGCACCCCCGCCCCCGCTAGGCTTCTCGCCAGACATTATCTATACAACATTTTTTACGTTACAAACAAATAAATTACAGTTCAAAAAACACTGGCCAAGTGCGAGTGGGACTCGCGCACCGCGGGTTCCGTACACATTTGTAGGTAAGGTTATAAGTAGGCGAACTTCAAATTAGGTCATTATTCGTTCGTGCCTCTCAACAGCGCGATTCAGGATTCTTTTTAGGAAATTCGCATAAAACATATTTATCTACATTTTTACTTTGGATTTTCAATTGAATAACAGGTTTGATTATTTTACAGCCGAAAGAGACCATAGACCCGGGTATTTTATATTAATTTCAATTTGATAACTCCACGCGTTCTTCAAATAAAAATTCTTGACAGACAGACAGACGGACAACAAAGAGATCCTATAAGGGTTCCTTTTTCCTTTTGAGGTACCCTAAAAAACGCTTATCCTTTAAGCTGTCACCACATATATTTACATAGAAAGAAGAAATAAAGAAATAAAGAAATGAAAAAATATTATTTATAACAACACAAACATATTCGAAAGAACAGAAGAAGAACATAGCGTCGTTATGAAACGGTCACAACTCAGCATGTCCTGATGGCCTATGAGGGGCAACCAGCGCTGATCTTCCGTTGGTAAGTCTTCCGTACATAGTATAAAACGAAGTCGCTTCCGCTGTCTGTTCGCTTAGATCTTGTAAACTATTCAACGGATTTTAATGCAGTTTTCAGCTATAGATAGAGTGATTCAAGAGGAAGGTTTTTTCTTTTAGGTTTTACAATTCGTTTAGGTTTTGTGTAGAACTTAGTCTTAGTCTTGCGAAGCCGGGGCAGGTCGCTAGTGTGTGTATAAATTTGATGATGTTCATCTCAAATAATATAATTTAATATAAAATGTATTGGGTTTAGGTTAGGTAAGCTATGTTAGCTAACGTAACCTAACCGAAGTCAGAATATTTGTTCACTCATCAGGTTAAACAGGCCAGCAGTCGTTTTATTATCCGGCCGTGACTCGTAAAGTTTCGAGCCCCAGACTTCGTATTTGTACGTACTCGCGTGATAATTACACTCGAAGGATATCAGTGCGAATGTGAGTGGAAGAAGAACTTCATTCATAAACTTAACTTACTAGATAACAAATCAGGGGATGTTGTACCTCTGCCCAGCTCTTCGGGAACCTTGTAGGAAGGCGTGTAGTTAGATACTAATACTTTATATGTTTGTGTGTGTGTGCGTGTGGGTCTGTGTGTGTGTGTGTGTTAACTGGCCTGATGTCCCTGGTCGGTGAGATGAGCGGAGATGAGCACCCCGTGCTCAGGGAACGTGTGTATGTGCGTCCCGCTCGCGTAGTACATCGGGTGACCGCCTAGCTTGAACGAGCCTTCGAACACACGATCACCTAACGCCACCTGCACACGTATTGGAAGAAAGTATGACGTCACAGAAAAATTATAACAACAAAACTAACTTAGCAATTTTGTTTTGTTTCTCACCTGGTACATACTGAGAAGGTCATTCAATGCTGGCACGTTTGAGCCGCCCGTTTCTGGTATCCACCTAGAACAAAACGTATCCAATTATCAACTCAAAACGAATCAAGTATCTGTACTAACTACCTTCTGCCCGCGACTTCGTCCTTGTTGATTTTCCCGTGATAAAAAGTATCCTATGTGTTAATCCAGGTTATAAACTATAAGTGTGCCAGGTTTCGGGTAGTAGGTTCAGTAGGGTCGGCAACGCGCGAATGATACCCCTGGTGTTGCAAGACTTGCAAGTGTCCATAGGCTACGGTAACCGCTTACCATCAGGTGGGCCGTATGCTTGTTTGCCACCTTAGTGGTATTAAAAAAAAACATACAAATCCGTTGAGCCGATATTACTTGACTGAGCAACAAACAACCATTCATAAAAAAAAACACATTAATAATGCTAATCTAGATGATATAAAAAGTACACTCACCATTGCCGAGTGTTCTCATCGTAGAACTTGACGTGTCGCAGTAAAGACGCATTGTACCAATCAGCGAAGACGACGAGCGATAGGCCCGAGTCGACCGCTTTCTTCAGCGCAGCCATCTCCTCGGGGAAGTATTCATCCTCGGGGTCGACCAGCAGCAAAGCACCGTACAGTGAGGTGTCGATGCAAGTCAGAGGGGTACCTGTGCCGGTGGCAGGAACATTGTCGACAACGTTTTCGTATCGCCTTCGACTATTTTTGTATTGGAAAATGAACAGCGCTGCGGCGGTGAAAAGTGAAACTAAAAATTAGTATGACAATTTTGACCTTGCGCGAGTTACGTTTTCGAAAACGTTGTCGACAATGTTCCTGCTACCGGCACTGAAGTTATTACATACCAGCTCCAGCTTCGCCCGCATTGTTCTACTATCCACCAAACAATTTTCCGCGATAAAAAAATATCCTTATATTAACATATAAGGGTTTTTTTCCAGCCTTAAACTACCTCCATTGCATATTTCAAGCCAATCCAACTATCAGCACATTAGTGTATGTATTTTGATAATTTTAATAGGGAAAATTCTCAATTTATGCAACATTTAACAAAAAAAAACCGTACGTGTTGAAAACATACACACACACACAGATAATAATAATGCTTGGACATTATCACACAGCGGCATCTGGCACCAATTGTAAATTAATAATAATAATAATAATAATTGATAATAATAATAATAATAATAAATAATAATAATAATTGATAATAATAATAAATAATAATAAATAATAATAATAATTGATAATAATAATGCTTGGACATTATCACACAGCGGCATCTGGCCCCAATTGTAAATTGTATTGCAATATACTGTAAGTGTATCCACATGTGCAATTTATTGAATAAATAAAAATATATTGGACTAGCGGCCCGCCCCGGCTTCGCACGTAAGACATTGATATCAAATATTTTGCCTACCTGTGCAAAGCCGGGGCGGGCCGCTAGCCTATGTTACTCAGTGATAGTGTAGCTTTCTAACGATGAAAGATTTTTGAAATCGGTTCAGTAGTTTCGGAGCCTATAGACATTTATCAAATATTTTGTCTACCCGAGCGAAGCCGGGCGGGCAGCTAGTATAATATATAGCCTATGTTACTCAGTGATGATGTAGCTTTCTAATGAAAAAAGAATTATTAAAATCGGTCCAGTACTTTTTGAGTTTATTCGTTACATACAAAAATACAAATCTTTCCTCTTTATAACATTAGTGTAGATTTACAGAGGCGTCACTATACTTACTGTGACTCTCTCATCAAGAATATTATACCCATATCTTAGGGTTTCCTGTGGAAATTATAAATCTTCATTTTGTGACTTCCGCGATATTTGATTTAAAATGGCGGTATTTAGGCAATCGTGCCTTATCACCGGAACCAAACAAGTAAAAACAAGTATGTCACATTTAAGCTCAAACTAACACTGGGGAGTGGGTAAGATAACTTGCAAGATTTGATTACACGCACACACACACGCACACACACACCGGACAGGTGAAACTAAATAAAAACTTACCCATAACTTCTAGGTAGAAGCCGTGCTCCCTAAGGCGACGGTACATGTCCCTAAAGTTGGTGTGGACGTGATCAGCGTGCCAGTCAAGCGGGTCGTGCTTCGCGCGGAGGTCGTCCCGGGGGAAATACCCGCCCGGGTACCGCAGGCTGTGGAACTGGTCCCAAAGCAACCGCCGGGCCCGGACTGGGACCGGGATCACCCGCGCTCTGACAACAATAACCGATGGCTGTGGAATTGGTCCCAAAGCAATAGCTGAGCCCCAACTGGGACCGGGATCACCCGCGTTGACAACAATAACGGATAGCTGGTGACGACTCCTATATTCACACTCACTACAGGTAACGCGAAATAAGGCACTTCATATTGTTTCGTAAACGAAACCTTCTAATTCCGAACCTCTTAATAGTTGATACTCTAGCCATAATTCGATAATCATACTAGTGCTGGACTATTGATCTATCGATTGTCGCATATCGACCGGTATACTCGAAATCAGATGTTTTTTTTTATCAACTTTAGGTCCTAATAATGCACTTATGAAGGTCTAAATTACCACAGGTTCGGAAAAAGACCCACCTGTGAGGAACCGACAAGAAACTGAGTGCTCTGTCTCTTTTTTTTTCTTACATAATAATTAATTTTATAATAGGCAATAAATACTATCTTGGATATCGGAGTATCTCTAACTAATCACTGTTCATATTTCTCCTTTCAACAAAAACACCCTATAATACCAAAGATTTATTTGTCAAATATTCCGCGAATGTTTTAAAAAAGAAAAAAAATAAGACACTGGACATAAGCACGTTTAAGAATGGCTTTATCAAAGGTGTCGATTATATTGTACAACATTACTAAATTAATTTGACAGGACTAAAAAGTCTTGCTATTCCTTTCACATGTGCGGGGTTAAATAAGGATGGCAATACATTAAGTCCTGTCAAATTAGTTTAGTTCAATGATATTCATACCACAGAATTATCACTAATGGTAACCTATTAATAAACTCGCCGCCCGCCCGGCTTCGCATGGGTAGACAGAATATTTTATAAATATCTACCCGTGCGAAGCCGGGGCGGATCGCTAGTTGTTTACATTTTGATTCAAATATTTCCTATGTATCTGGACAAATTATTTTTACTTTAATTATTTCAATATTATAGTAGTTATTCTCCTATTTCGGATGAAGAGAAATCCAAAAATACAAAATTTATAGGAATTGGTCCAGCCTTTCTTGTGTTATAAGTGGTTTAACTAACACGACTTTGTTTTATATGTATTATTATTATATTAATATATTAAATTGAAAGTACTGGTACTAACCGTATGGGAAGTGTGAGTGTGGCGTTTCTCATCACCTTCTCGCCGAATTCACCGTGGCTTTCTATAGTCACATTCACATGCCCCTAGAACATAGAGATTCTATTATAAGCACAAGTAGAGCCTTAATTGTCTCCAATGCAGGGCTCTCGTCCACCCTCTATATGAGGGCGAAGCCTACCACCAGGGCGATGATTTTAGGTTTCGCCTTATACGCTGGGCTAGTAGTAATACTGCTAGCACAGTGAGTCCTCATCAACAACATGGTTGGCACCCCGTAAGGGATACCCCTGGTATTGCTAGCGGCTATAGGCTACGGTGACTGCTTACCATCAGGTGGGCCGCATTGTGTGCCACCATAGTGGTATAAAAAAAACCAAAAAATTAATACTTTAATTTATTTAGATATGAATTGTTTTATTAAAATTCTAAAGTTTGTCGTGTGGTTAATAGAATTCTAATCTTACTAGCGACGACGAAGGGTGAAATAATACAGTGTGTGTTTCAAAAGCAACTGGTTCGCTTCCTAGCTAGGAATATTGAGTTCTAAAAAATCCAATCATGCAGTTTTCTTAACAATCGGTCCCGTCATTTTGTGAGTACTTTTTTATCTTTGCGTTAGTTGCGAATTTGAGCATGCACGCCCACTTTGAAAAACTCATCCTGTATATCAATAGCTTTTTCGTGACTTCGCTCGCGTTGCAAAAGTACTGCCTACGTTACTCAGGGATTATAGAAAATTTCATCAGTGAAAGATATTTAAAATCTGATATTTTATGTGTCTATACGTTACAGTATTTGTGAGTAGTGTTAGTATTTTTTTATTCTTCTTAAAATTTAATAAATTTATGTATTCATTGAATTAGCACATTTTAAGGATTAATAATTATCACATATTCATTTTGATTGATTCCTAATAAAAAAAAAATGTGTTTTTTTAAATTAACTTTATACTACTAAAAAATATTATTTTAATGGATAGGTCCATTCATTTTATCTATTAACTAGCTGCCCGCCCCAGCTTCGCACGTGTAGACAAAATATTTGATAAATGTCTACCCGTGCGGAGCCGGGGCGGGCAGCTAGTATAATATATAGCCTATGTTACTCAGTGATAATGTAGCTTTCTAACGGTGAAAGAATTTCTGAAATCGGTCCAGTAGTTTCGGAGCCTATTGCATACAAACATACACACAAAAATACAAGTCTTTCCTCTTTATAATATTAGTATAGATATCTTAGGTCCAGTTACCTCGATTACGCCATCGAAGTCCGCGCCCACTTCGAGCACGGCGAAACTCAACGCCAGCCATCCGGACCAGGGCCACAGGATCTCGCTGTAACTGGCCGAGACTGAGAGCAGCCCGCCGTGAGGCAAGTGCGGGTGCCACTTCACCTCCTTCTACACAACAATGTATACAGGATGTTACAAAACTACCCGTAAAGCCGAAAGGAGGCTACATCCCCATTTAGCCTCCTTTCGGCTCTGAAAGTATTCTCAATATAATATATAATTAGTCTATTCTCAATATTTAAGAACCGTAGTAACGCTGTATAACATACCCCAAAAATATATTATTATTATCACTGATGTTCAAACCCAATTTCAGTAAAATTTAAGAGTAAACGACGCAGAATGTACCTACATTTCTACCTAATTCGCGGAACGGAAGATTTGAAATTGACAGCATGTTGTTTTTCCAACTTGTAATTTTTTGGATCCAGTACTTGAGTATAATGACATCCTTGTATTGAGGTAGCAAACATTTATGAATGAAAAATAGAAAACTATTAAAGTAAACAATTATTAGGTAAAATAGGTCCTGATTTATAAGGGACTTTCATTGGCAGATAGCTGATGCTATAAGGCGTAACTACGGCTACATTTATTTTGGACAAATGAGTAGGATTCCAAGCAAAAACCATGAAACACATAATATTGTAGACAAAATGTATTCCACGCGTACGAAGTCGCGGGCACAGCTAGTTTAATATATATATTATAAGTAATAATATATATTATAAAAAAATGTAAGCAGTCACCGTAGCCTATAGCCGCTAGCAATACCAGGGCTATCACTAACGGGTTGTCAACCATGTTGTTGATGAGGACCTACTGTGATAGCAGCATTACTACTAGCCCAGCGTATCCTCGTGGAGCACTGGCAACCTTACTTACCGCAGAAACACAACACTACATCAAGTAGTGTTACTGCACGTTCAGTTTAGAACTGTACAGTTGTCAGTTTTGCCAACACACCTTCATTTTTAACTGCACAGTTCGACTTTACAGTTAAAACTGTGCAGTTAAAACTGAAGGTGTGTAGCACGCTTGGTGGAGGTACAGTCCCCAGTCGTAGTTGACATACCACTGTACCGGAGACGCCCAGGCCGTTGATCACGGTAACATTGGCGATGGTGGGCTGAGCGCTGAAGTACAGCGGCTGGGTGCAGTACGGCCACATGTACTGGCACTCGGTCAGGTCGATGTACGTCGGGCTCAGGCTCGCTTGGGGCTCGTACTTCCTCAGGAACTAAAACCACAGCCCAACAAATCATATATCGCTTCTTTTAGTTCTTAAACCTTTTAAGAACAAGTCACATAACGCATGCCTTAACCTATATATAAAGTAACTAAATGTTGTAATCAAGGTACGAATAATATAAATAAATAAATAATGCTTGGACATTATCACACAGCGCCAACTGGCCCCAAACTAAGCCAAGCTTGAACTGTGGGAACCAGTAGCCGATATAATACTTATATACTTTTTTTTCGTAAATACATACTTATAATACATACCAAACGCCCAGACGCAAGACAAACCTATTTGTCACATAAATGTTTGCCCCGGCGGGAATCGAACCCGCGACCTCTAGCGTAGCAGTCAGGTGTACTAACCACTAGACCAGTCTCGTCAATATATAGTAGGTATATATAGATATAACGGTAAGAACATACATCTTCACGACTTCCCTCAGTGGTCCCCTAAGGGATAGGCAGAGGAACACCTCTGCCTAACCTTGTTGTAACAACAACACCCACTTTTCACCGAAGATAATTTGGTGCCAACGTGACAGATGGTGAGTCCATCGCCGTCTCTTAGGCACTACATACGTGTACTTGAATTTCTTGCTGAGCTTACCACACTTACGCTACACTACATTTTTCAATGCGGACTAAATCGCGGGCAAATGCAAGTATTATATGAATTAAGTCATTACCTGATAAGCACTAATGAGGTCCAACTTGCCGTGTCCCTGTTCGAACATGTTGGGCCCGTGTAGTCTCAGGGCAGTGATGCAGAGAGCCTGCTTCACCGCGGCCGGAGTCAGATTCTGGCGGGGAACCCCGCTGGCGAGCAGCGCTATCGCACCGGCCACTACCGGGGAAGCTACCGACGTACCTTCATACACAAAACATATCATCATCAGCCGATAGACGTTCACTGCTCAACAAAGGATTCAATGCGGCCCGCATCCAACGCTTCCTAGCGACCTTTATCAGTGCCGGTAGCAGGAACATTATCGACAACGTATTCGAAAACGTAACTCGCGAAATGTCAAAATTGTCATACTAATTTTTAGTTCCACTTTTCACCGCTGTTTATTTTTCGATACAAAAATAGTCGAAGGCGATACGAAAACGTTGTCGAAAAATGTTCATGCTACCGGCACTAGTTATCGATTCATCTAGTGGGGGCCCTTCCGACGCTGCGTTTTCCAGTGCGTGGTCTCCACTCTAGAACTTTTTGGCCCCATTGGACATCCTACGAGCTATGTGCCTTGCCCATTGCCACTTGGACTGGCTAATCCGTTGAACTATGTCGGTAACTTTAGTTCCTCTCCGAATCTCTTCATTTCCGATTTGATCTCGCTCGCTCTCTCTAGGGCTATCCCTATGTAATCACTGGTAAAAGATGTAAAAACCTAAATAAAAAGAAGCCCCGATAATTTTGGACTAGACGGCGCTGTGTGACGATGTCCGAACATTATTTATTTATTTCCACACTCACCACTCAACGACCTGCACCCCCCAGTAACGCTGGACCCTCGGACCCCGCTGCCATACGTCACTATATCTGGCTTCATGCGCCCGTAGCCCTAGAATCACACGAAAACGACCATAAAAATTGCGCCTACCACTGACCTATTAATACCTGGACATCGGGTGTAGAACACACTTCACGACAAAAGTGTCCGGAGCTCACTACACATGATCTTGGAAATATGTATATTATTATGCAAATCTAAAACACATAAAATTCAATCTTATCCCGTTATTTTTTAACGCAAGACTACGAATGTTCTATATGCTTCACTGGAGCAAAGGTTGCGTAGCACAAGGAGACTGGCGCGCGATTCGCGTGTATTTGTCTCGGACACTTTTGAGCGCAGACCCGAAGTCCATGTATGTTTAGGTCAGTGGCACCTAGAGTAATTCAGGCTCACATTAGGCGCTACAGACATATATTGCTTCAGCCACCGAGTTTAATATTTGGACTCGTGAAACTTCTGTTATTATTATACACGGCTTGTGTATAGAATTTGGTTCAATAATTTCGATAATAGATTGTTTTAAATGTTTTCCCACAGGAATGCAGCATGGGGATTCTGCAGGATCGGCAGCGCACGTGTGTTACCCCTGGTGTTGCAAGCGTCCATAGGCTACGGTGACCGCTTACCATCAGGTGGTCCGTATGCTTACCACCTTAAAGTATTTGTTCTGCTGTTGATGTTAAGAATTTCTCGAAATTATTTATTAATTTATTTATTATAACACATAACACCTTTACAGGATAGCCTAATGCGATGTTTATGTATTTACACGAGTATCTATAGAATGACTTAACCTACTTACATAACGAATTTAACAACAAAAATAAATAACTATCTTATATTATTCCTAAATTAACAATAATGGTTTTCTATATAACTTTGAACGCTTTCTGCGAGTTTCGGCAAGGTCTGGTGAAATATGTCAATGTCGTTAGACATGGCATTTATCAGACGGACGGCTCGAGACACCGGCGCGTATCGCGTATCGCTGCTCGTTGAGCAGGTTCGTCCTGGGAGTAGGGAGGCAGGTAGGGAGCAGCTCGGGGTGGTACACCTGCCCGCCACGTACACCACCAGGGCTACATCCCGTCTCACTGCCAACCTACTGTACCCTGTCATACCCATCACAAATAACCTCGGGTACATCAGAGGGTAGTACGGACACACCCCATATTCCTTCTTGTATAAAAACCGTGTGAATTTATTTTGATTTTTTTCTAACATTGCACTATACTTAGCCTCATGAGGATTCCAGACAATCGCATTTGTTTCTAAATGGCTTCTTACTAATGCGTTGTACAAAGTTTTTATTACGGAGGTGCTATTAAAATCAGTGGATTGTCTTAAAATGAACCCCAAATTTCTGAAGGCCTTATTGCACACATCCGTGATGTGCTTACGAAACGTCAACTCGGGAACCATCTCGACTCCTAGATCGCGGACTCGATTGACTCGCAGCATCTCATTCGGCCCCACCTCGTATCGGTGTTGCAGAGGAGCGCGCGCTCGACTGAAGGTGCAATGAATGAATGCAGCACTTCGATACGTTGATTAGCCTCACTCCATTGTACTACCCTATCTAAGTCCTGCTGGAGCCTCTCACAAACTAAGCTGTTGTTTACTTTCATGAACAACTTCAGGTCATCTGCAAAGAGCAAACACTGTGCATCTTTGACGACTCCCGGGAGATCGTTTATCATAATTAAAAATTCCAATGGATCCAGATTGCTTCCCTGACTTACCCCAGAAAGCGTGAAGTAAGGTTTGGAGGTGTACCCCGCATACTCCACATACTGTCGGCGTTCACCAAGGTAGCTCGCAAAGAACTTCAGCAGATTGGGAGTAAAGCCCATGTCCGCAAATTTCCTCAGGAGTATATCGTTGTCTACTATGTCAAAAGCTTTACGAGAGTCGAGATACGCCGCGTCTATCTGTCTGCCCTCGTCTATTGCCGGTATCAGGTATGTGACAAATTATCTATTATTTTAATCGGCACTTTGCTAGGCTCACACTAGTTTTGCCGTTCGATCCATAGTCTACGAATAGTCCAGCAATAACACAATTATTATAGTATGAAAGCGTAACGACAATTGTCAATTGAGGACTATTGAAGTTCGATATCATAAATAGTATGGCGAACTGTCAACATCAATATAATCGATAGTATGGGCTAGAGGCTCATACCCTTTTTAAGGATACCTCAAACAAATTACGCGAGGCCTCCGGTGACAAGAGGGCTGGCGAATATTTGGCCCAAAGGCTAAGCATTGCAATTCAGCGTGGCAATGCCGCCAGCCTTCTTGGCACACTTCCCCGTGACAGTGGTTCAGGACATTTATTTTACGTTTAGGTAAGTTTTGTACTTCTTAGTTTAGTTTATTTTAAGTTTTTAATCCATACAATCTATTATTGATAGTTTCAGTATGTAAAATAAATAACTAAACACAATCTTACGTTAGGCAGCTCCCACGTAGTCATGCCCCGCGACGAGAACTTGGCTATCCGGTCATCGAACCCAATACCACCCACTCCGATGACATCCATTTGATCCGCGGGGTTGTTGAGTGTCCCGTACAATGGGCCGTCGTTGCCGATAGCGGACACTATTATTACCTACAAACAGACATCCCATTCATTATCTCACACCAACTATCTACATGAACTAGCAGTCTAGCAGCTTAATGATCGAAATTCGACCATAATTTAAAATGTAAACTATCTTTTTTTTTATATACCACTAAGGTGGCAAACAAGCATACGGCCCACCTGATGGTAAGCGGTTACCGCAGCCAATGGACGCTTGCAACACCGGGGGTAGCCCTCGCGCGTTGCCGACCCTTCAAAAATCTCTTCACACCCTTCTTGAAGAACCCCATGCTGTCTTTAAAGCTTCATTGAGTAAGACCGTTGTCAAACGCAGTGTTGTGTTGTCAAAATAAAACGTTAATCTCAGGTACTACTGGTTCGAATTGAAAAACTCTTTTTGTTTTAAATAGTCCATTTATCGAGGAAGGCTTTAGGCTATACTAGCTGCCCTCCCGGCTTCGCACGGGTAGAGAAAATAATTGATAAATATCTACCCGTGCGAAGCCGGGACGGGCCGCTAGTTTATTATTAACAGATTTATTTTTATTTGTAATGAAAAATTTAACAACTATTGGAATGCTGCCATATATCTTTCACCAGTCAAATGCTATATAATTGAACATGAGTATGAAAATAGATATTCTGAGAACAATGTTGCAATGAATTACCTTATTGGCACTCAGTTCCCACACCTTGTCCACAAAGGGATGATCCATGAAGTCCGGCCCGCCGATACTCAAGTTAAGCACATCTATCTTGCGCATGATGGCGTAATTGAACGCGTCCAAAAACCATGACGTGTATGAGACCTGGAGCAAGAATTTCATTTAACACCGCTGACCTAATAATACATGGACTTCGAGTCTGCGCGCAAAAGGGTCCGCAGATAAAACACAACAACGCCCCGATTGGTCGACTGTCTTAAGCCGATAAATGTTTGCAAGAAAAATTCAATTATGCCCTAATAAGAAAAAAAAATGATATGAAGTGTTTTATATTTTGAAACAAGTAATTTATTTAAATTATTTTTAAGATATATATTTTTTTTTAATTCCACGCGGCCGTAAGTAAGCGTGGTTTAACGTTCTAAATTATTAGTAAAACAAAGTCTGTAAATACCTGATTATCGGTGAAAACGCGAAATATATGTAGATCCGCGTCGGGTGCGAACCCCAGACAGTCGGAGCGCGAGCCGATCACGCCAGCCACGAAGGTACCGTGGCCTAGAGCATCGTCTAGCGTGTTCTCTCCGGTCCAATCGGTGCGCTCGCGCACGCGACCGAAGTGCGGATGGTTGTGAGCAAGTCCAGTGTCGAATACCGCCACTTTTATACCCTCACCTGGAGAGCAAATAACATGTTCATTATTAAAACTACTAGCGGCCCGACTACACAGCGACCGAGGGTACACTCGGAGCAAACTGCAGCGCGAAACTCAACACCGAGCAGGATGGCTGAGTGCTGTGGAAGCCCTCTGCCCCACAGGGGACACAGGAACATAAGTCAAGTCAACTCATCTAGCGACCCGGCCGGGGTTCGTACTAGTAGCAGAGCCCATACGCTTACGTGTTCAAAAATCATCGTCATACTTCAGCCAATTTACCCGAAACCTTAGCATTCCCCACTCATCATTCCGTTCATTGGTTAACCGCATGAGATACCATCAGTAGCTTGAATATATCGTGTTCAACTATCTGAAAAAATAGTTAATGAATTCCTCACCAGTAACTCCTAGTGACCAGAGTAGGTCTGCCTTCAGTACGGACGTGATCTGACGTGGAACAGTCCTCAGCAACTTCCTCGATGAGTAGCCACTGTTCTGCAAACGGATGGTTTTGCAAAAAACAATGCACCCAGTCAAATCAACATTTAATTTAACCACTGGAGACAGTTGGGGCAAGCAATAAGCAAATATGCCGGTTTTATTTGCAAGGCTACCATTATTTTCGTTGTTTATGTAAAATGACGACAGTATGATTCCAACCGTCATAGGTAGGGAATAAGCCCGCTGTTGAGTGTTCAGCCCTTATACTCCAAGACTATTTATTTCTGACAAGTTGACAAATGGTGGCTATGGTGACTACTTACCACCTAGTTGTAACCTTTTTTATACCACTAAAGTGGCACACATCATATGACTCACCTGATGATAAGCAGTCACCTTAGCCTATAGCCCCTAGCAATACCAGGTATATCAGTAACAAGTTGCCAACCATATTGTTGATTAGGAGCCACTGTACTAGCAGCATTACTACCAGCGCGGCGTATCCTGGTGGAGCACTGGCAACAGCAAATCAAAATACTGTTATTGCGCTGCGTTCTTCTGTAAGGTGGAGTTACAGTCCTCAGTCGGGCGGGCGGCCCCAATATTAATGGGAGTACCCACAGGAGATCTCAATATAGCCCTTACCTTCTTACTTGTTTAAAAAAATATGTGGTCACTTTACACACAATTTAAATTACCCATAGATAATCTGGCACTGTAAGTGGTCTGTGGTACTAACATAACCAGTACGAAATGATGCAAGTAAAAAACAATTGTGTTAGATACCTCACTAGGTTTCCGCAGTGAGTTCAGATCCCGCGCGCGGTGGTTCCGCCATCCTGTGTAGATGCAACCGTTGGGCCCACAATCATCCTGTTACCAGACAAAGATTAGTTGTATACTAAAGGTATGGAAACAGCCAAAGATATGAAAAAAGAGATCTTCATGTAATTTATATCATCCAGAGGGACAAATGGTAATCTAGTTGACATTCCAGTTTAAGCTTTGTTGATCCACTGACCAGCTCGATTGATTAACTAAGTATGAGGTTGGCCTGCAATTTTAATTACAAACACCCCTGAAAATGTTTATGGAATAAAAAAAAAACCTAAGAAATTATGTAGATGTATAATATGCAAAATGAAACCCACTAAGAATGGAAAGGCTTTTCAATTTAGTCAACAATGCAATTCCATTGTCATTTGAATGAATACAGAAATGGTATTCAAAATTTGAGGGCCCACTACTTACACACCTCATTAATATACTTGATGGTGCGCACGACCTGTCTCTGCGCAGTGACCCGCCGAATCGCTGGGTGTTCCCGAAGAGCATCTAGTGCTTTTCTAATGTCTTCAACTACTTCTATCACATCAAAGTCACTGGGGTACTCATTTGCAGGGTTGTCCCGTTGCAATAAGGTCCAATTTGATACCTGATGTCAATGAAAAATATTCTAGAATGGTTAAAATGCCATGCCATTGTATTCAATCAGTCAAAAAAGGTTCTAGCCAACTGTGTGTTTCTTCAGCAATGGGTAATCTGAGTTGCAAAAGTGCCATTTTGAATGAAGAATATAATAGAACAGGCCATGGTGTAACATGAAGTAGAAATCATAAACAACTACATTACAGAAACAAGTGTATTTAACAACTCTATTTATCTGTCAATAATATTAGGTCCTTACATATGAAATTGGCGTTTTGTATGGGAGGAACAAAAAGTCGAATATTTTTTAATATAATATATTTAATTAATCAAAGTATGAACCATTATTTTCTATGCACTTTTGCCATCTCATAGGTAGTTCATTGATCCCTTTACTAAAAAAACCAGTCGGACGGGAATCAATAAAATCTTTGAAGGCGATTTGGACTGCCCCATCGGAGTTGATTTTTTTCCCTTGCAAGAAGTTATCCAAATTTCGAAAAAAATGGTAATCTGTTGGAGCAAGGTCCGGGGAGTACGGAGGATGTCTTAGACTTTCCAATTGAAGCTCTTCTAATTTAGTAGCCGTCTGTAGCGCAGTGTGTGGTCTAGCGTTGTCGTGAAGCAGCAGTGGCGTGGAGCGATTGACCAGCCTAGGTTGTTTAGCCGCTAGCTTTTCCATCATGGTTTGCAATTCCTGACAATAGACATCAGCCGTAATAGTCTGGCCAGATTTGAAAAAACTGTAATGAACAATACCGGCACTAGTCCACCAAACGCTTACAAGTAACTTTTTTGGGGTTAATTTTCGCTTGGGGCAGGATTTGGCTGGCTGGCCAGGATCTAACCATTGCGCTGAGCGCTTCCGATTATCGTAAAGAACCCATTTTTCATCACAGGTAATGATTCGGTTTAAAATACCTTCATTATTGTGCCGGTTTAGTAATGTAACGCAGCAGTCGACGCGCGTTTGCCGGTTTGTTTCAGTCAATTCGTGAGGTACCCACCTTTCAAGCTTTTTAATCTTCCCAATTTGCTTCAAGTGAATTAAAACAGTTTTATCACTAACATTGCAGCCTGCAGCTAACTCGGACGTGGTTTGCGATGGATCCGCTTCCACAATAGCCTTCAACTCTTCATTATCAACTTGAGTCTCAGGCCGTCCACGGGGCTTGTTCTGCAGGTCGAAATTTCCAGAACGAAAACGTTGGAACCAAAAACGAACTGTGTTTTCTTTTGCAACACGACCGCCATACACATCATTCACCCTTCGAGTTGTTTCCGCAGCACTAGTGCCACGGCGGAACTCGTACTCGTAAATAATGCGATATTTAAGGTTTTCCATTTTGTAAAATGAGTGACGCAAACAGAAAAAAACAGAAGAAAAAAAACAAATGAATGACGATCATCGAAGCACAAATACATGAGTCTATAGCTGTACAAATTTGAATTTGGAATTCCTTACCAAAGAGGAGAAATTCGTGATTAAAGTGGCCAGTACGAAAAACGCCAATTTCATATGTAAGGACCTAATATTTGAGACCAGTAGCCCTAGCCAGAACACCCTTTGACTATGTATTTGTATTCCTTTCCCTACGGAAGATCAGCGCTGGTTGTCCTTCACAAGACATCCAGCACATGCTGAGTTGGGACCGTTTCATAATGACACTATGTTCTTCCACACTTGTATTACTTTTGTATATGTTTGTGTTGTTATGAATTAATGTTTTCTTTCTTTCTTTCTTTCTATTAAAAGTGCAGATGAAAAGAAGAACTAACAATTTTTATAACAATTTTGTCATTTTGAGAGTAACATTTTTAAATATGTACTTGAAAAATGTTCTTGCTAGAGGTAATGAGTATTTGTTAAATGTTTTACATATTATTGACATTGATTTATAGGTTTGATATTTTCATTGCTGAAAAAGACCATAGTCCCAGGTATAAGATATTAATTTTAAATACACTACACTTTCTTGAGAAAAAAGGTCTTGACAGACAGACACGCGTATGGACAACAGTGTGACAATCCTATAAGAGTACCTCTTTTAAAATCTAACAATGTTTACCATAGGTCTACTCCCATACTAATTACCACATTATCAACAATTTGTAATGCATGTGACATTTGCTTTGCATTGATCTATTTCGCTTTGAAAAAATAAAGCTTAATAAAATATTATAGCAGAAACAACAGCAGTAGGACATGCCCAGCTCAAACTGATAGACAACAGTATGAAGAGATAGAATATTTTAACAATAAATATATAGTATACAAAAAAGATATAAAAAGAAAACTCACCCCTGCATTCCTCAATGCCGCACTCACATAATTCTCCCTTGTGGACCTTGTAAAATACCCTTTGAATGATATAATGTGTTCGCTGCTAATAACATCACTGCTGAATTCATATTTCACTCGCTCCGTACTTGTAGTGTTGCACAGTGTGTCTCCATCGACATTATCTTCACTGGCCAGCACTAATGAACAATGAACTCCAACCAATATCAGAAATAATAAGGGTGACCCCATGATTATTGAAAATTGAACCTTTAGTTTAAGTCACATTGCGATACCGAAGTGAGCTTAAAACGCAATAAATAGCAGTCCACTTCTCTAACGCACAGGCATTCAATTATGAATAGTTAATTGATTACTTTTTCCGGTCAACTTGGTACATGCCATATTCAATCGCCGTGGGTGGACTGAGTCTACTGGACTCACACTGCTTCACGCTATCAGCCACTTATAGTCAGAATAGGTACTTGTCCAATGTAAAGTTTGAAGCACAGACCTAGGATTTTTTTCGCTACGCTTGTTTGAAGACTTACAAGAATAACACTAGACGCCATGAAAATGAAAGCGCGGGCATTATGACACATGTGTGATAAATAATGTCAGGAAACCAAGATAATTAGTTTATGGTGACTGTTATTTTACATTATGTGGTTCGGTTCCTATATTTCAGTATTTCATAGGTTTCCTACTTTGAGTGAAATTCAATTTATTCCGTAGATGGAGCATTTTTTCAATATCTTTGACAACTTTGTCTAAATCTTTGACATATTTATATTCTCATTGACATTTGACTTGCAGAATTGTATTTTTTTTGTTATAAGTTTAGTTATGAATAAATACTTTTTGATACTTCTATTTTTATTGAATATTTTAGCTCAGAGTAGATAATAATCTTTGATTATATACTTATAATCAAAGATAATAATATACTGCATACCAATATTGTGATTTATTTATTAACTTTTTAGATCTTTTACAGGTTTCACTTTATATATCTTTTAGGTAGGTTATGTCCTGTTATTTGTAAATAGTTTAATCTGTTTTGAATAAAGCGTCAAATGCCTAAAGTGTCATTTTTTCTAACAGTCAGGTTATATTTTACTACATGGCCACTTTGACAAAGATTGGCCATTATTTTTTTAAAGTTAGTAATTAATTCCTTGGCAAATGGAATTAAGCTGAATCTTACACATTTACAATTTTCGATGTAAGTAGGTACACAGACCAACCATGGCGTTTAATTTGGGTAATAGATTTCCTTCTACGGAACCGTATTATAAGCTTTTGGATCCAGGATCATATCAAAATGAGGCAAAAGCTGAAGATAGACCTAAATATGTTCCATTTTTATCAAGCACAAAGCGCGTCACCACGCCTAGTAATAAGTTGTGGACACATAAAATATACAACACTGATTATCCACCCCGGATAATTAATATTACATCTATGAGCTCCAAGCGTCCCCGTTTTCCATACGAAGCCTTTAGTAAAGAAGATTTGGAAGAACTCTTATGTAGGTGTGGTCTGCCATGCGTGTGCCCCTATGAAGAAGAGAAAGAAGAAGAAATTATATGTCAAGGTAAAGTGCCCAGACGTTTATTTAAAGGACATACTCCTAGAAGTATTCTTGGCGATGAGGGCTTATCTTCTCCGTCTAAAAGAGATCATGGATTTGAAATATTTCCCAATGGAGCAAAGAAGCGCATAAGGGATATCGTAGTCGATGAAAGTCCACCTTTTTACGATGCCACAGTTAATGAATCTACAGCATTTTATCATGGATGGAAATGGAGTAAATGGACATCAAAAAGAGAACCAAAATCTTTAGAAGTAAGACCTGGACCGGCAGATTACACATTTGAAAGGAAACCTTCTGAATGGGAGGAATGCGTAGAAAAAATTAAATTTAAGCGTCGTAAAACATCAAAACAATTACGCTATATTGAAATGATCCAACAAAAAAATATTTTAGAAGATCGCCCGGGTCCATCTTCTTATAGCCCAATGGAGCCTAAAGGTACCGACTTACAATACCTTGGGCCGAAGTGTGAGCGGTTTCCTACATCTCAATATGATGCACACCCTGGACCTGCAGATCATTGGATAAAACGGGCCTTTGATCCAGCAGAGATTCCTGAAGTGCCTTGCCATGCTAAGCTACCTGCACCTGCTTTCTTTGGCGTCAAAGCCATAAGGTTTAAGCCACAGCGTGAAGAAGGGCCGAGTCCAGTCAGCTACTGCCCAAATTATAAGCCATGCAAGTTTGTACATTGTCCCACAGCACCGTTTAGTTCATCTGCCAAAAGATTCAAGGACGCACCTATAGAAGAAAGCGATGACGAAGCAGAAGAAGATCTAGTGAACGATCATAATGATGATGACGCTAACAAAATGTGTCCAATGCCAACTTGGGGTTTCAAATCAAAAACAATAAGAATGAAACCACTAACAAAACAATTACATGAGCCCAGTCCAGCAGACGTACCTCAGTCAAGGATTGAGGTAGGACGAGAAACACAGCTGCAATATAACGCTCCTTTCTTCACATCAGAAGGCCGGTTCCAGCCGTGGTATAACTATATGCCTGTTTTCGGGAAAGAAAAAACTCCTGGCCCAGCTGTTTACTGCTTAGAAAAACCAAAATGCTTTCCAGCTGTCCCTTGGGGTCCATTATATCGTGCTCCACGATTCTCTGATGCCATGTGTCATTCACCAGCTCCAAATGAATATACAGTTGGAGGTGGTCTTGAAACGATTCTGGCCACCCATAACAGAAAGTTAAAGGACAATATTGAAAAGCAACATACATTCAATTGGGAGCCGCCGGCCGAACCAAGAGTGTTAAGCTTTGATGAACAATTTACCGCACTTATAAACAAGTCAATAGCATTATTAGAAGTTGACACCGATTCACAACCCCAAGCCGAAACCGAAGGAACTGCTGAACCTGGTAAACAAACGAAATCGCAATTACCTAAAGATGAATCAAAATTATTACGGTGCTTTCTTCATAAACATCAAGTGCCCTTTGTGTAAAAAAATTAAAACAGTAATTGAAAGATTTTTTTAATTAAATTTCCTTTTCTCGAATACAATTTGTATTTGCTTTAAAATAAGAAATTCCATATACTTACATAAAAAGTAACATGATGGTATTGATGGTTATTAATTCTATGACAGAAATCAACTTTTTACGATATGGCTGGACAGGACCTTATAAATTTAGTATCACCACTTCAGATTCCGTAAGCAAATGCAAAAATAGGTTACGGAATCCCTATAACTTTTTGTCCTTTACTCCAGCACGTAAAACTTAGTGGTTATATTATGTACTCTGTGTAAGTCAGCTCGTTTGTAAGTTGGAGTCATTTTATTTGGAGACTTTTGCTGTTCTGCTGTTGGTCCTTTAAATAATGATTTGAAAGGTGCAGGGTAAATTACTTTTTCACTCTTCATGCCAATGATATTATATGTAACTGCCTCATGCTCATAAAGTTCGTCATTATAACGTTCCAGATCAGGGGAAAATAGAATATCCTGTTCTAGGGGAAAGTTTTTATTTTTGTAGTTTTGTCACTTTAACAATCTGTTTTTAACAACGATGCGAAAAATAAAATTATCCAAAAATAAATTACGGTCATCAATTCAATTTGAGATTAGAAAAAAAAACTAAGGATTTCGCGCCATTTTCTGGCTTTTTATTTCTTCTCGCGAAGAAATCACCGATTTGGTAGTTCCATTTAAATTATTATTTTTTATAAAACAGTAATAAGTCGAGTCTTTATGAATAAAGACGTTTAAATATTTTCGTTTTGATATGTCCCCTTAGAATAAGGCCTTTGCTTTGCAGTCCTCATTCTAAGTAACAGTTAAAAATTAAAAAAGTAAAAACATTTTCCCCTAGAACAGGAATACAGGATATTCTATTTTTTAACTACTACTAACTTTTTGTCCATGAGGAGTGAAAAAGTTATTTTTAATGCGATAGGTAAAAAATGGTACTAATAATCCGGTCAAGTGCGATTTGTACTCAAGCACCGGGGCGAGGGATCCGTACTAAACGACAAGCTAGGTTATAGGACAAACTTAACTTTGCCGTTCGATCTTTAGATACGATTTCGGCACCAACATAAAATAATAGGTTTGTAAAAGGAAATTAGCTTTTTTTTTTTTGCGAATATGTCAATATAAACTTAATAAGGCAGTTTTGGTGGGAATCAGGCAGAGCGGTTGAAATTGTTTTCAGTTTCTCGTAAAATTATATTTTTGTGATATTTAGTGTACCTATATTTTTGGTGTAATTATCGGCAGGAGAGTTTTATGCTGTACCTATACCTAATATTGCTTTTGGGTGAAGTGATTTATCATAATGGTCCAGTGTTTTGGTCAATAAGAAAGCGGGCCGGGCCATGCACGTTGCAACGGTCGTACGAACTGTCCCATGGACATTGGTCAGGGCAGACGGACGTACACTCAGCTTTAAGACCAATACATTCGTCATTCACGATCGAACCTGTCGCATAGGACCAATGTCCGTGGGACAATCTGTACGACCGTTGCAACGTGTAAGGCCCGTCCCGCTTTACAGTCTGGCAAAAAAGGGTAGAAAATTATTAGGGGCACCACTGTGCTGTTCATCAATGTATAGAGCATCAACTGTCCCGATTGGTTTGTGTACAGACTTTACTAGACTTTTTTGCCAAGCTATACCTCTGATTAAAGGCACGTTATACTTTATTACTAGCGTGGATAGTCTCCAGAAGCTTTATTTAGCACTTTGATTATATGCTATTAAGCATTAGAATCTAGCGTAGCGGTTGTATTCTCTTGGCATTAGAATGCATGTCATTAGGCATTTTAATGCAACTCTATTTAATTGAGAAACTTCAAAAATCACTAACACTTGACACTGACAAAAATAGACCTTGAAGTGTATTGAATTTGACGCTGGCAAAAATAGTCCTTGAAAAGGATTGATTGCCATAGCGGAAACGGAAGAAGTTTGAAGAAGAAAACAATTATGACATTTATATATTTATGTCAAACTGACACTCTTCTACCGAACGTCTACCGAATTAGCATTAAAATATTATAGTTTTAAGTTTTTTTTAAACTGTATTTATAGTTATAGTACCGTACATTTGATTATATTACCGTACCTATTGAAACTTGATAAAAACAACTTTATGGCTGCACACTTTACGATTGTTACGTTACGTTCATCAAATATACTATTCACCCCTGACCCTACCATACAACATACGCTTACCATACGAAGCTAACCTAATACTCTGTATATAAACTCTGTTACTTCAATACTAGTACTTTTCAAGTTGATACCTTGTACCTATTGCTTACAAAAACAACTAAAAAGGTACATAAACCATCACTGTATTACAATGATGAAATTAGGTGCCTTGCATAATATTAAACAAACTGGAGCTAAGCATACTGCCACAGTCATATTTTTCCATGGATCAGGTAAACAAAGCAATATATATACCTAAAATTTTCTATATTGTATGACCTTGCCTTAAGTCTTATTTGTTTGCAATACAAAACATATAAATTTGGTATTGTTTTGTCAGCTTTCATTTAATTATACATAGAATTTTCGAATATTGTAATGTACATACTACAAGTTAGGTAAGACTATCTTCTTTGATTCAGGTTCATCAGGAGGTGATATGATGGAATGGGTTAGAATAATGCAGAAGAATTTCACATTCCCTCAAATCAAAATAATGTTCCCAACGGCTCCTCTCCAACCATACACCCCTGCCGGTGGGCATATGAGCAATGTGTGGTTTGACCGTGCGGACATAACCCCTGATGTACCCGAGATATTAGAATCATTGTCTAAAATAGAAATAGACATTAAAGATCTTATTAAGAAGGAGAATGATGCTGGCATACCTAGTCACCGAATTATTATAGGTAAGTTATATTTTTTTCTCTGACATTGTCTCATATCACCACCTGCTCACAAACTAAGCAAAGTTTGTAGTATGGAACCCAGTCAAGATATTTTTTAAATACAAAGTAGCATCTGCATTCTCTTGGAATACATACATATATATATAATGTATGTATACCAACCAGCCATATACATTTTTTAACCCCAGTGGGAATCCAATCTGCAATACCTATCATAGCAATCAGTAATACTAACCACTATAGTCTAGCACTAGACCAACAATTTCATCAAAACTACTATACCTACCAGAAATGTGGCAGAGAATCTTACAGCCTACCTGCACTGGTAGCAAGAATATCTTTTGACTACATATTCGAAAACATAACTTGCAAAATGTCTTTTCACCGGCGCAGCACTGTTTATTTTCCCATACAACAATTGATGAAAGTGATAGGAATATGTAGTCGAAAACTGATGTTGCTAGGGCTACTGAGGGTAAGCCTTTACTATGACTTATGGATGCTTGCAACACCAGGGGTATTGAACTGTTTCGCCTAAATTAAAACTCATACCTAACATGCATTCCATGGAGTCACTGCTGTGAATCATGACATCAATACTTTGTGACAGCATGAGCTTAAAAAAAGAGGTAGGGTGTTGTGTTTCTGCAGCAAGTAAGGTTCCCAGTGCTCCATGAGAATATTTTATTTTATTTTTTATATATATGATATGCTGCTCTAGTATTAATGCTGCTAGCAGATTGAGTCCTCATCAAAATCAGGCTTGGCAACAGGTTTGTGATACCCCTGGTATTGCTAGCGGCTATAGGCTATGGTGACTGCTTACCATCTAGTGGACCGTACGCATGTGTGCCACGTAAGTGGTATAAAACAATAAATTATAATAGCTTCCAAATTTCAATTCCTTGCAGTAGTATTTTTAATAACACCCAATTAATTTAACTTACAGGTGGTTTCTCTATGGGTGGAGCTCTGGCTTTACACTCGGCATATAGATGGGATCGCAATATAGCCGGCACCTTTGCTTTCAGTTCATTCCTCAACAATAAGTCTGTTGTTTATCAAGAAATTAAAGAAATTGGTGGAGCAAAATGTAAGTATCAATTTATGTTTTATGTAGTATTTTAGCAAACCTTTAGAACTGTCGAATTAGTTTAGTTTATTGACTTTGTACAACAGAATTGGCACCAATGTGTGTGTATTAATAGTAATTTTCTATCCTATTTTTAATTTAAATTCAATTTATTTTTGTGATAGTCAAGAGTGTATTGTTCTCTTCTTTAATTTAATGTTATTTTACTTGGGGTGTAGGGTGACACTATTTTGTTGAATTTCAATGATGTGTTCTTCTATAATTGTTGGTTTTCGTATCGCCTTCGACTATTTTTGTATTGAAAAATGAACAGCGCTCCGGCGGTGAAAAGGGTAACTAAAAATTAGTATGACAATTTCGACATTTCGCGAGTTACGTTTTCGAATATGTAGTCGAAAATGTTCCTGCTACCGGCACTGGAACATCCAATACTAACTTATGTATGCCAAAAAAATTAGAAACTATACAAAATTTTTGGCTACGAATGGCTATGATCCCTAATCATGAAAATTAATAAATACGTTGGATTGAATATTTATCACAAAATAAAAAAACATGAAATAAAGCAATAGGTCGCGTAATATTTCTTCATACTAAACGGGCCGTGTCATCAAAAAGGTTGAAAAACACTGCTCTATACGAGCTGCGGGCTGCCATACGAACGACACAATGGCGTCCCTATTATTTTCTACTCTTTTGCCAGACTATACCTATGATTCTATGAAAATATGCAGAACCAAATCTAATATATAAAATTCTCGTGTCACAGTTTTCGTTGCCATACTCCTCCGAAACGGCTTGACCGATTTTGATGAAATTTTTTGTGCTTATCCGGTATCTATGAGAATCGGCCAACATCTATTTTTCATCCCCCTAAATGTTAGGGGTAGTCCAACCCTAAATTTTTTTTTTTTTTTAGACCGGTTTCAAAAATTCTTTCACCGTTAGAAAGCTACATCATCACTGAGTAACATAGGCTATATATTATACTAGCTTCCCGCCCCGGCTTCGCTCGGGTAGACAAAATATTTGATATAAAAGTATACCCGTGCGAAGCCGGGGCGGGCCGCTAGTAAATATATAACTTTTCTTTTTCCAGTGCCGCCTCTGCTGCAACTTCATGGTGACAGCGATGAGATGGTACACCTTAAGTGGGGCGAGAGTACCTTCAGCCAGCTCACTAACCTCGGGGTCCAGGGTCAGTTCGTCAAGTTGGAACACTTGGGACACTCGATCAATAAAAAAGGGATGAATATAATCAGAGACTGGATTGATAAGTTGTTGCCAGAAATCTGAAATGTGTTTGTGATAAGTGAAAAATTTTCTAGTTGTTTTCAATTATTGCAAGAGTAATAATATAAGTATATATTGCTGTTTTAACTGTTGTTTTAATGTATGTACTGGTGTCAATTCTGTTGTACAAAATCATTAAACTAAACTAATTTGACGGGACTAAAAGTATTGCCATCCTTGTTAACCTCGCACATGAGAAAGGGATAGCAAGATTTTTAATCCTGCCAAATTATTGGTAATGATTTTGTACAAACAAAATCGATACCACCATTAATTACTTGTATGAAGTTACTTTGATATGGTCTGTAACTTGTAAATACCTTAGTAGAATAATTTCCATGAGTTTTAATAACAAAGAAACGGGTCTTAGGTATACGAGTCTTATTTACCCTCGATGTTATTATATTGCGAAAGTTGGAAAAATAGGATACCCGTAACCCAAGAGAATACAACCGCTCCCGTAACTAGCTTTAGCGAACTCTAGTTATTATTCTGAGTTCATAACACAAAGAAGGTTAAATACTGAAGCAAGTAGTGTACATAGGCTACACATGTAGTAACCTCACCGCTATATAAACCAACGGCTGATTCACGACCTTGCCGCTGTGAGCGGCAGCTAAGCGCGGGGCGGCGCGACGGTAAGATCAAAAGTATAAAAATGTTTGAAGCACGCCACGAGACGCCGCTCATAGCTAAAATGCGATTCAAATACTTTTGATCATACCGCTCGCCGCCCCGCTCAGTCGTCAGAAATCTACTAACAGGACAACATTCAACGGATGACAACTCCATACACATCCGGAGTAGTATCTCCGCATATTTCGTATATATCATAAGACCTCTTTGTTATATGCTGTTTAAAACTTTTTAAATGACAACATAGCTGTCAGTTACAAGGTTTTCTACCCCAAGTCAAAACCAGCGGTTGTATTATCTTGGTGAAAACCAATGTCAAAACACTTTGGTATTTTCCTATCTTTAGCTATCTCGTGTTAATTGCAAGTTATTCAGTGAACAGTAGATATAGTACTTGGTTAATTCGGGGAATCTGTGTTTAATTGAAATGGGACCTAAGAAAGGCAAGGATGTTATCGATGAAAACTACTGGCGAAGATGTATTGAGGAAGCTGTGTTGGATGAGGAGACATGGAAAGTGAAGGTGATAATGATTGAAGCCGCTGGTAGCGACCAGGACCGCATATATCTTAACAAATTTGAGAACTTCGCAGTGGAGGAGAAAAGATTTGTCATAAAAAACATTTGTAAAACCGAGACTATATTTATGGTCAATCAATTGGGGGGTGAGAAAAAAGTTAAAGACGACAACCTTCGAGTTTTCGAAGAGGGCAATGTGTTTATTAAAGAGAAAAAAGATATCCCCACGGATATTCTAGCTTTGATCATAAAGCATCTCATTTTGAAGATGAAAGAAGAGTATATATTCATCAAGAGGCAGAGGCTGGAGCTTAAAGAAGGAATGCGCCGGGAATCAACCACGATGCTTGACCGAGCGGAAGTGAGAGGAACTGTCAATGTGAAGTCGGAGCCTGCCGAGCCTCCCCCGCCTCCTCCCAAAGGCAAGAAGAAAGACGACCAGTCCATCCAGCTCCCGGAGCCGGCTGAGGGCAAGAAGTACAACACCATGCTGAGAGAACGCGGAGAAGAGTGGCGCGATAAAGTTTACGTCGACGATTTCCCAACAGACGGGCCCAACCTTTACATCGCAGTCACGGGGTTTGGGGAGCCCAACTTGCCGGCTAGCCTAGTCAAGATAGGAATTCCACTCACGGCCATCGTTCAAGTCCGCATCGACCCTTCCACTACTAAAGTCCCATCCACGTTGTTTCGACCCACCAAAAGAGGCCAGAGCCAAACTGAATTGCAATTGGAGAAAGCGCTCAAGTTTTGGGAGGATATACAGCTATTGCGAATCCATATAGATTCGGCAGATGCATTTAAAAACACAGCATTTGTTGTATTTTCTCCTCCTTACTGGGACACTGATAAGCTTACTGGTAATCCGGATAAAATATATGATGAGATATGTTTTCTTATGTACGACCTACAAGACCTGACTAGGCAACATGTGCACTACTTGGATAACATAGATATTATAAATATACCGGTAGATGAAGCAGAGAACTGGCTCAACAAATTGTATGTGCAGCAAATCTGTGATCTGCCACTTGAGTGTATTACTATATATTCAATTCTAGACAGCGTCCTTCGTGGCGTTACCGAAGGTCTGGAAGAAAGCAAAACATCACTGTTGAGTGCAGTCACGATGAACCAATCTCATGTAAGCGATCTAGAAACCGAAAGAATAGATAAGGCCGAAATTCTTGCGAGGAAAGTATTCAGTACTCTTTGTATTACCGATGCTAATAAGAAAGCTTATCGTCTGACGTATGGCGAGGAATTTGAGAGTCACAAGAATCCAGTCATCATTAACTATGGAGATTCGGCTAAATACCCAAATTTTCATTTGGGGAATATTAACTTGGATAATATTGTTTGGTCGACTTTACTTGGTATGCCGATTCATAAATTGTGGGAAGGCCAAGAGAGGCCAGCTGGTGAGTTGGAAGCCAAAATAAACTTCCATGTGAATGTCATTTTGTCTTGTTTTGATCGCGAGGACGTAGAAACTACAGAACTTAATAGATTAATGCACATTTTGGCGTGTCGCAAACTCTATAACAATAGAAGTTCCCTTAAAAAGCACCATCTCCCAGCCACAACCATCACAGAGTTTAAGAAAGTGTTTTTGAAACGCAGTATTCTTGCTGAACCACTTCCCAAGTGTCCCTCTTTGTTGCAAAGTTGTAGCAACAACACGCCATCGTTCCCGTCCATGACAAAGAGTGATAACATTTCCGACGTTTTCTACGGAGACGACCCAGAGGCGCAGCGTATCAGGTTTCTGTTCGACTGCCCGGATATTAGCGAATTAGTTTCCGCCGCAGAACTGGCTATGGAGAAACCAATTAACCACATGATAGATGATTTTGAATTCTTCGAGGATTTCTCGGGAACATGTGCGTTTCAAGTTATGCTTGAAGCTTTTAATAAGTTCAACTGCGTTGATTATAAATATTGCGAGGTTACGGACTCGTTTATTCTCATGTTCTTCAATAGTTACGACAAGGACGGCATAGCGCGCGAAGAATGGCGATCCCATCTACCAACTCCGTTATGCCTGCAAGATTTCTTTGACTTTGTACTGGAGGAGCGTTATGATTGGATTCAAAACGAAGAAAAAATCTACGATGAAAATGTAGTGCTGAAATCACAATCTGAGTGCAAAGATTTATTTGATCCGTTTGCACTCAAGAAATGCGTAGAGAACACTGACGTAGATATGGATTTACTTATGGAAGGTTCTCTCAAACATCAAGATATCGAGGCTGCCGCAGAAGAGCCCGTCGAAGAGGTGAAAGATTTCAAAGCTCCTTCCAGAAAGACTGCATCACCTTCTTCAACTGGCATTGACTCTAAGCCTAGTAGATTCACCAAATCAGCCGCAACATCTACTCCTAAGGGTAAATCTATAAATATTGGTGCCAGTCCAATCTCCTCGACCCTAATTGTCCCAAAAATATTTTCTGGTTACGACTTAGGTGATAGAAGGGTTGAAGTATTTGGTAAAGATGCTACTTTCTTTTCAAGAGATGGTACCTTTGTATCAACGAAGTACACTCTTACCATACCGATGAATTTGGAGTACATAGTTCTTAATATAGTACCTGGTAATGGTTGTAATGAGTTTTGGGTTCATAAGGCTTTGGGGGAGTTTGTACGGCCTGATCTAATAGATTCGAGCGAGTCTTTTAGAGTAATCAGCAAAGATAAAGTCATGTATAATATTAAGAAACGCGTATACCAGTTATCAAGTGTGCGGTCTGTACCGTCTACAGCTGAACATCCAAAAACTAAGGAAACTATACTAAAGTCCGTGTCATCTAAACTTAGTACTACAATACCAAATGTATTTGAGACGAAAACATTTCATTCCGTTTACGTCACGTGGCCAAACGGTCTTATAACCGAAAGCATTCACGAAGACCAATCCTCAGCCGTTTCTCACATCAAGCAGTACTATACAACTGAAATGGCACACCTAGATGAAGATATGCGCTGCATTAGTTTGAAAGGAGAAGTCCTTATTTTCCGGAAATCGGGTGATATCGAAGTTTTGAGACCCGATGGTTCCTATTTTAAGGTCATGAAATGTTTTAAAAAAGTTGTCGTTCCGGACGCACCGGAAGAACTGCTGAGTGAGACCAGTTCGACTAAAAGTAAAAAAGGAGTCACGAAAAAAGAGGTTAAACAGGAGAAATCCTCTGGCAAAGTTAGCCGGGCATCGTCAAAAGCATCTAAGATCAATACAATTGATGGTTCTGACGTGAAAGAAGTAGAGTATGAGTTGGTTATAGAAGAATTTGAAGTCATAGAGACGAGCGGACTCAGACAAAAATGGATTAAAAACGTCCCTTATGATATAGAGAAACTGCTCATACGCACAGCAACGGATTATTGCTTAGGAGAGATATTTTCTAGGCGTATGGATGGCACTAGTATTCTTCTCAATAAAGATGGACTTCAAGTAGTAACATTTTATAATAATACTCGCATTATTACTGATTACGTAATTGAAGAAGAAGAAATTTATCCAGAATGGACAGAGGATGAAATAGCATATTTCGATATGTTGAGTGATGATACAATAGATACAGAGAGAAGAAACTCAATGTCGCAGAGAAGTTATACCTACACTAGTGGTAGCTCAACTCAGTCTAAGAAAGTGGAAGAGGAACAAGAAAAAGATATTACAAGACAAGACGGCTATATATCTGTATACTTGATTCTCACCATCGAACATGCCAACTTTACTACAATTACAGTTAACCAAGGAACTGGAAAGGTTTCAGTAGAATCTCCAAATAACACTACTATAGAGATCGATAGCAATAATAATCATTACGATTTATCTCTAGGCAACGGGACTAGTGCCAAGTTCAACGGTGAAAATTTACATATTACATACGAAGCATGCCCAGAATGCCGCTCTTATACAACCTGCAATGTCAGAATCAAACCTGATGAAACAGGGAGCATGACAAAAGTACCTCCAAGCTGGTTAAAAATGAAAGATTCCTTTTGCAACAAGATTGTTGTAAATGAGGAAGGCAGTATAAATGTGCTAGAGGAGCCGTGTTCAGAAGAATTGTTGCATGGTGAGGAGACGGGGAACCCCGAGGAAGTTGCCGATGCTGGCGACGATAAACCACCTGATATGAAATCTGAGAATTCTCTCACGTCTCACAGCAAATGTAGGGAAATGTATATGGCGAAAACACTCAAGTTCTTTGTTTTGCACAGGTGAGTGGATTATGCGCACTCCCAATATTTCTATATACCTTTCGTTTATCATAATTCTCGACTAATCATGAACCGAGGCTTATCTTTTATTCAATCATTTTTTTATTCGGTCCGTATAACACTATAATTTGTGAAGATGTTCAAATTAAATAAGAATTTATATTGTATGATGTCTCAGAACGAGCATTTAGAAGAGTTAAACTTTATGATATTATCATTAACGAATTCAATCTGTTCGAAATGTGTATAGGGTCATACATAATAGTCATAATATTTGTACATCTTCTTAGATACCTATATTTATATATAACAGCTTCTTTCACCTCCTCATCATCATCACCCAACTGACCCCTTTTTGGAGCTGATAAAGAGATGTCCTTCAGGGAGTTGTCATGTGCAGAGTTGGTGCACAAAGCTCTATTGGAACAATACAAACGCACCTGTCGTTGGCAGCCCTGGTGCTCCATCGGCCAGTACAACACATTCGGAGATCACCGGAGCCTGGTGTCCTTGCTAACACCTGTGCATCTTAACGAGACTGAGGTCTGACGATCATACTTTAATATATAAAGATGGTAATGGCAGTAGAGTCTCTTAAATACTGGTTGGCTCGAGTCCAAGGTTGAAAGACCATAGAATGCGCGAATGCGCTTATATTGAGCAATAAACGCTTTATTTTAGTCAGTAGGTAATACGGCCCCACATCCAACCAGCTAATGTTATGGCGCAGAATGGTTTAATAAGATTATTAATGCCACGAAACAAATGGTAACTAATGTTAGGAATATAATAAATTACGAAACTAGGGACCTGTTTGTTGCGCAATCATGACAAATGACTGAGCGGATTTTGTTGAAATATTGTAGGTACAATGATGCACTTGCGGGGAAATATTGAAACGACATTCAAAGTTTGAAGGTCCAACTTTGAAGGCAACTGTTTGATTTGAATAGTCGTTTCCTACAGTTTCACATGTGAAATCGGAGGCAACTCAAAATTAATGTGGCATCAGATAATACAGGAATATGTGTGTATGTCTGTGTGGCATCGTAGATCCAATATGGGTTAACCGATTTTGATTTAGGTTATTTTATAGGTAACTTTTTACGCCGGGTAGGGCTCTGAGATTTACCTACTTTATTATAAAAGTATTAACTTGTATCGCAACATAGAAATGGTTGATGGATTCGAAGTTGGCGAACAAACCGAAATACTTGACCTACAAGGACCTGAAGAAGGATTGCGGCAAAGGGTTTTACCACTGGATGCGGCCGTACGGTCGCTTCGTACCCACACCCATCAAACCGGAAAACGTGCTCCCACCTCGCCTGCCCAGGGCCTTTGTATTAAGGTTCTCATTGCATCTAATCCTATGTACTTCCTACTAATATTATTAATGCGAAAGTTTGTGAGTATGGATGGGTGTTTGTTACTTTTTCACGCAAAAACTACTCAACGGATTTGGATGAAATTTGGAAAACAGATAATTTATAACCTGGATTAACACATAGGATACTTTTTATCCCGGGAAAATTTTAGGGTTCTCTGAGATTCTAAGCTCAACGCGGACGTAGTCGCCGGCAGAAGCTAGTACTAGATACTAAACCCGACCAGGCACACGCCTACTCATAAATGCAGCAGCCCAAGGGCTATCGAAAATACAAATGAGAGGGCAGGTTATAGAAAAAACACAGCATATTTATATAACTAACGGAAAATGGACTAACACACAAACACTTTCTTGTATATACATTTATAAACGTACCTGCTCACGTAGCTTAGCTTTCGCGTCTTCACATATAGTATGAATGAGTGATGAGACTGGCTAAAAAGATAAGGCAACTAAAGAATAGCTAGCTAATATTATTTATTAGATTATTGTTATTGTTTTGAATAGTTTATTTATGCCACAGACACAACATAATTGTTCTGTTGAAATCTAACTTAAAAAAACACCATCGATTATTCTAAAACCTAGTGGAATTATGTAGCTAGGGCTTATGATTTTGATTTTTACCCCGCGACTGCGCCACCCTATTAATAAAATAATTATATGGCCTATAATATGTAACTCGGTGACATATCATTCAACTGGTGATCGATTGTTTTTATCGGGTCTGGAGTCTTTGAGATGACGTACAATACAAACCCTTTATCTTTATAATTTAAGTACCTATATATAAATATTATATAGCGAACCATATATACTAAGCTATGAATAAAATAGCATTTCATAGGAGTACAGCATGGGTTTCTTCAAGAAGGGTGTGCGGAGATTTCTGCAGGGTCGGTAACGCGCGACTGTTACCCCTGCCTGGTGTAGCAAGCGTCCTTAGGCTTCGTTAACCGTTCACCATCAGGCGAGCAGTATGCTTGTTTGCCACCTTAGTAGTATACATAAATATTAGTAGGTACTTTAAATACCAGAACACTGGAGCAACAGTGGGGCGATTCAGAAAGGGATGAGCTGAAAGGCGCAAAGGAGTTATTGGTGGCGATTCTGCGGTACCGTCGAGCTATGGAGGCTGACAAAGAAACTCTGCTCCATATACCGATCCTGGACCCTCGGGCGGAAGATGAACGGAAGATCGATGATATCATACAAGCTCTGGCTCACAGGTGGCTATATCCCTATAAAAATATGTTACTTAACTGTATAGAAAAGCAATACTGACACACGAAGGAAACTGTTATGGTATGGGCCATATTTACAGACCATGTAGATAGTTGTTTACATAAAAAAGTGATACATATATACATATAAGCGTAAGAGCTACCGAACCATCGGACTAACCCCTTTCTCTAGATTTTCTTGATATGTTACTATCTGCGAATTAAGAAAATACCGTTCTGGCAGGCATCTCTTTTTATTATACTTTCAAAAATTTATGGGATGATAAAGCAACCGCGAGATGCCAGCCAGAAAGGTATTTTCTCATTTACCGATATTAAAATATCATTAAGAAAATTTAGCTTTATGGGGAACAGGATGGTTCAGTAGCTCTCCTGCTATATCAAAATATGAGGATTTTAAACACAGCCTAGACTTAAGAGTAAATTACTGTTGACTGCTGAGGAATAGGTTTCCAGCACGAGTAAATCTCGTGGCAAGTCTACAGCTATTACAAAGATTCTTGTGAAAAAGGGGCATAAAGTAGGTACGTGACACCCTCCCCGTTGTCATAGAGCTGTTCACATTTGTGACAGGTCACATAATTCTGGTAAATTTGGAAAAATAAACTTTAGGGCTACCCCACCCCTTCTCGCACTATGTCACACTTCGTCGAATTAAGTTTGACGTAATTTAGGGTTGGCACTTAAAGACATGATGAATTCCTCAGGATATATGAGGACCTGAAAATGCGTCTTCAGGATGATGTGCAGAGCCGGGCAAAGGCCACCATCACGACCCGGCCTCTCCCAGTGCTGGAGGAGCAGTCAGTGGAGGATGAAATTGAAGACGGTACTTCCTCACTTGATAACACTACCCGTGCTCACGTGGTACCTTTGATGCGGCTGCTAACCTAACCTAGACAAAGAATCATTGAAATGAAAACGGTATCAAAATTTGTGTCGACCGGTGATTCAGTCAAAATTAATTTTGACCAGTTTAGAGTTGGTCTAGCTATACGTACACAACTAAGGCTCACTACAAACAATATCATGCAGATGAAGTGGACGAGTTGAAGACCTTAGAAGAGGAACGCTCGAGTCTGGTCAGGCAGATGCAAGATGCACACGAACCAAGCGCAAACCTGACTAGGTACTGGCGGCGGCGCAACGAAGAATACAAGGAGGAACAATTTTATAAGTAACCATTTTTTTCATTGTAAAAGCTATTTATTATATAGTTTCACCTGTCCGGTGCATGTGTGTGTGTGTATGTTTGACACACCTCCCAGAGTCAGAACTGAAATCTGGCACAGAATTTTGAACTGCTTCATTCGAAGGAAAGTAACGTATCAAACACTTCTAAGGAACACTTCGTTCTACAATTCACTTAGACGGAGTGTACCTAATATGTGACGTTCCTTGTGAAATTATTTTGGTAGAATTATCTACAATTAATAAGACAGGTGAGTGAATTGGGATCTCCCGTGGGTTTACCATTTAAATTGGAGTCGCCTAGCTGGCGAATGTAACTACACCTTACAGAAGACCGCAGTCAAATAACACTACTTTGATGTAGTGTTGTGTTTCTGCGGTGAGTAACGTTGCCAGTGCTCCACGAGGATACACAGTGAGTTTCCATCAACAACCACGGTTGGCATCGCGTTAATGATATCCCTGGTATTGCTACCGGCTATAGGCTACGGTGACTGCTTACCATCAGGTGGGTCGTATGCTCGTATGCCACCGTAGTGGTATAAAAAAATCTTTGTTGCAGATACCTTCTACGAGAGGGTGTGGTGCCACCGTACTTCAGGAATGTGCTCGGTGGCGCCATCTGGTGGGATATGAACACCGTGGCAGGGGACGCGGTCACCACAGCCGAACGGAACAAGATGAAGTGCGTCTGCGCTGAAGAAGGCACCTCCAAGACGGACGACACGCCTTACATGTAACGTTTCATCTTCTTTGCAAGTAGAGGATGACACATATAATGTAGTTTTATTGAATAGATGTGTATTTTTGCATGGAGAGGATGTCCTTTGAGAATGTAGTTTTATTGAATAAGTGTGCAATACGATTCGGTTCGCGACTTGTTCTGTGCGCGTAACAATTGAGATAGTTAAGGTCTTATTTGGTTTTGTCGGTTTTTTTTTTACTTTTATAGGACACCGCTTTAAATCCTTTCTGCATGTAGGTGCCTACGTCAGATAAGTGGTCTATATGGATAGACAGGTGGTTTCTAATCGATCTAAAATTCTTGGTTGATAGAAATGGAAATTGTCGAATTCGTAAACAACTATCTACACTAGGTATCTAAAACAAAAGATACTTAGGTATAATGGCAATCAGGATCATAGAGATCTTTGACGGGGGTTAAAGGAATCTGTGAATTCATAAACAGCTTAAAACTATGTACTCAATTAAATATCTCTATTGACAAACGAATGAGGAAATATTAAGTCATTTGCTAAATTAGCTTGTCAAATGTTTTTCCTCAAAGCGACTAGGTATTTGCTCCTAAATTAGCTCAACATTAACCTTTTTGTCTGTCTGTCCTTGCGTTCAGAGAAGATTTAATAAATTAGTCTGAGGCGGTAATTCATCGCAAATTTTGAATGGATTTAGGAATATAATAGTAGTACATATTATACTGAAAAAGAAAATACAATTGGGCGTGGATAGCTAAATACGAAACTGTAATGATTAGAAGTTCTAGCGAAAAGTTCTCAAAAGAGTCTCGGGCCCGAATCTGTTATAAACAAAAACTGCATCATTGAATTGTACATAAATATATCTTCCTAGCCAGGAATTAACTTAGTTAATTTTGAAAAAAAAGCACTGACAATATTATTTCACCATTCGGTACTGTCGCTAATAAGTAAAACGTAGTGGTTATGTACTCTGTGCTAATGAGGATGCTCTGTGATGATGAGGATTCTGGGAAGTAATGACAAACGGCAAATGTTGGATTACAATCAGCTTCATGTTTTAAAGTAATGTCTATGATAAGATTCATACAATTACATTAAGTGTATGTATGTATCTTGTTCGAAATGAAGCTCAATTTTTTTTTTAACACATCCGCAGCGCTATCTTCTTAACAACATGTTCACAACATCATGTTTTAATTTCAAATTTTTATTTCTCTTCGTTGGTCAGAAAAAATATGTAGTACCTGTATATTTATTAGTTCAGTTTTAATAGGTTACATTACAAAAAAAAAAAAAAAGTTATTTTCTTAGGTTTGCCGTATGCCATTACTTCCCTGAATTCAATCCTTATTTGCGCCACAATCGATTGGTGAATTAATTCAGTGAGTTTATTTCAAAAGATACGTGTTCGGTTCCAGGCTAGGAATATGGATTTAAAAAAATCTAATAAAGCAGTTTTAGTTTTTATCAAAATCGGGCCCGAGACTCCTTTGACCACTTTGCCCTATTCCTCATAGTTTCGGATTTGGCCATCCACGCCCACTTGAAAAATAGCCTGAGTAAGATTTTTGCCTATTTATTGGAGGAGCTATCAATGAAATACCGAATACGGAACAAGACTGGTTTATTTTATCTCTACCTACTACATTAATATTACAGATACCCTACACCTCCACCTTTAAAAATAACACACATTTTAATAAAAAAAAACAAACAAATCTCATAAACAAAAATAAATTGTACAAAAGTTTAAGTACTTAACATGAGCTTGCTTACAACTAACATATTTTAGAGGATAAAACATATTATTGTTAATTAACAGATTCACCACTAGCCTAGAGTGAGCAGCAATCATACATAGTCGACAGCAACAATCATCTTAAACATTAATCTAAGAGAAAGTGCCTAATCATGTGATGTGCTTCATCTTTATACATGTAAAAAAAAATAGGTTAGGTTTTTAAAAAAAAAGTTACTTCATGAAAATTAATTCCCATATTTTCCTTTGAAAATACAAGCGCGTTTAGGTATCGATCTCGTTGAAATTATGGCAGGCACATTAGTGTCCACTTGCTTATCTACAGAGCAACTATTACCAAGCCCTTCGACATCATGAGTAGAATCCACGATAGGTGAGCATGTGAAATTGGTTTCGTTATTTTCTGATGATTATACATTTTCTATGTTTTCAACATTGTCTGCTAATGAATGCCTAATACGAGAGATTGGTAAAATCTGCTCGATGTGGCGTTTCCACTCCTGACCATCGGAAATCCGTACTTTATATGTCAGTGGGGCGTCCCGAGAGAGAACTGTTGCCGGAGCCCATTTTTGTGCACGATTACGATAATCACGCGCTAACACATGATCCCCAGCCACGACGAATCGCTCAGCGGCCGGCCGCGACAGGCCCGCGCGTTCCGCTACCGCCTCCACCACGCGTTCGGTGCACGGCTTAAGAATATCTAACCTACCGCGTAATCGTCTGCCTAACATAGCTACTGCTGGAGCCACTCCTGTAGTGGCATGCTCGCAATTTCTGTACTGAAATAAAAATGTTGCTAATGCAGTATCAATGTCAGTCCCCTCGTGTACCGCTTTTTTCATGGCACGCTTAACTAACTTAACCGCATTCTCAGCAGCTCCGTTGCCAGTTGGTCTATATGGACTCGTAATCGTATGGGTTATTAAATTTTTGTTCATATACATGCCGAATTCTAGAGAGCCAAACGGTGGGCCACCATCACTGACTACATGGGAAGGTATACCAAAACGTGCAAAAAGTTCACGTAACTTGAGTATGGTTGTATGTGCGTTACAACTGTTCATTTTTTGCACTTCAATCCATTTACTATGTGCATCGACAGTAACTAAATAATGTTTGCCCTGAAATTCAGCAAAATCAACATTTAACCGCTGCCAAGGCCTGGTCGGGAAGGCCCAAGGATGTAACTGTGCACGCGGAGGCGCATCGCGCTGCTGCAAACAAGCGCTGCACTCACGACACAATTTTTCAATTTCGGCGTCTATCTGTGGCCAGTAGACATAACTACGTGAGAGATTTTTCATTTTAACGACACCTACATGCCCTTCATGCAATTCATTAAGCGCACGTTGTCTTAACACCGTTGGAATAACTACTCTATGATTATATAATATACAACCCCTGTCAATAGTTAGACTTTCTTTACGATGAAAGGAAGGTTTTTCTTCATCTGTTATTTCTACACTACTACTACACTACACTACAGATGGCCAGCCGCTCATGAGGTAAGTGTAAATATTTTTTAATATTTTGTCTTCCTAAGTTTTTTTTGCTACATCACTAGAACTAATCGGAAAAGATTCTTCAACATAATTAATGTAAGACGCAACGTTCTGATCTGTTTTTTTAATACCTTCATATGGTAACGGTAAGCGCGACAAAGCATCTACATTGCCGTTATCTTTAGATTTAACAAATTCAATTTCGAAGTCATATGCAGCTAGCTTGGTAGCATACCGCTGTAAACGACTGGCTGCCGTTTGTGGCAGTCCAAATTTTGACCCAAAAATAAACGTCAACGGTTTGTGGTCCGTTTTAATTATAAAATGTCGTCCGTAGAGGTATTGATGATGTTTAGTTACTCCACTAATTATAGCTAGCGCCTCTTTGTCTAACTGACTATAGGCTCGTTTGGCCGAGTTCAACGTGCGCGACGCAAAACATATTGGACGTTCATCCCCATTAGGATACCTATGTGACAAAACACTGCCGATGCCGTATGAGCTGCTGTCCACTGACAAAACTAAAGGAAGCTCTGGGTTATAATGAACCAATACATTTTTACCTGATATTGACTTTTTTACATCTTCAAAACTTTTTTGGCAATTCTTTGACCAGCTCCATGGCGTATTTTTACGTAACAATTGGTGTAATGGGTACAATACTCTACTTAAGTTAGAAATAAATTTAGCGTAATAATTTACCAAGCCAAGGAAAGATTTAAGTTGAGTAACATCTTTAGATTCCGGTGCGTTAACAATTGCATTAATTTTATT
Source organism: Falcaria lacertinaria (assembly GCA_951449985.1). NCBI lineage: Eukaryota > Metazoa > Arthropoda > Insecta > Lepidoptera > Drepanidae > Falcaria > Falcaria lacertinaria. The sequence continues at coordinate 1,586,384 of OX602108.1, forward strand.
TTTGTCGGGATGTAAACCATGTTTGTCAATCACAAAACCGACATAAGTAATACTATCTTGCATAAATACACATTTATTTAATTTGATCCGTAAACCGACCTCTTGCAATCGATGCAATAAAGCTTTCAGGTTGGCAATGTGTTCCGACTTGTTCCGTCCTGTACAAGCTATATCATCTATGAACACCGCGACCCCCTTCAACCCTTTAACTGTTTCTTCCATAAATTTTTGGAACTTTTCGGGAATACATGTCAATCCAAAAGGTGTACGATGGTACACAAAGCTCCCCACATGTGTGCTGATAGCAGTACACGCTTGGGAGTCCGATTCTAAAAATAGTTGTTGGTAAGGATTGGTGAGGTCAATTTTTGAAAATTGCTCACCCCCACTCAATGCGGCAAAGAGTTCCTCGATCCGAGGCAGTGGGTAGGGTTCCCGTACTAATTTCGGATTGACTGTGACTTTATAATCACCACAAATCCTAATTTCACCAGTTTTCTTAATCACTGGTACGATTGGAGTTCCATATTCCGAATAATCTACTTTTTGTATGGTGCCCTCTGCCTCGAGTCGTTGCAACTCAAGCTCAACTGGTTTACGTAAGGCCAATGGTAATGGTCTAGCTTTCACAAACACTGGACTATTGTCTAACAATTTTAATGAAATTTTCTTTGTGCATGTACCGAGTCCTGGGGCAAATACTGTCGGATATTCGCGCTGCAGCTCTTGAACTAAAGTTGAATTAACATTGTCTTTAAAATTTAATAACAGCTCATTTATCTCAATTGTGCTTATTTTCAATTTTCTAAGCCATGTCCTGCCCAAGAGAGGCGGCCCACCATTTTTTATTACAAATAATTTAAGATTGTGGGCTGTATGTCCCCCAATAACTGCGTTAACAAGTATAAACCCGGCAGGCTCAATCGGAGTGCCAACATAAGAATATAAGGAAATATTCTGACCAGTGATAGGAAGGTCTGAGAAATATTTTTCGTAATAACATAAGCTTATTGCAGATAACTTACTGCCAGTGTCCAGTTCAAAGTTTACCTGTCTGCCGTTCACTTGTGCCGACACCATGTACGGCTTATCGCTCACTCCCCGCACAGATTCATCATCATTCAGATTCATCGTCACTGTTTGTAATGTAATTATGAATACGTCGTGGTGTCGAATACGCTTGACTTACCCCTCGTCCTGAGTTTTGTTTACACATAACTTTTATATGGCCCTTAAGACCGCACAGGTCACAGGAATAGTTCTTAAAACGACATATATCCGGCCGATGATCTTTGCCGCAGCGCCAACAAGTACGCCTCGAACGCGATGTCCCCGCCTCATTAGTAGTAGACGAGCAGCCTCCGCCGCCGCTGACTTGAGCGCGTTCGAGCGGTCGGACCGCGCGCTGCACAGTAGTTACTTGATGCAACGGCTCGAGTGATCGCCCAACGCCACCCGTAGACGCCGCCGTTTGATTCGAAAGCGCGGTTGCACCGCTCGTGTGAGCGTGCCGCTCCGCTGCTTCTAGTGCTAGTGCTAATTCTACCGCCCGTTTGTATGTTATCGTGGGTTCGGCAAATAATCTGGATCTCATTTCATCGCTAGCCAATCCCGATACGAATTGATCACGCAGGTTATCTTCCAATGATGTTTTAAAATTGCATGTACTAGCTAGATGTTTTAGCACTTGTAAATATTCACTTAAAGACTCGCCGATATTCTGTCGCCTTTGTCGAAAAACATGGCGCTCCGCAATCTCAGAACGTTTAGGCTCGAGATGGTCGCCGACTATTTTCACTAGCTCCTTGAAATTCTTGCTTTCCGGATTATTAGGTGCACATAAATCGCACATAACATCATACGTAGCTCCTCCCACTAACGTAACTAACGTTGCCACTTGTAATTCTGCTTTAATTTCGTTCAACGCCATGAATTGTTCCACGCGTCGAATGTATGCCGGCCACTTTTTGCTTGATAGGTCATAATGTTCAATTTTACCGATTGGCATTGTTAGTATTTAACAATCTAACCCAAATACTAATTACAATCAATGATTTAAGCACTTATACTCGTCGCCAGTAAGATATTTGCCTATTTATTGGAGGAGCTATCAATGAAATACCGAATACGGAACAAGACTGGTTTATTTTATCTCTACCTACTACATTAATATTACAGATATCATCTTATCTACTCTTTATTAACATAACCTTAATACAATTCTGTGCGAATATAAATTTACACATCTTGACACTGCACAGTAGTAAGACGTATTGCTTGTTGTGATATGACTGACAGATTTTTTAAGATATATATGTGAGGCAAGGTTACTAGAAGTAAAAATATTAATTCAGATCCTGGTTTCAGCATGGCGCTTCGTCTATGTACCGTAGGCATTAGAGATATGTGTTGATTTGGTCAATTAGTGTTAGCAATTTTGTGTCTCTCATGCCGCTGATCAATCACAGCCGATTCACAGTCGAAACGTTGTCGTTTTAACAAACCCGCTGGAGCCGATTGGTGCTGGGCCTAGAGCGGTGTGGCCTCGATTGCCAATTTGTGTGTGAAACGAATAGCGTGAGAAGAGTTAGACAACGGAGGCGAATTCGTCAGTTGTTTTCCCCACCGCTTTTTCCGTTGCGCGTGTGTCGGCCAGTGGCGACGAAGCGCGGCGCGCAATACGATTGGTCCGCGGTACAGCCAATGTGCGCCCGGACGCGGCCCTAGGCACAAAAGGGACCGCAGACGCCCGGACAGTCCGTCCCGGGCCCTTGTTAAGAACCGTGTTGTTCGCGCATTTGCATGTCTCGAAGACTGTTTGTCAACAAATGCATTTATTTGTGCGTGCGTGTGCAATAAACTCGGATGCCACGGATGCATCACCTTTGACTAAATCAGACTTTTCACGTGAGTACTTTGATGTTACTGTAATTATTGTTTCGGCAATGAGTTACGAGATGGCGCTAGCCGCTACGTTGAATGGCCGTGTCATTGAACTAGGGTATTGTATTCGGTCCACTGTTCTCACTTTACTCTGTGTGTCGACATTTACCGGAGGGCATGCATATTGTTTGCTAAGTAATTGTACAAATGGGGTTGTTATGCCAACCTGTATATAGGCAATACGATACTATCGTTATCGCCTTTTTGCCACTTGAACACTTCATTCACATGACAGAGTTGTGAGCCGGGCGCTGCGCTGCGACGCGAGCAACTCAGCAGATATGTTTATCTGCTGAGTTGCTCGCATAACATAACATAGTCAATTACCAAGAGAATACAACCGCTACGCTAGAGTCAATTATTTAGTCGAACCCGAGGTCATAAGTACCTTCACGGACCAATGCTCCTGTCATTTACATAGGTATTCACTCTAACAAAGATCATATTCTGTCATTGTCTATTTGACAAGTGACAAGACAAGTCTGCTTGCTCGTTCTGAACGATTCCTGTGCTATTTTAGTTTTAATATTAATCAAGATTGTCCCCATAGTATTAAAATAATCTAGACCGAAAAACAATTCTGTTTACAGGTCTAATAAAACCGACCCATTAGTTATAATTACATTACAATACAATTCGCTTTTAGTTCAATATTAGGATTGAACGTGGACTGTAGTAATAAATTATCTGAGAAACGTGTTATTAATAAATCGTTAGTTAATTGAGGATCTTAACTATTATGTTATGTGTGTAGATAGAACATCGATCGAATCAACCAAGACAAGACACAGAATACCTAAGTTGGTTCATGATCTTAGGTCTGTAAATGAGACATTTACTTCGTGACTACAAAAATGCAGTGTAATTCTATTTATGTATAAAAACCATCACTAAATTGTAGGCGTACGTACGGTAAGGAGCAATGCGACGCTACCCGGCGGAACGGAATTCCGTGGCTGCTACTTCGGTACCCTAGTCGGTTTCTGCATCGCTAGTTCCATGCATTGCTGGTCGAACAAGATTTATATTGGAAAGGGCGTCTGGTAACAATGTCAATGTAAAACTCGCCGGTGATAGTCTCGGGTGGTGTTAGAAGTGGTGTTTGTAGAAGCGTGCGCGGCGCGACAAACCCAGACGAAACATGGCATTTCTCAGAATGACGTTCACGCACAGTATACGTAACCGTTACCGGTAACACACACGGAGCGGTGCACAATGCACAGAGCTATCCAGGCTGCAGAGCACATAACAGATGGTAATCATGCCTACCTACATATTGCCTAATGGTAAGTGGTTATTTTAGAAGCCATTGACATGATGAATGTAAAAGTCGTAGAAGTGGTGTGCAAGTCAAGAGTGAAATGGCACTTTGTACACTTGGTCTAAGCTCTAAGGCTAAGTCACTTGGCCTTAAGGAGCTTGGTGTGATGATATGTATGTTTGCATAGTATGTTAGCATTCGACCATTGCCTAACATATTTTGAGAGGATTAGAAACAGGACAGATATACCTCCACCATTGCCACTGCTGTTACCGTACCAGAAGTGTGCATTTTTGGCTTTTCGTGCATGTAAATTAAAACCTTATAATAAAAACAGCTGTTGATTTTGATACTGGCAGATGATGGGACGTCACATCTCCGGAGGTCCATTGTCTTCTACTGATACAACCTCGTTTGGTATCTTATACGTCCCACGATGGCCACGAAAGTTTAAAATGGCAAAGAAATTAAACAGATAGGTACACAGATTGCCATCATATCATATACGTGATTAATCTTAAAAGAGACCCGCTAAGATCCTTAAATATCATTTGAGAAATGGGTCTCAATATTTTACGCTGTTTTCAAAAATGGACGTATCTACATGGAATGGATTTAATTAGGCTTTCAAGTACCCCGGCGTCTCGGGTTGAGCTGAGTTTACAAGTAAAAGGTAGGACCGCAATGGCGCTAAGTAACGCATAGTCGATTTGGATTGGCCTGAACGAACCGCATCTTTACATGCTTTGAATCCGTCAATGTTTGAATCCGAATTGGCAGGTTACCAGTTGAATTAATAACAACCAAAAAGAAAAAGAACATTTCCTCCAAAGGAAGTTCCACGGAACGGTACAGAAAATATGAATTTCACTTTGGAACTTCAATGTCAAGTAGCTGACATAAGGAACTTCCTGCAGTGATATAATATTATGTTTAAGTTCTAGAATATGGTTAATTGTAGATATACATGCACAATAAGGCTGTATTTAAAACGGTAACCTTTCAGTGCTCTCGTTTAAGCCTAGATAGAATATTATTATTCTTATAAGATTCTATATTCTAACTCCGGCTGCTGAAGTTCTATTTGTATGTACAATATTCAAACGTGAGAACGTGGATATCTAAGCCTATATTGATGACTTCGTCCACAGCAGTGTTTGTACGAATGATAATATTGTATTAATTACAAGAGAGGTAGGGCGATTTAGGATATCCCGTGGGTTATCCCATTTAAATTGGAACCGCCCGACTGGGGACTGTACCTCCGCCATAAGAAAACCACAGTGAAATAACACTACTTGATGTAATGTTGTGTTTCTGCGGTAAGTAAGGTTGCCAGTGCTCCACGAGGATACGCTGGGCTAGTAGTAATACTGCTAGCACAGTGAGTCCTCATCAACAATATGGTTGGCAACCCGTTAGTGATACCCCTGGTATTGCTAGCGGCTATAGGCTACGGTGACTGCTTACCATCAGGTGGGCCGTATGTTTGTGTGCCACCTTAGTGGTATAAAAAAAAAGTAATTCGAAAATTTAAGATATACTACACTATCGACTCCGAATCCGTCCGAAACAGAAATCATGTAGAGCAGATTGATTAAGACGACATGACGGCCACTGGGCTAAAAGATCTTCGTTAGACGTCATCACGATCAGCAGACGACAATTCATGACGGTGCCTAAACTGGTAATCAAGATTGTAGGACTGAGGTTAATGATTTTTGTTAAACAGTGTTACCTATATCATGATTGTTACGTGAAAAAAAACAGAGCATTGAGTTTCCAGCCTGCAGCTCTTCTCAGTTTGCCTTTGTATCCAAACCGGCGGTAATTTAGACCTTTATAAGTGCCTTATTAGGGCCTAAACTGTTTTTTATTTTAATGGCTTTAAATTTATATAAAATTGGAGATGTGCCACGCGGATACGATTTGTAAAGAATGGAATGATTTTTAGCTTTTCCAACAAGTTTTGATCATCCAGACGTATCAATGGAGCGTTTCAGCAATCTCAAGTGAGTATGAGCAGAAATATTGCTACGTGATAAGTGCACCCATTGGAAACTGGAGCGCGTATTAGTGCCAGTTGGCGGCATTCACTTGTTTCTATGGTCCAAACGGTTATCATACCATGATTGATTGATCATTTAGGAACATTAATTTCGCAATAAATGATATATTATATAACACGTAGTATCTAAATATATTATTATAAATATGCATGTTCAAAAATCTAGCTAGACGACCTGTCAACATTTTCTCTAATAACATAATATACAAATAATTATATTATGAAAATGTATTAAATTTGGTTGAAGTTTTCGAAATTTCTGGGTCCAATCCCTGGCTAGGAATATTGATTTTCGAAAAATCAAATGGTTCAGTTTTAGTTAATATCAAAATCGGCCCCGAGACTCCTTTGAGTACTTTTCGCTATTCCTCATAGTTACGAAATTGGCCATCCACGGCCACTTGAAATAATACGTTCTGTATAGTGTCTGTAAACAAACATTTAATATCTGTCGTCTTCCACTAAAAGCTTAATGTGTAAGCCAATACCGTGACCAACTTATTGGAATGTATGGCCAATTAGCTACGAATTGTTGTTATTCCATTACGAACCCTATTATTAGAGGGATAAGACGGCGTAGAAAAGTTTTTGTTGGCCTTTACCGCATCGCGGCCAGTTCGTGGCTTGACCACTTTCGCTTTTATTTTCCATCAGTCTCATACATATTTTATTACTCGGCAACTTTATCCGGTGGTCCTACAGTACGGGTACTCGTGCTGGAGGAACAATGTGCATTTCAATCGAATCTTGGTTAGATAGAGTAATCGTTTTTTTTATAACACTAAGGTGGCACACAAGCATACGGTCCACCTGATGGTAAGCAGTCACCGAACCTATAGCCGCTAGCAACACCAGGGGTATCACTAACGGGGTGGCAACCAGGTTGTTGATGAGGACTCACTGTGCTAGCAGCAATACTACTAGCCCAGCGTATCCTCGTGGAGCACTGGCAACCTTACTTACCGCAGAAACACAACACTAGATCAAGTTGTGTTATTTCACTGCGGTCTTCTGTAAGGTGGAGGTACAGGCCCCAGTCGGGCGGCTCCAATTTAAATGGGAAAACCCAAGGGATATCTCAAATCGCCCTACCTCAAGAATATAAAGTTACGATCCATTATAGTCCTGGCGTAATCCCAAAACTCAAGTAACCTTGATAGGGTGGTAGAAGATATACTCTGTGACTATAATTAGATCTTGAGACAAAGCGGGTCATCTGACTTTCGCAGCCCAATTTACAGGGAATATTGATAAAGTGACCGAAATGCGAAAATACAAGTTTGCTACGAGCTGCTCGTAAAGCCTTCGATTCATCCATGGTGGAATATTGCGACAACAAGCGAATACAGCCGTTTGCCTGCACACAGTTTGACGACTATCTGGTTATACACTCGTCTTAGCCCGAATCCACACAACTAATTATATTGTTATATGTTACTTTGATTCAGAATGTTTCCTTAGTAATTCTTAATATGTATACTGTTGGTGTTTCTTAATAAATAAATATATTTATGTCTTCCTACAAGGGTCCCCAAAGAGTGCTTACCTCTTTGGGGACCCGTGTAGTTGTTGTTATAGCGCATAAAACCCATTTTTTATCGAAATTAATTTGGTGACGTAACTAAACCACAACAAATATGTATATAATCAAAGACAAATATCAACAATACAAACTCAATGCTAATTGCCAATTTTTTTTCCCAATTTTATTAGACTATAACTATACCTTCTTTCAGAAGAATGTAGGTAGGTATTGATCCAACTTGTTTCGCGGTTCAAAAACATGGCACCCGTAGACTGCGAAGTAACGCAATAAAACGGTTTGGTAATATAGTTGTTTTTCTGCCGCGCCACCTTTACAATGTAGTATTTGATATATAGGTACTATAATAAAAGGTAGTTGTGCACTGAAGTGCAAATAAATTAGTAAACGTTATTCAAGCGTATTGTAGAACAAAATGTACTGTATCCTTTATCCATACTGATATTATAAATGCGAACGGACTATTTGTTTGTTTGCTGCCTTTTCAGGACTAAACGGCAACGGATCGCAATCAAATTTTACAAGGAGATAGATTATATCCTGGAGAACGATAATTATAATAAAGGGTACGATTGTCTTTAAACAAATGTAGATGAAATCGCGGGTAGCAGCTAGTGTGCTATATGATGGGTAATACCACTCGTGTTCCATAATCGTCAGCAAGAGAGATAGTAACTGTTTATCCTTTGATCTTTTACTCCGAAAGGATCGAGTAAACGGCTTTAAGTATTGTGAAATCTAGTTTTTTTTTTTATACCACTAAGGTGGCACACAAGCATGCGGCCCACCTGATGGTAAGCAGTCACCGTAGCCTATAGCCGCTAGCAATACCAAGGGTATCACTAACGGGGTGCCAACCATGTTTTTGATGAGGACCCACTGTGCTAGCAACAATACTACAGCAGGTTTGGGTCAGATCTTTTATCTATAAGTGGGTTGGTTTAGTTCTGTTTTTGTATATTAACACAGAACAGATTATACTATTGTTTAATGTGTTCTGTGTATGTAAAACTTGATCCACGGAATATTTCCTACTCAGTAAAGTAAGTCTACCCTACTAAAAAATTTACATCACTGGCCCTATAGGCTTACTACAGTTACTAACCACCTGGCAATGTATCAGCCTTCGCTATGGATCTTGTGCGCTCCTGCACTTAGCCTGACCTCGCCCGGGATTAGCCATGTCGCCGCCTGTGGAACTCTCGCGTGCTCTTGACAGCACTTGCCACGTCTTGCTGCCAGGTGGCAGCCGGGGCAGATGCCCGGGTCCTTCAGGCAGATCCCCCACTCTGGCTGCGTACGGGCCCGCCGGCGCCAACCAAACGCTTACCTAACCTAACCGGTCTTTAAATCAAGAAGCGATAAATGAAAACGATGTATTTACAGTTACCTATCTAAGCCGCAAAGAACAAGGCCACGGGCTTTGATTGTTTACTTGTAAATAATAAGTATTTATTGACACATCAATTAAATTGGTATTACAATATTCTCAATTCCTAAACTATAACTAAATAACAAGTACATATGTAAATCAAAGGCCACGGGATATTGCGATTGTTACTCATCTTTTTAATATATTTATTCTGTGCAGTTCCTTATGTATTTGGTTGGCAAAAAGGTCTCTTATCAACACTAAATTATTTGCTACTAGCAGCCTTCACACAAAATGGGATCTTTGTACTTGTTTCCATGTCATGAATAAATAAATAAAAAAAGGAATCTTTGTTAATGACCTCAGAGTAGATAGTATACATGACGTTTCTGGAAGCAAACCCTCAGAATAAGGACTGCGAGCCGAGTCCTTATTCTAAGAGCAAACCAATCAAGACGGTTGATGGTCTATATTATTATACGAGTTGCGGCGGGTTGCCATACGAACGGCACAGTAGAGGTGGTATATTCTCCTTGGTAGAGCTCCTATTATTTTCTACTGTTTTTTGCCAGACAGTACGTCGAACCGTTTAATATATTAATACGTGAAACAAAAAAGGCAGAAAGCTAATTTTTTTTTAATATAATAATGCATTGCAAATACATTATAATAAATAAAAATAAACATTACACAACTATCGTGCGTTTGACACTAATCTTACTAAATTTCGTTTGACACTCAAACAAACTTGTGGAATTTCGATAGTTATCATGATTGCTTGCCACCTTTACCGTATATAAACAATATAAACACAATGTGAATAAAGCCACAATGCAATGAGCAAATTGAAAAGCATCAAAGTCCCTTTGTTTTGTTTTAGATATACTCGGCAGTCTTAGAGTTACTAAAGACTTTTCAGGGTTTCATCTGACAATGGAAAAAACACTCAACAATTGACGAGCAAAACAATGCCTCCGACACCTCCTTTCACTAAGTTATATACTTTTTATATTATATATTTACTTCGTTTACTTTCTTTCAGTAGCACGTGTGAAATGATAGGGTACGATCTCACCAAGTAGTACCAACATAATATATATTTTATACTTTAGACTGAAACGTGTTGCTGTGTTAAAATCTACACTAGGTAGCAATTAATAAATAAATTAAAATAAGGAAACTTGTTAGGGTTCCATAACCATCAGGACCTTATTACTAAGCCTCCGCCTCTCGACCGTCTATCTGCATCACAGAATGTGTATTTAAATCTTAGGTTGCCACTATTTAAAAGCCGTGGTGGCCTTGTGGTTGAGGCAACGGCCTGTCATCTGATGGGCCCAGGTTCGAATCCTGGCCTGTACCAATGAGTTTTTCTAAGCTTAAGTACAGTGATTAATCACACCATGAGCTTTTAAAAAGAGAGGTAGGGCGATTTGGGATTTCCCGTGGGTTATCCCATTTAAATTAAAGCCGCCCGACTAGGGACTGTACCTCCGCCTTACAGAAGACCGCAGTGAAATAACACTACTTGATGTAGTGTTGTGTTTCTGCGGTAAGTAAGGTTGCCAGTGCTCCACGAGTATACACTGGGCTAGTGGTATTGCTGCTAGCACAGTGAGTCCTCATCAACAACATGGTTGGCACCCCGTAAGTGATACCCCTGGTATTGCTAGCGGCTATAGGCTATGGTGACTGCTTACCATTAGGTGGCCCGTATGCTTGTGTGCCACGTTTGTGGTATAAAAAAAATAAAAACTAAGCTATGTAGGATATATCTAATCAAAGTAAAATGTATGTCATAGTATTTAATTTTTAGTTGTTTTTATTCATTATTACTCTTATTATTTCAGTTTGGTGCAATAAACGTGTTTAAGGAGCGAACGGTAAGGTTAAGTTTGTCATTCAGTATTGAACCCTCCTCGGTGCCCGAGTCCAACTCGCATTTTGCCGGTTTTTCGCTCTCCTGTGGATGGTTCTATTTGACGTGTCTCTAAATTGCGCGCATGATGCCTCAGGCGGGAAATCGCATCTGTCAGTTTTCTGCCAGTTAGCATTCAATCGAGCTTCATTTTTATTTAAAATTCTAAATTGATATTTCATTCCCGGGTTTCTTGAATATTCTGCTGTGGGATTATGTAACCTAAAAAAAGCAAGCGAGGATGGAATTAAATGTTTGATTGCAAAATGTCGAACGATTTTTAATGGATTATAGCTCAGAGTAGTTTAATACTACGTAAGTGCAACGTATTATAATATTGGCAACATTGTAATGTATAAAAAAATCTCATTGTTTTTTTTGCTACCTACGCGTAGTACCGAACTACCTACGTGATAAAATGGCTCCATTTTTTTTCTCTCTCTTTTGATTCTCTCTCGATCCGCGAGGTAGACCCAGCTCAGTGGTTCTCATGTTTTATTTGTCAAAGTTCTTAAGACATTAAAAAGTGCTTTATTAATATTTAACGGAATAAACAACTTTGAATTTTGTTTATTTTAATTACTAAGGCGCTGTTAGTTCCTTTTCAAAAAACATGTCGCGATGCTCAAAATACTTTGGCTTGTAATAGTTACACACAGATGATAAAAATAAAAAAAAGTCTAGCTTATACGGCGCTGTCGAGTTGACGTGAAGTGACGTTCGTTGAATTGAATCCTGCGGCGTTGCCAGACCGCACACCCTAAACAGAGACCCTAAATAGCTGCGGCGGCGTGTTGCCAAATCACAATAGGTCCGGGTAGGGCAGGATTAGGGACCAACGTTCTATTTTACCTGCTGTTATCATAAGACAACGGACTACAGTTTTGAGATAATGCCCCTCACGAGTCTATATTGATATTGGAAACTACACTAGCACTACTAGCAGTGCGTAATCTTATCACAATATTAAGTTTAATACGTGAAGCTACTACTGTAACATTTTCACATAAAGGTAAAATTGCGCGGACTTAGAAGTATGAAATTAAGCACAATTAAAGTTAATATGGAGGAGTGCTGAAGCTGCATATTATACTTTATTAATTAAAAAGCATTACACACACAACCATGGGGTTGGAACACATCCTACTGAATTTCGTTTGACCGTAGCGTTACGGCTTGACACAAGAGATGATAAATACCAAAAATGAAACAAGTAACTATCTCTCTCACTCAATGCGAAGTAAACAAAACATTCAAACATATTTTAGGCTCTTTTGTTTCCTACAACGGCATTTCGGCGAGCTTTGAACCGGTCATCTGTTCCTAGAAGGACTTGTGTTCTTTGTTAATTAGATCTATCTTATACTGCTTAGGCCAAGACTTATGCAGATGCTACGCAGATATATCTAGACACACAAATAGTTGTGAAACCATTATACTTATCTATATCTATAATAATATTATAAAAAGGAAAGCTTTGTGTTTTTGTGTGTATGTTTGTATTGAATAGGCTCCGAAACAACTGTATCGATTTCAATAATTCTTTCACCGTTAGAAAGCTACATAATCACTGAGTAACATATGCTATATATTATACCTTTAATAAAGAAACATTATTATTATTATTATTATTGTACTAGCTGCCCGCCCCGGCTTCGTACAGGTAGGCAAATTATTTGATAAATGTTCTACCCCTTTGCATATATACTTGACAAGTATATAATCAAAGGTCTACCCGTTCGAAGCCGGGGCGAGCCGCTAGTCTCAGATAAATAAAAAAAGCATGTTTTAAATTGTATTAGAGAGAAAAGGAATACAAATTACAATAGAATAAGCTTGTAATATTCATAAATGTAATGTCAGAAGCATAAGTAAATTACTTATTCTTATCGTAATATTTTCATAAGTGGAAAAAGTATAGGTACGTTAAAAAGTTGAATTTTTAATTTGTGTGAATAAATTTTCCCCTATTTTTGTAATTTATAACTGACTAGCGGCCCGCCCCGGTTTCGCACCGGTAGAGTTTTATCAAATGTAGCGTTCTAACGGTGAAAGATTTTTTTTTAATCGTTCTCGTAGTTTCAGACCCTATTCAATACAAACCCACAAAAATACAAATCTTTCCTCCTTATAATATTAAGTATAGATGTCATATTATGAGACAAGTGGTGTTAAAAAAACTGATATCGATACTGCACTTAAAAATACATAAGATTTAGATAAATTCGTTAAAAATGTTTTTGTAGGCCTGTCAATAAATAACTGTTTATTCAGTTTAGACCCTAATTAAGCACTCATTAATATTTGACTTTACTGTACCACCGCATCGGAAAAAACCACCTGAGAAGAACCGGCAAGAAACTCGGTTCTCTGTCTTTATTAATGTATTAATCATAATTGAATAGTGAATATGTTTAACAATACATAACATATTATGCACATTTTGTAACTTGATGTTTTTACAACAGTAAGTTATTAGGCGTTGGCAACTATTTATTTCCTTCCGCGCCTTATCGGTTATGGAACCGGTTGTCGCCTTTTAATGGCCGAATTTGTAACTAATTGGTGTTATTTTATACAATCACCATAGTTATTGAAATTTATTCCGCCTGTAATTGTATTGTACGTGTGTATGAATACATTTGTGTTGATTGTTGATTGAAGGTGCTTCCAATACAACACCGATGATACTATGTTTGTAATCAGATGAAACATGTCGCCTTAAATGAATAGATTAGATTTTTATACGTAACGGGTAGTTTTTTTCATCTCTCAAGATTCACTTGGCCCGACGGCCATCATCAGGCAGATGGAGTAAGGCCCTGACAGTGTGGTGGCCACGTCTGGGTATGGGAAGCCGAGGCCGGCCGCCTGCTCGGTGGTCAGACGATATAACAAACATCTGCGGCAAACTATGGACGCGAGGTGCACGGGACCGTAATACATGGCACTCTGGGGAGGAGGCTTATACTCTGCAGTGCGATCTAAAGAAAACCTGATGATGATGAATGAATGTAATCCGTTTCCCTGCGTATTACTCTCACGCACAACGCTGAGTATCCAATATTTTCTCCAAGACATTCGACAAATATGATTGTGACAGTTTGTTAAAAGTTTGTCCGGCAAGTTCAAAGTCGTTTGATAACGGGGTTGTTGCCCCTGTGGACGGATACGGATTTTGAGTGCAATTCTTTACGCAATGTAGGGTGAGACCGGGTAGCGGCGGCGGGTCGGCGATCGATGCAGCTTTCCTGGGGCCTACTGCAATAGATACGGGAATAACAGAAGATTCAGTATATTTTTATTTTATGTTTGTTAAATCTGTTAAATATGTTTATATTGACCCGATTACTAAAAAATACGCTCTTAAAAGAACCAATAAATATTCTCATGTTTTTTTAATGTACCTAAAAACTTACTAAAACACCTAATTACAGTGTATTACTATATTACTATCTATTACAGCTATATGTACAGTATAATGTACGTAAACTATGTGATACAGGTGCAATTATTAAATAAAGAAACAAAAGGAATACGTATCGTCTATTAAATAAACAACTTACAACATAATACAGTAATATGTAATGTATTTTATACTTGTTCATTGGCATTCATCTCAAACTTTTTGTTTTGGCGAAGTTGGGAAAAAGAACAGAGCACTGTCTTTGCCGGTTCTTCTCAGGTGGGGTTTCCGAACAGGTGGTAAAGTGGTATTCATAAGTGACTCAATTCAAAAGTGAACAAATATAAAATTGATATTTTGATGGTATGGTGCGGTGTGCGGCGTGGCAACTCAGCCTGTAGTCAGCCGAAAAACATTGGTGGGTGACGTGAAGTTGAGCCGCTAGCAATTCCAAAACGTAAACCAACGGTATGAATGTAGCACGTCGATTAAAATATGAATCGGGAGATATACAAAACTGTCAAAATTCACCCTTTACCCTGGCCCTACTATTAGGCGGTACCCTATCTGTCTTGCAGTTTTGCAGAGTTGCACAAACTTCTATTATCATTGCCACTTTTAGATATTTTTTTTAACTGACACATCGAATGAACAAATTTCCCATTATGTAGTCGCCTAGTCGTCACCACACGCGCGTATTTTCATGTAGCGGTGAGTCCTTTTTGCTTTTTGTTGGTCTGAGATTTGAGCCCTAGCTCTGTCATCAAATCCAACATGAGTTGTTTACCGATACACTATTGAATTCAATTTTCTATCCAATAAAATTTCCATCAGAATCTCATCTGTGAAGTATTGAAAGGAGATTTCAATACTATATATATAATTCATTCATTCAATTGACATCATTAGCGTGGAATAGGTACGTCTTCGCCGACTCCTCTTCGCTCTGTTCAATTATAAGCTTTTAATGGAAAAACGTGGTTTATTCTATTCAGAAAAGGTAAGCCTGTGCTCTTTTCAACCGTTACAAGGTAGTATTTACATAAGTTCCTGTAGGAATATGAAAAGCTCTGCAGAAAGAAACTTAATATTTTTATCGATTCTGATATGATGGTAAGTGATAAGGTGAGGTAATTGGTTGGCTATACAGCCTTGTTATAATTATACCTGGGGTACCGTTGCCAGTATTATATCGAGAGGTAGGAATAATTGTATTTGACCGAAAAAGTGTCCTTAGCGGATCTTCAAGGAGCTCTGGAACTTTACTTGCCACAGAATAACTAGCCTACACCAGAGTAGTGTTAGCTAACGAGTCAAATTTTAATGGAAATCCCATTGCGCCCTACGCATCGCGCACGTGCCATATCATAGCATATCGCGAGTATGGGACACGAAAACGAACTAGACTGATTATAATATAGTCCAACAACAAAATAATAACGCTATCGACTGACGACTAACGTAAACTCACCAAACGATGTAAGTAAACTCACCAAAGCAGTTTTTATTATTTTCATTATAGGTAACTGATTACCCGCGACTTCGTCTACATTATTTTGTTTAAAGACAAAAGAATCCTTCCCTAGGGTAAAATATATACCTATCCTTGTCAAATTTTATAACGATCCGTTCAGCCGCATAGTCGTGAAAAGGTAGTAAACAAACAGAGTTACTTTCGCATTCATAATATAAGTATGGATTGGGGATATTTGCCTAAGCACTAATTTGGACTGAATTGTGTGTTATTTGCCTGTTTTGATAGCGGTACATTTCTATCCTTAGCAGCGGCAGCTTAGGAGAGCGTGGCGTGGGCATCAAACTATAAAATCAGTCGGCATTCTGATTCAACCATTACATACATGGTGGCAACTTATTACGAATATAATACTAAATAGTTAAGTAAATAGAGATATTGAAATTATTTGAGACTCCGTATTCTATTACCTTTTCAACTCAATACCCAGGAACGCTTCAGCAGAGCCATTCCATCACACTCAGCATCACAATTCGCATATATTTTTCCCGATGTAACAATTTGTATCAAGCCTTGATCAACCACAAGTACCGCAAATCTTCCCGCTGTAGTTGTACATTGCATCAAAATTCATAAAAGCCCAGCGAGTGAGCCAAGCCAACTGTATCCACAGACTAAAATAACAATTATCTTTGGTTATACTCTTTCGTACGTAGCTTTGAATATATCCCAGATTAAGCCGGTCTTTCGCAAGCAACGGTATTGATTACCATCAGACAGGCCCGCTGTTTATCGCCCTTGGGGTAAACATACAGGCGGTACTCAACATTATCATTGACTTTAATACGATGTTTGGTTG
This sequence comes from Falcaria lacertinaria, assembly GCA_951449985.1. NCBI lineage: Eukaryota > Metazoa > Arthropoda > Insecta > Lepidoptera > Drepanidae > Falcaria > Falcaria lacertinaria. Next base: position 1,603,228 of record OX602108.1, read on the forward strand.
TCCAGCATTCTGGGTGTGACCAATTTGTTAATTTTGCGTATCGAACTCTCTGTTTGAATAAAATATCTAGCATTCAAATTTCGTGCTAAAAAGGCGGTCGTATACAGTTTTTCGCCACATACTTAGTTCGCGACTAGCACTGCCATTCGATAGACTAATGATATAATATCATTAGTCCAGCAATAGTAAGAATATGATTACTTCCTATGGCAATCAATCCTCTTCAAGGATTTTTTTTGCCAGTGGCAAGTAAGAGAATCATCGAGTTTTACAGTATTATGTTGTGTTGCATTAAAATGCCTAGTGTTATGCATTCTAATGCTTAATGGAGTTTCTGGAGACCAACTACAGCGCAGCAGTATCAGATCATAACATGGACTTTTAGGTCAGAGGTATGGACCAATATGATACTTGATCATTTCACACAAAAGCCATAATACAGCATTATATCCAAAGTACATATAAATCGGTCACTAAATGAATCTTTACTGCACATACCGGTATATACACACTAAATATCCGTAACAATTTACGAGACACTGAAAAAAAATCCAACCGCTTTGCCTGCTTCCCGACAAAAACTCCGCGAATAATATTGATGACTTACTATTAACTACCGATAGTATGAATAGCTGTAAAAGCCCGTCGCCATAAACTTAAAGAAGAAGAAGTATCGAACTTAGATGGAATCGATACTATCAATGAGGATATTTTAGCGGCGTTTTAATGCAACAAACACGAATAATTCAGAACCATGAAAATTCTCTATGACTCGACACTGGCAAAAATAGTCCTTGCAAAAGATTGATTGCCATAGTTAGGAAGAAGAAGATACTATCGATAGTTCTGCCAAACTGTATACTATCTCTATCCTGACTGATTTACAAATTGGACGATAGTACATCCAAAAATCCTAGGTCTGTGGTACATCATCAATCACAGACTTGGATTTTCGCTCTATATCTATGAGTACAACACAGAGTTTGCTACGCGAGCAATTTGCATAACAAACGGTCCTGAACAACACTAGTTTAATGGTCGTGGAACGTGCGCTGTACTATCGAGCATCGTCTTTAAAAATACACGAATACAACAATCCTTCACTTCTCTCCGACCGCCCCTACTCCAGTTTAATAAGATGGAGGCTTAGGTCCAGACTGCATTCAGAGAAATTGAATGCCAGAGTACCACCAGGTACTCTACCGCAACAGCAAAGCAATAGCTTGCTATAGGATACCTCCTACCAAGGAGGTATCCTATAGCAAGCTATTGCTTTGCTGCTATTGAAGAGTTCTGAGGCTGAAACTTTTTATGTCGTGTTCTATTGTAGACAGAGCTCTAGACCCATCGTGTTCAGCCAGACGCGTAGTTTGATTACGTACTAGAGACAATCCTACAAGGTACCTATAGCTCTGTGTGTGTAAACAAATCAGGGCCAAATAAGTAAACGTTTTTGATTAAACCACTACTTCCTGTTTGTTTTGTATCAGGGTATTTTAGGTGAAAGCTTACAGCAATCTTAGCAAGAACAACTGTTGAATACGTATTTTTGTATGGGAAAAGTGGAACTACAAATTTGTATGAATTTTTTTTTTTTTTATGTTAAGCTTCGAATAAGTACTACCTTTTCGGATAGTAAAATACTAAATAGTGGACTTAACCCGAAGTGTACATATGTAATAAGCTATGGCTATATCCAAAAACTTAAAAATGATCAAATCACACTCCGAACCCTAGTTCCTAACGTGTCCCTGAGACGCCTTTCATAAATAGCAATGCAAGTAAAATGTGGATAAGCAGTATAATCGATAAAAGTAATCGATTAACGATTGATTTTAATAGATGATAATTATATTTTTTTATGATTTGTTCGATCAAGCATGGGCGATTCATAAAGAACATAGACATCTATGCCGAAATATTGTTTATGCAAACGAGGCTTTCCCATGGTCAAATGTACTCAGCTAAAAAGGAGTTTTTTTTGGTACGGCAACGCGCTCGTAATACCCCTGGTGTTGCAAGCGTCCATAGGCTACGGTAACCATCAGGCGAACTGTAAGCTTGTTTGCCACCTTAGGGGTATAAAAAAGTACACGGCAGCGATCTTGCTGTCCCCGCTGCCGCTTCGTGACGCTCATAAACAGAACGTCAAATCACAAACTAGCGATATTGAAACTTACGTCTAACGACTGTAAGTCGATCATAGAGGTACGGACAAAACCTCGGTTCATCATTGAGCCGTCATCAAAATATAAGTAAGTGCAGCTATCAGCTAAGATGATTTGCCAAGAATGCCGCTACCAAAGGCGGTATCTTATAAAAATCGTCACACGGTCAGAAAACGCATTAGTCTCGACAATATTATTGTACATCTAAAAGGTAAATAGTTACCTGCATATGACTGGGTCAGATGTTGGTCGCGTGATAGGCATTTATTAATATTTCGATGTATTTCTTACTACTCTAACCAGTCCATAATTAGTATGTACGTCCTTCTTAAATTATTCTGTAATGGAAACAGCTGTGTGGATTGGGTTCAGTGGCCGTTGGGCTAACACCCACGCGGGCGGGCGAAAAGGACAGGGATACAAAGTTAGCATAGGAGTGCAAAGGCGAGACTAAGAAGAGAGAGAGAAGTGCTAGAGTGAGGATGAAACAAAAAATCTCACGTATGGTGTGTGGATTAACAATGAGAAATTGAGAACAGTAGTTGGGCGAAGCGGCAAGGAAGCGAATGTTTGTGATTCATGCTATGTTCATGCTCATGCCGCGCCGTGTGGTACTATATTTACGTAATTTACGGACAACAAAACACGAGTTCCTCTGTTTTTCAATTAATGTAAAGACACATTTTTATAAAAAAAACAGACTTTTAATATCTTATTTTTAATAAAATATATAAAATCCTGTGCTCCGCATTCCGCTGATCAAGTCCTTTCATTTGATCATACGGGTCAATGAGGGAATTATAAATAGCAATCAAGCGGCGCGGGCGGCGGTGTGATTTAAAATGGCGGTATTTTGATAATTATCCATTGTCACGGGAACCAAACGGGTATGCCAAATTTCAGCTCAATCTGACACTGGGAAGTGGGTTAAATTCATAAATATATAATGTACTAGGTCTGTGTTCAAATTACCTAATTTGCAAGATTTCATTACACACACACACATACCGGACCTTATAAACTTAATAAAAGCTTGAAGAAAACAATATTTCTACATGCGGGGTTATTAAATTATAGACAATATTGCATTTCACAAAGTTGGTTTTAACTATGGAAGCATTTTAAAATATTTTATAAAGATATTTCGTTGACTTAATTTCTGACGGACAACATTGCAATCGTCGGCAATGTCGGCACAATAGCTGATTCTTTTTCAATTTTTTTTGCTCCTCGTTGCTTTGTGTTAGGCTCGAGATACAATACTCTGGCTCAAATAATAAAGTAGGTAGGCACAGAGGCATTAGTAGCGTGAGTCTTTATTCTAAGGGCATTAGGATCCTACAAGAGGAATCTGATAGAGATAGACAAAAAATAAAAACAATATAGGTAATAGACAAAGACGTGGGCAAAAGGCGTTAGCGAGCTTTAGTTATTATTCTGAGGGTAAAAGTGAGATGAACGAGATTAGTAATCTTTTTACCAGATGAGCTGACAAAATTCACCCATCTCTCTCAAACTCACAGCCGTTGGCGGCAAAAGAAAAAGATAGCCGACGACCTTGAAAGATTTCATTGCTTACCTGGCTGGGTACTTAGACTTCTTGCGGCTATTAATTAATGTCTAAAATCTGTTCTTAAATAAATATTGGTGCCAATTCTGTTGTTCATAATTACTAAACTTAACTAATTTGACAGGTCTAAAAATATTGCCATCCTTATTTAACCTCGTACATGAGAAAGGGATAGCAAGACTTTTAGACCTGTCAAATTAGTTAAGTTTAGTAATTTTGAACAACAGAATCGACACCATTATCTCATAAAATTCTACTGCATAAAAAATAGATTAAAATTAAAAGAAAAAAATAAAATACTATTATTGAGCTAATTGTAGCCAGAAGTGAATGTCATCCCCAATTTTAAAAGTAGAACGGTTAACCCCTTGAATAATGACTAACTCGCTATGCTTCTGAAGCTGAGCAGCCCGGGTTTAGACAAATGTAAATTAGACTTACCCCTCAGAATAATAACTAAAGCACTTAGACCGACTTTAATTTGGTATAAGAGAAATTTTACTTTTTTTTTTAATTTTGTTTCTCATACCTGTTGGGTTGGGTCGGAATCCGGGTAGAGGGGGGTTACCACTGTTACCAGGTACGAGAATAATCTTTTTTTTACCTTCTTACAGTCCCGACGACCTTACGAGTTTTTTTGTTGGTAATAATAATCACCCGCCATTGAAAATCCGCCATTGTAATGTATCAGACTAGGGTAATGTGGATAGGGGCTGGACCGAATGCACTTTTATGTATTGCATGTTCCATTTGGCTCCATCTTGCACTTTTGCTACAACATAATCCATTTAAAACCATTGCATAAAATTATGAATAAATATAACGCCTTGACGTGGGTGCCACACCTATGCTTAGAACGATAACCCTACCGGCCTGCCTACCTAGTATGTATTTGCTCTGAGTTGAAATCGAATAGCCAGCCAGACGCGGACTAATCAACCGTTGTGAAATAAATTAATTTATAATAATAAAAAACTAGTTAAAAATCTAACGATGCCGGCACTGTCATTTGGTAGCATAATCTAGCGATATTAAACTCTGTAACCAAATTCACAAAGTCGATATTTGTGTGAGTACACCAAAAATGTACACCAACCAACGATATTGCCAGCAGTTATCGTTTTCTTTACACTGAAAATTGAACTTTACACTTGAAACTATAAGGTGCTTATTAACTTCTTACTGATTTGATGAGAACGGTGACAGCTCAGTGCAGTTATATAATGCTTGGCTAATTATAATATTTATCTTATGTTGAAAATAATAAAATAAAAAACATGTGCATCATATTTTTTAATATAATTTATGAAAATGAAAAAGTATTCAAACTATTTATTATGTCATACCTTGTACCAACCTTACTATAAACTCAGTGTAGATAATATACTGCTATAAATAATAGGTATCTATATTTCAAGTTCTGTATGCTCTGTGTTGAACTATGGTTCAATAGGGAGGGATATTTCACCCGTACCAAAATTATATCTCTTGGACTTTTGATGCAAAAAAATAATAATACAAGGCTTACACACTTATCCATCATTGAGAGAAACGTTATTGTAGGGACAGTATACGAGGGTGGTGCCCGTAGGGTGAGCGCAGCCGCGGGCGATCGCTAGTACATACGAACATAATGGCGCTCGTTCCGTTTGAGAAGGGTCGTGTGATTTATAGAGGGTCGGTGACGCCTTCACCACTGCACAATGAAATTAGGGAGGCTCGCGTTATTTCCAGAACGGCATTTCTGCGTCTTTAGCAATTATTTGTTATGAACCTTGAGCATACGTGATAAGGTCGACATTTATTATAAGCTCTTGATTAGAGATAATAATTTTCGTCTATGGTTAATTTTGAAGGTTTTTTGCATGTAACCGATGCTACCTACCATGTAAAATGATATTAGTAGCTACAGGATTGTAGATCTACCTGCTTTTATATGTTTTATTTGCCGTGGTTTTGATTTTCCTCATTATATAATATAAAATTAAAAATGGTATTTATCTTTTGGAAATTACCTTTGGTCTTCCGTTTCATTCTTGCAAGAATGACGCTAGATGTCGTTGCAAGGTAAATCGTTTAACTTTGGGACAATACACAACAGATGGCGTTTCTGTCTACGATGGCGATATTTAAATATTTTTAAATAATGTCAAATATATAGAGATACACTATTAAACGTATTAAAATAAAATATTTAAGAATTTTGATTAATTCGTGTAAAAATAATATAACTTTTTGTTACAATTTCGTATAATGGATAAAATAGTTACTTCCGGTCTCTGATACTAGAGGTGGACGCATTCAACTCGATTATAATGTGTCATCTACTAATACTAAAATTAAGATTATATATTTTTATTAAATCTAAATTACGCACTAAGTATGAATTGACTCTTTTAATTACAGTATATATGACTATGTATATAGGTCAATTAAAGTTTGAAGTAATACGGGCTAATAAAACTTGCCATTGTAATTATATTTTGTATCTATCTACATCTAGACAATTATAAATGAACTACAAAGGGGAAGCCATCCTCTAACGTACTTACCAATGCAAGCGACATGAGGGTGGCCTAGGGAAGCCTTTGGCAAGGCGATCCCCTTACTAACAGCCCTTGCGAATCAGATCTATATTCTGCATGTCTGTGTTTAATGTTTGGGTACGCAAATAAGGATTCATTCTTAGCAAACAATATTTGTCTTACCAAGTAGGTTTAAAGGACGATTGTGCATATTTGCTTCGTTGAAGTAAAATTTACCAACATTTTTTTTACATTTAGTAGATTGTTAAAAAACATTTTTAAAATAATCGTAACGTATATATATTTGTGATTATTTTATTGCACTAAATAAACATGATTTGATTAGGTAGGTAAGTACTACGAAAACAGCTGGCCAGAATAAAAGAAAGAAAAGGTGCAACAAGCCAGGCGGCAAGCTTTTTATGTTCTTTCTCATGTAGGAGATTACGACAGAAAGAGATAGCGCGAGTAGCAATAATAATAATCGCGCTAACGCTAATTTCGTCCCTCGCGCCCTTTCCTGTCGTTCTTGGCAACCGGTTTTGTTGTGGAGCGGCCGTAAGTCTTTCCGACCAATGAGGAGGCCCGGGATGGCAGCAGGCGTACCATTGGCGACGGATGATAGAGAACGTTTCACTGCGGTGAGGTGCGGGGTGGTGCGGGACATGGGTGCGGCGCGCCGGTAGCGCGCGCTCTCCACACAGTCGTGTTTCGCCACTCGGAAAGAAGGTTATTGTTACAATGACACGGGCACCGGACTATCGATAAAGTGTGTTTGTATGTCGTTTTCGTCGATAATAAGTGTTGTGTTTACTTTCACCCGTGCGAATGTCTCGATCTTTACTTTTTTGTTTGTTTTTTCTTTTAATCACTGCCGCATGGGACGGCGCTTACGTTTCAGTTAACCTTTTATTTTGAAACGATGGAACGTTGTTCTTATGGTTTTTACACCAAAAGGTATTTTTATGTTATTTTTTACTTTACGATTGCGATCTGGTGTGGGTGAGTGCGTCGCGTGTGGCAATACATGGTGAGCTGAGTGAGGTTTTCCTTCATCATCGCATAGGACAGCGAATGCTGCATAATTATTACGATATCATTATAAGAAATAAGAAAACAAAATCAAGCCTTTTTAATGGTGTTAATAAAATAAATACTTCGTAATCATGAAAGAGCGACAATAACTCATATTAAAGGTACACCATACTTAAGATTTTTTAACCCCCGACGCCAAAACGACGGGTGGTACAAGTTTGTAGTGTGTATCTGTGTATTACTTAAATTTCATTGTTTTGAAATAATACGCATATACACCGAGTGTTGAGGCATTGTGTCGGGCTTAGTATGGGGTCTGAGTTGGTATTATTATTGCAACGCTTTGGGGAAAAAGCTGACAATGTGAGGCCCTCGCGATCGGGGGCTCTACGGTCAAGGGGAGGGAGGGAGCCTTCCGTCTGCACACATGCAGAACCGGTTCGCGTTCCGACTCCCCTAGTGGGCTTTGCTGGTTTCTTTCTCATGCCACACGCGTTCGCATAACGCTCTCTCTCTCTCGCACGTTTTCATTATTTTTTGCTTCCCCTTGTACAATAATGCCAGACGGGTCGTTTTTATTTAGGTATCTGTCCCTAAATAGGTGTATAGCTTTTTGCCTCTAGTGGCGATGGTAAGTAAAAAAATATAACATGTGGCATGGGTCAGTTGTCATTAATCCATACTAATGTTAGTTACCCACCTACGTACCTATATGTTGAAAAGTAACTGCTGGTCAGCCTATTTATAATCTTAATATCATAGCTGTTATAAAGCTCAACTAAATTTTATGAAATGTTGAAAAGTAAATCTTATTGTCTCTATAGGTAGATAGGTAGGCAATAAGTATATTGGACACATACAATCCTAATCCAAATCCCCAAATTATAAAACGTCCATGTGGACAAAGTGACAGGTATATCAACAAGCTAGTAATGTCCTACACTGATTACTGTATTAAATATCTACTCCATCTTGCTTTGGCTTGAGAAAAACCTGACTAATACCACTAATTAATACCTAGTGTTTTTTTAATTACCTCTATTGGGATGGCTCATATCCTCTATACCCACAAGTACCACCCTGCCTATATATCATTATTATTACGTTTATTTTCTATATTCTCACGCCGGCGCCGTCTGTCAAAAAGGGACCGGAAGTGCAAGGCATTTCCCCAAATATATTAACCACTTGCCTACTTAAAATACGTTTAGTCTGATCTGATCTGAGTGGGTTGCATTACCTTATATTTTAAATGGCAGAGGGGTGTTTGTTACCAAGGTTGTACGTGTGTCGTACTTAAACCACCACTTATTATTATCAATTTTTCATTCCTACCTCCATGCACGATAGACATAGACCTATCATTGTTTTAGCTTAGAACTTTTTTATTTACCACTTAAGTGGCACACAAGCATACGGCCCATCTGATGATAAGTAGTCACCGTAGTTCATAGTCACTAGCAATACGAGGGATAAGTTAACGAGGTGCCAACTCTGATATTGATGAGGACCCACTGTGCTAGCATCATTACTACTAGCGCAGCGTATCCTCGTCGAGCATTGGCAACCTAACATACCGCAGAAACACAACACTACATCAAAGTAGTGTTATTTGACTGCAATATTCTGTAAGGTAGTAGTAGTCCTTCATAGTATACGTATATTCACGTGTATAGTTACTGGCGCGTTAGAATATCCTAAGATAGTGACGAAGATTCTATACGCTCACGATGCGTGTTACCTAGCTCACTTCCATGTGAGCAAAGTGACGGTTAAAGCGATATGATCGTTGAATTTGTGGGTAGTTATCTACTCACAATTTTTACGACCCTCACTCTCACTCATCTGACCGCCCATGAAAAAAAAGACAGCTAAAGACCGAACACACCATACCGAATTCATACCACAACGTGATACGATTATTTGCACTCGATATCAGGCAATCGAGCCCGTAAGTGTAAGTCTACACAGAATGTCAAAGTAATAGACAAGGTAAATATTTTAGTACCTAACTAGTGAGTATGTCTACCTAATTTAGCTTAAGCTTATTAAGCTACTTTTAACAACGATAGAAATATGGGATAAAGAATTAACCCAATAAAAAGTGATTCGATCCAACAAATCGTATACATCAAATCGATTCGTGGAATGGGGATATATCGTACTATCGATTTAAAAATTACTTCGTTTTGCAAAATATGTTTCAAAACTCGACTGAATAATCTAGTCTCTAGTCAGTCTAGCAATAATTATTCGTATGTAGGCAAGTTAGCGAACCCTATTCCAAAGACTAGTCGTCATTATTAAAATATCTGGTTCTTCCTGTCCTTGACATTCATCTTTTGACAGTCTAATGTCAACAAATTGTCAAATGTCATAATTTAAATGAAGTACATATTCATTCACCTGGTCTAACTAGTTCAACTACTTCAACTTCAGTTCCTTAGAATAAGGACGTCGTTTCGCTAACGCTAAGAGAGTTCACTCATTGTTCTTACTCTTCTTCTTTCTAATTATGGATTGTTTATATTAAAATATATAATATTATAATATAATTCATCCTCTTCAGGGACTATTTTTGCCAGTGTCGAGTGTTAGAGAATTTATAAGTTTTCATGTTTGTTGCATTAAAATGCCTAGTGTCATGCATTCTAATGCTTATTGGAGTTTTCTGAAGACAATCCACGGCAGTAGCGTAACACGCTTTTAGGTCAGAGGTAACATCTTTGACTATATTAACCTATTGACCAAAATGATAAATCACTCAACCCAAAAGTCTTATGCTATAGCATTATTTCCAAAGTTCCTATTAATCATTCACTAAATGAAACATAACGGCACCAAAAATACACTTTAAAGATCACCATTTACGAGACACTGCATAAAACCTCAACCGCTCACCAAAAAAATCCTACTCATTGTTCACTGTTCTAACGCGACATTAGCGAAATTGTGGCAGCCCCTCAGAAGCCACTCTAAAGACGTTGAAGTTGAAGTTGACATTGACATTGTCATAACAAACGTAGTGGCTATGTACTCTGTGGTCATAAACATAACATTGGCTGGCATCGCATAGGTACGAACCACTCATAGAAAAAGTATTACATAGTTCTCCAAGGGAATTCCACCGCTTATAGTTTTCGAGTTTTACCAAGAGAATACAACCGCTACGCGAGTTTTACTCATACATTATTTCTGAGATCACGATTATTTATGTTGTTATTTTATAATGGTTATGCTGCCACTAAAGTTGTGCTATGAAATCAAAAAAGGGGCTTTTAGATAGGGCCTACTCGCATGATTAATCATGACATCCTTTTTATATGAGGTATCGATTATATATAAAAAAAAAAGTAGAAGTTGAAGTTGAAAATTTTCATAGATGCACAAGAAAGAATAGTTTTGAAGTGTGTGACAGGCCCGTGAATGTGTAGTGAATATGTATTGTGATGTTGTAAAGTTATAAAAACAATAATAGTCGTATCTACCTAGTACCTACCTATCTACCTACTGTTTCACAACTGCAAACACAGTTATAGTTACAATTTCTGTTACCTTATGTTGTGGAATTAATTAATGCAGGTTTCTTTGCAATACAGATACAGGTAATAATATATATGTTATGTATATATTATCTATATGCATATAAATAGTTAATCCTCATACTAATATCTATTAACCTATGTTTCTACCAACCTCTTTGTAACTAAATACCCTTCACTATGAGCAAACTTGTGCAGTGCTCAGTTTATAGTTCATAGTCACCTTCCACTTACAGGTCTGAAATCTTAGATAATATACAGAAGAAGAAAGAAGAAAAAGAGCCTCAAAGCCCCAGCTTTCAGCCACAGCATCAGAAACAGTCTGACAAACAGTTGCACACCCCCGAGGGACAGAACATCAATGTGCCGGTAGCTCAGCATGTCCCTGCCCAGCAGCTACTGTCCACACACAGTCCGGGACAGCCCGTACAAGCCAAAGAGGATCCTAAAGACAAGTCTATAAAAGTTACTAATTCAACCACTATAACACTCATTGAAAACGGTAACATAAACAGTGAGAAAGACAAGGATAACAATTACCCCAAAAACTATTTTACGCTAGAACCGAAGAATGATAAGAAAGATGAGTCTAACAAGAATAGCATTACGATAACTAAGACTGTACCGAAGCAGTCCCCTGGCGGTGGTCAAGGAGACAAGGCTAAGAATCAAGTTAAGTCAAATAAAAGGCCACTGCAGTATTTAGAGACCTTAGCTGAGAAAGCAGGCATTACGTTTGAGGATAAATACGAAGCTGCCAATACGTTACTAGCTTTAGATAAACAGAACAGCGCTAACCGGCGACCACCGGAGCTGAAACAACCAAAGTCAGAGCCTGACAACCACAACCAAACAGAAGAGTACAGATATAGGACTCAAAAAGAAGAGGATGACAAATTACAGGTGAGTTGTTTTATTAATATAATCACACCTCAAAAATATATATAATTATCATCACGCCAAGTCCCTCACAGATGAGGTACTTACATACAAAAATATATACTTTAATTTTCTTTCAATACTGTGTATTTAAGCAATTCTAAGCAAACTAGAGATTTAGTGGACTTAGCAAAAGCCAAATAGGGCTTTCGCCACAAACTCGTTCAGCCCAAATCGAAGCCGCAGGCTTAACAAGCACAATAGTTTTATATATAAAAAAAAGCTTTTATTAGTTGTTAATAATGAAACAGCTCCGCTCTCTGAGCAATTAAATTTGATATATTAATTCGATGTATGGGTATCGAATCTAACCCCTATGGGTCAGAGAGGAAATTATAAATCTTCATCTGGTGGCGGCCGCCATATTAGATTAAATAGTGCGGCATTTAGATCCAATGCATCCTGAGATAATTCTCGAGAACCAAATGTATCAAACACTGGGAATTAGGTGAATTTTAACTTGCCAGATTTGATTACAGACACGGATAGGTGAAATTTAATAAAAGCTTGTATGTTTGATTAGAATTAATATCAGTATACATGCCACACCACTCATATCCTACCTGTATATAATTCTAAAAACTTGTGTTCTCATGATTGTACTTTGATGTAATTATAATGACCGTCGGCCCTCTCTCATAAAGCTTATGTCACAGAGGACATTCATTGTACTGATAACTGTGAATGATTATGCTTTCAATAACTAGTTGAATTTTCATGTTCAAAAGAGTTATACACATTTCTGTAACTCCCTTATAAAGTTAGAGGGGGAAACACATTGACGAATTTCAATATGACATTAAAAATTGATCTCCCAAAATATTCTCCTAGCATATACCTAACATAATTTTTTTTTTAATATTGCAATTTGCAAAATAATTTGCCTTATTAATGCAAAAAAAAAACATTGATGACATGGATTTTTTCCATACTGTATTGCAGAGTTGCCAGAGCTTGCAGTTTTCACTAACGAGTGGACATAGCGAAGCACCCTCTTGGCAATTCATTTGTCAAAGGTTTCTTTTGAATTTCAAAACCGCGACGTGAAATCAATGCTTTTATTTTCATCTTTCATTGCTGCTCAGAACCATAATTAAAAAATGAACTTAAGTTTGTTTTATTACTAATTAAATATTGAAGGGTGTGTGCCTCACTTTATAAATTAAACTTACATTTCCCAAACAGATCCAGCAACAGATAATACAACAGCAGCAGCAGCAACAGTTGCAGCAGCTGCAGCAGCAGCAACTGCAACAGCTGCAGCAGCACCAATTGCAACAGTTGCAGCAGCAGGCCTTGCAGCGGCAGCACCAGCAGGCATTGCAGCAACACATAAAGAACCAACAGGATCAACAGGAGCTGGTGAGTGTGCCAAAAATATAGAAAGTTACTGATATAAATTTCAGCTCAAAACCTTTCTGTACAATGTTCTCTTAAAAGTTTTTACTAAGTTTAATCACGTTTCTGCATGTTATGAATGGTAACAGGACAATCTGTAGTTTAAAACGGTACTTCTCAGAATACTCAAAACCAAATGATAACATTTGTGTTCACTTTTATTTCACTTGTTTCCTTATACAAGTTTTCTATAGTTCTAGTATTATAGTAAGAGGTTCGTTCGTACTTCTATTGAACTCTTATCAGGGAACACAGGGAATATCTTGCGCGAAATGTGTCATAAGTCATAGACAAAGCCCGATCTGATAAATTTCCACACTGACCGATTGAATGCATCTAACTCTTCCCGGCGGCCTTAATCGGGTCTTTCGACAGTGGTTAGAGGCCTGCCGTAGTTGCAGTTGAACTGACGATCGTGATCGAACGTGTGTAGACACCAGGGGCGTCAGTTATAACTGCACAGTTCCACTGTTCAGTTATAACTGTGCAGTTAAACTGAAGGTGTGTAGTGTAGCCCGCTTAACTCTAAGACTTTTGACCTCATTACTCATCCGTTCTGCATTCTTTCTTCATTCGCAATCTCCTCTTTGTGAATCTGATAGCATTTTACTTTTACTTTCAGTTCTCTAGTCTCGATTGTTCTCCTTCCTTTTTTTATTGTCTTTCTTGTATTTATTATTTTGGGTTTTTCCTTTTTTAGGTTAGGGACACGAAATACTATCAAGAAAATTCAGTTTCGAAGTTTAATATGGAAAATTACAACGCATCATTATCCTGAAAAAAAAGTTATGCCTATTATTATTGAATTATAAATGTTCCATTCCACGATACCCCACACAATGGACTACGCGAATGATAGAAATATTGATTCATGTCACATTCGGGTTACGTATTTTCGGATCGTTTTTTTTAACCATTCGATAGTATTAAATGCATGTATCATTCAATGGTGGCGCATACCATATTCCTTTATGCAGTTATACCGATCTAATTACGTCAGTTTAGAAACCAATCACAGATCAATTAAAAAAGTAGATGGAACTTTGCGATTAACAAAGTGACGCCGGTTTTTAAACATGTACTGCGTGGACAATGCTCCGGTTCGTTGTAGATGTGTGCGTGTAATTGTGTATATGTACGCTTCAAGGCGTAGTTTTAACTGGCGTCACTGCGTTGATCGCAAAGTTCCTACTACCTTGTTTATTACATCTGAGGTACCAATAAATAAATTGGCTCACAAGCTTACAGTCTACGGTGAATCGGCTTGGCCCGCAGCTTATGGCGGCTTCAAACGAACTCCTACTCATACGTATTGCTTTTATTATAATGCTTATATAACGGAACATAAAAAGCAAATGCCGTCTCAAATAAGGAGGTTGATTTTTCGCCGTATTCTTATTTATGTCTGACTGGGATGAAAACAGACTTTGATATTTTATTCGTTTTTTTCATGCAAATATGAATGAATCACTTTTAAATTTGTCTTATATTCCGATATACATTGTCATTATTATCGTTGATTTAAAATAATACCTCGCAAAATGTCTTCCTGTATTTATACTTATACGATTCAAAACTTTGAATTGCCGACACTGAGAGAATATTTATAAACATGTTTGCACTTATACCGTATGACGTGTGATATCGGATTGCTTAGAGCCGACCCGATCCGTGATTGTAACAGAACACAACCGTTCGCCATCAGTTGCAGAAGCAGTTTCAACAACAGCAGCAGCAACAACAACAACAACAACAACAACAAAAGTCTGAAATTCTTCAAGTTCAACAGCAGTCGGATAACCAACAAAAGTTTTTGCAGGTAAGTTCTGGCCGAGTTCACTGACCTCTTTTCTTCTTCTTCATAAACTATGGCAATCAATCCACTTCGCCCTTTGACCACACGGGGACGGCGCTTCTCCAGCTCCAATTATCAACAAAAATACTTCCATCAGTATTTGCATCCAAACAGCAATATTCTCTTTCGAGTTGTTTTAAAATAGCAATACCTTACAATAATTGACACATTATATTAATAGTTAAGAGTGGGGCGGCTTCGCCCATGGACCCCAAGAGGCTTTGCTTCTTTCTACTTCAATTAACAATAAAAAACTTCTGACAACATTTGCATAGCATCATCACTCGAGTTGTTATGACTGAGTTATACATGCCAGGTCCAACTGGTTTCTCCTGGAATATCATTAAAAATTAAACTGATCGTCTGTTTTTTGACGTAATGATACCGAAAGATCTAGCTGCCTTTTTAAAACTGACAATCAATGAATGAAATTTGTATGGTTTCGTTACAGCGTCCCAGTAAATTATTATATAGTAAATACAGAATATTATATAGTATTATAGTAAATACTTCTTTTTCTTAGCCCATACAGACCCGCAGCTGGGCATACGCATCCCTTAAATATACATACATTCAAAAATAATTCGCTAGTTATTTTGTAGAATCTATGAATAACTTGCCCTTTTTGCGTTTGTATTACAAGCAGGTAACTGACTGCTTTTTATAGTTCTTTGTTTCGCCATTCCATAACTGTACGTCATAGTCGACTCCGTTGATAATAATCTACCTGTTATCCGTTTTATATGGCTTAACAAAATCTACTTTTAACCAGTTTGTAAACAGCACTATGTTAAGCTTACTCTAGGAATGACCACCTGCCCGCTTAATACAAAAAGGCATTTTTTTAAGTTATAATCAGACCCAGCGTAGTTGCAGTTTTTGTCGAGAATTAACCGATCACGAGCAAATTTCCCCGAATAAAAATATTTGCGTCGCGGTGTCTATTGGAAGTGTCACAACAAGACAAAACATTGTTAAATTTGAAGAGCACTCAATTTAACGCATGCCGCTTTGTCGATGGTCGCTAGAATGGGCGTAGCGTGACTCTCAGATTTCGTGAACAGATGATTTTCTTCATGAAATCTTTGGAAACGTTTAGTTTACTGGCTAAGCAAAGTACGTTTGTAAATTTGTAATTAAGAACGCATATTTTTGTTTGAAAAAATTATATCTACGTTTATTACAAATGTCTTGGAATTCATGTAATTTTTGGTTTGCAATTAAATTTATTTCCTGATTTTATAATAATGTTTTCATATAACAAATCGAATATCACTATCTAAAGCAAAAGCTTTACAAACATAACATTTTCTACCCCTTTTGTGGGCTTCAGGGTGTATGGGTTCTAGGCTGCATGCTAGGGCATCTTAACAGATAACGACATTTTCTTTTTAATATATCTTTTGTATCATATGATGTTGCGTATGCGCATAGTATTGTCTAAAAACTGGTTTTCTGACCTAACCACCTACATACTCCTTGTGCGGAGTCCGCCGTACCTGTACCCCTAACAAATTCAATTATATTTTCCGCTTTTGTGCACTAACAACCGTTTACTATGTTCTATCATAAGCCATAGAAGATCAATAGTGGCTCTATCACTCTCTAGCCAATGTTATCATTCTCTCTCAAGTCCAGGGGCCTGCTCCATTTCAACACCAGATAGAATATTGGAAATGGATGTGAGTCGTTTAGGAACTCAGATCAAATAAAAAAGGTAGATGTAACTTGGCGCACCACGAACTGAAGCTGCGTCGGCTAAAACTACGCCATATACACAATTTCACGCACACACCTACAACAACGAATACCTACAATGAAACTACGCGTTGTCCACACACTACCTACATGTTTTAAAAATCGCAAAGTTACATCTACCTATTTTTATCTGAGTGTGTAAATTTCTAAGATAACTATAAATTCAAATTCAATATAATTAAGAAGTGGTCAGTGGATGTCAGATGATATCTGCATATTGGTAAAGTAAGGCGTTGTGGCCGTGTGATATTTAACGTTGTCTGCTATTCTAGCGACGTAAGTTCGAATCCGTCCGCTCTGTATCAATGATTTAAAAAACATAGTGCTGTGATTATTGACATTACGAGCTTTACGGTGAAGGAAAACATCGTGAAGAAACCTGCGTATGTAGTGCCTAAGAGATGGCGACGGACTCATCAAATTATCGTTTTGTTGGCACCCTCGTTGGCGTGAAAGTATCTTCGGCGAAAAATGGGTGTTGTAACACCTCTTCTACCTTCCACCTTCTGCCTACCACTTCGGGAACAATTGTGAGAAAGCGTGAATATTGATTATTATATTAAAGTACGCAGAATGTTAAGTTAACTTTGTCACGATACACGAATGGAGGGATCCCGTGGCGCAGATTGACCGCGGTCGACATATCTGTCGACTGTTGTAACCTTGGATCTTGCGGCGTACCTATATCCGGTTTTTTCAAACATTGTAGCGCCCTATAGACCAGACTGATTAACAGTTATACAACACGAAGTATTCTTGTTAATTTGAGTTGGTTGTTAGGTTGAACGAAATTTGAAAATGAACGTCGCATTTCGCCACTTAGTAATAGTTATCGACAAAATAAATTGCTCTCACAGACCCGTCTCTAGCGTACAAGCTTTCCCGGAAATTGTGAATCGACAAAATTCAATGTCCAGTCGATCCCACACTGTAGTGTACACTCTCTAAGACGTTATAAATACGGTGCTAGTGTGATGTTGCGTCTTCATCATTTTCTAGTTGAGTTTTAATTGATATCTCGATACTCTACGTTATTTTCTTGTCATTGGTATTTGAGTGTTTTTGTCACGTGCTAACGAAGCCGACGTCAACATACCTCTTTCCAGTGGAGGATATTTTATCGCTTTTCCTGTTGGAAAAGCGATAAAATACAGAGAACAGAGAACAGAGCAGTATTATTACTTGCGTATCTTTCGCCAAACCCGTCAAGTAGCGACCCTAACCCACGGTTTTTCGATCCTCGCAAATTGAGCAGTACTATTGGCAATTGGTTGCTCGCTAGGTAATATATGTGTAATTTTGTATTTATTTAAAATAATAATACATCATGCCTAACCTGTATTGTAGATGACCGATCATCTACTTTTTAGTCTAAATTATTGTAGTAGTATTGTTGATAGAAGTGCTAGTACAAGTAAAGTAATAGGTAGGGATGCGGACGGGCTGGCACGTTTGTAGGATCGTTAGTATGACGTATTTATTTATATTGGGATCGCTGATACTACTGTGTACGATGTGAGATTACCTTCAATGAAATATGCACGTGCGATCGTCAACTAAGTGTCAGTGGCAGTAGGTCGCTTCGTTTGTAGGCGGAAGAAATCAATGAGTCGTGAGTT
This sequence comes from Falcaria lacertinaria, assembly GCA_951449985.1. Lineage (NCBI taxonomy): Eukaryota > Metazoa > Arthropoda > Insecta > Lepidoptera > Drepanidae > Falcaria > Falcaria lacertinaria. Next base: position 1,621,637 of record OX602108.1, read on the forward strand.
CTATTCTGTTCCGACCCGAACAAACCAATTGCGCGCGTTTTATAAACTGCTTCATTTCAATTAAATTATCATTAGATTTAGTGTCGTGTATACATTTGAAAATGGGTCCATGACGATGTAGGTCTCCTTTATATGGGGCTCGGACTTCGGTTAAGGGCGTTGCTGGGGGCAAGCTAGGGTGCTGGGCTGGACTGGTATTATTATTTAAAATCTGGGGCATATTGAAAGCTACTTGAGCCGGCTGATACAAGGGGATCTAGGGCTGTTTATGCAGGAGATTATATTATTATGCGATGTCTCAGCGCAATGCCTTAAACAGATGTAGCAACCGCTGTCAAAATCATGCTCATTTGTTCATTTGAATAAAAGGTGCGTTTACGTTTTCCAACCCAGCCGGTGCACACCCAGCACTTCAACGTCCCTGGCATCGGGGAGATTAACCTGAGTTTCGTGGCCTCCCCGCAGGGCAACGTGAACCTGGTCTTCGACAAGAGCCAGAAGAACGGCATGAGCGGAGACATCAAACCGCAACAAGTAAGCTTCAACCACTTATTCCTCGCTTCACACAACTCTAGGTACAGCCTTTTGTATCGTGGTTGCCTCACACCCAAACCTAATCGTCTTGGATTGATAATTTCGCGCCGGATTGATCAAGGACAACTAGGACAAATAGGTCCTGGCTTATATTAGGCTACTAATCTCGGGATTATTTTGCCACCGCAACTTGCGATCGATATGCCATACATGTTGCATTGTCCTTCGCGCATGCAAGTCGAGTGGCCGCGTCGATATGGAAACCGGCATTTTGCTTCCAGTAAGTAATAAGTTATGAAGGGATCGATGAACACGGCTTGAGGACGAAAAAGGAGTATGTAACTATGATAGCGTCTCTTACTATCTACCTCGGAACTAAAACTCCCATATGATAGAGTATCTATCAATTTGTTCTTTCGCCAGTATAACTCGTTAATGTACCTTGTTGCCAAATACGAACTGGTCTCAAAACATTCACGTGGTTTGCTTGCCTCAGTGGCAAGCTACTAACCGTACACTTCGACCGCGGCAGAAATTGGGTGTTTAAATGCTTATGATAATAGTTTATTTGTTCTACAAACCATAAACTAAATTACCTTGGTTAAAAGACTCGTTTCCTAGTCCTGAACATTTCTCATAGAACAATAAAATAAATTCGTTTGAAAAAACTGTTGCGCTTCTACCGACGTACGAAATAGTGCACAACTTTTTCTGAACGCAATTTTTGGATATGAATAGATAAGTAGATTATATTAAGATAATGTGTTTTAACTTGATTTTATACCTGTGCATTAAAGAAATGTGTTTAATTCGTGTTTGAAGTTAAGCATACAGAAAATGTATAATCTGTAATATGAATCTTATTGCATCGCGCATTAAGGCTTAAATTCGAATAGGTCACCTGGGACGTAAGTTTCAGTAAGCGCTTTCACGAATAATTATAATTTAGTTGTATTTCAATCATTTATTACACAATAGTACATTAAAGTAGTGTTATTTGTTATTTCACTGCGGTCTTCTGTAAGGTGGAGGTACAGATCCCCGTCGGGCGGCTCCAATATTAGTGTGAAAACCCACGCTCATGCTCATAACGTGTGTAACTCATTGGTACAGGCCAGGATTTGAACCTGGGCCCATCAGATGACAGGCCGTTGCTTCAAATTAAAAGCCACCACGGCTTTTAAAAATGGCGGCATTTAGATAATCGCGTATGCCAAATTTCAGTTCTATCGGACAATGGGAAGTGGATCAAATTCAACTTGCAAGTTTTGTTTACACCAACCGGACTGGTGAAACTAAATTAAAGCGTGTTTCGTTTCTCCGTTGTACAAGAAATTAATCTCGTTTCGGTTTATAACTTTAGGTGTTCGACCTTTGCGCTTTTACCGGATCAAGGTTAGTGTGCCCTCGAATGGTCTCGAGTCACGAGTGAAAAGTTACCGATTGTGATTTGTGACGCGAGCCTACGATAATTACATAACTTCAGAGTTTTTTTTGTTGGAGGCTGGACGTTCGAAGAATTGTAAACAAACTTTAAGGTCGAGTCAAATGAGGAATGTAACAAAATACGCTCAAGGTATATTTATAATCTTTTTAATCTGAAAATTAGTATATTGCATGATTTTTAGGGTTCGCACCTCAAAAGGAGAAAAGGAACCCTTATAGGATCACTTTGTTGTCCGTCTGTCTGTCAATATTTTGTTCTAAGGACGCGTGGGTTTATGGAATTGTAATTAATATCAAATACCCGGGTCTATGGTATGTTTCAGCTGTGAAAATATCAAACCTGTACGTCGACGTGAAGAAAAGATATGAATGTTTTATGTCTTGCATATTTTGTGATTTCACTTTTTATTAATATTATTATTATTATCTATTGAAAAGGAAACCTTTCCCGGCAAAAAACAGTAGATACTCCGTGTCTGTGAGCTTCTGGCCTGTGTAGCTATACAACCTACTTGATTGTGATTTCACGTCAAAGGCGCACGAACGCATAGCAATTACGTCCACTTGGATACGCTAGACTACACCACTGCTCCTCAACTCCTTATTATGCCCTCGAGTAATTGTGAGCCATTAGCGCACCGTTGCCGTAGAATTCTGATGAAATGGAAAGAAATCTTACAACATCTGAGTGGATGATGATTAGTGACTAACTTACCTTAACGCGTTTGATTTTTTTTCTTCAAATTCTTATCGCCATATTAGTTTATTAATTTCGAAAATTTTCTATTCGATCGCTTGCATCGAATGGGGTAGATATTTTTAACACCTCATCTGATTCGCTTCGTTATTTTTTATTTGTAATCTTGATTAATCGGTAACCGTAGTGACGAGATGAGTTTCCGCTTTCAATCGAATGTACGTCGTATTTCTAATCAGTAGTTCCACTAAATACTTATGCCACAAAAGCCTCAAATAATGTCCTTGCTCTAGCTATAGCAATATGAGTCGTTTGGAATGGGACTAATCGTTACTCTAGCTTATTTCTACACCCGATACCACTGAATACCTACATTCAATATTTCCGTTACAGTGTTTAATATAAAAAATATTAATTGTCTATGTGCCTTATGATGCGCCGTCTTCTCTGCTTATAAGCAGTAACGACTAGCGACAACTATTTTATCTAACAATCATTGAAAAACACACACACAATATTCGGGATTGGTGGCGCTATTCTGAAAACGTAAAGGTTTTATCTTTTATTTTATTCATATGCTTTGTCTTTTTCATATTTAAACCCCAAATAGAATCACTATGATATATGTATCACAAAGGAATATAATTTAAAGAAATGTATTGTCCCACATCGGTGTCACAGCGGGCATAATCCGCCATCTCCTTGGCACCTCGGTTGCTGTTCAGTAGGAGTGCCTTAGTGCCAAGCGCCGGAAATATGCATGTCTTGGTCCAGGGCACATATTTTCTGCATTTGCGGTTAAAACTCTGGATCCTTGGGTCCCGGATGCCCTTCAGCTTTTTAAGGAGGTCTCACGTCGGCTGGTGGAGACCTCTTATAACTGGTTGAGAATTGTATACCATGTTATAATAATAGTGTATAATATGTATTTGAAGAGGTGCCGTGTTAATGCGTGTGCCATTGTTGCAGATAGTCGAAGGCCAAACACAAGTGGTTCAGCAACAGATGAGCATGGCCCAGCACGAGCCCTCGCAGCAGCATCACCAGACGGTCACCGTAGTCTCCTCAATGCCCAGCTCAATGGCTTCACATCAGGTAAATAAACGTTAAATACGGTCGGCATTGCGCGAGTGATACCCCCCTGGTGTTGCAAGAGTCCATAGGAGAAGTCAAGAAAGAAAGAGAAGGCAGTCTTGTCTTGATTGTCTGGGACTGTTGCAGTGGTTACGAGGATTATATTATTTGCCCGTAGCACTACTATACGGCCTGGTAGTAACCGGGGCTAATTAAAAAAAACAGGGGTTCGACTTGCAATTTTAAATAAATTGATCTTAAATACAACATAAATTCGTAAATATTATCACGCCAAGTCCCTTTCGGATAACCAGAGAGTATAAACATCAACATATTATTCCTGTGTTCAATCTTCTCCTTACAGAGGATCGCATCCAAATAACATTACTATTGCATAACAGTCAATTTAGTACGTGATATTATGTGCAGGGCTGCCAACCGTACGAGGTTCCTCGTACAAATATTACAAGGAAAATGGACGAGAGTTGCGAAGGCAATTTTTGTAACGTGATGGTTAATTACAAGTCAATTTTTGTGTTATAAAAAGGATTTTACACGGTCCTTTTTTGGTCGTTCGTATCCTCGTCGGTTGGAAAGAATACTTTTGATGACTGTTAGGTTTGAGATCTCAAAAAGGAGTGTTTAAAAATAGTTGAAAGGTTGGCAACCCGGTAAACGTGTAACGTGGTATTTGCAGGTCCAACAGCAGCAAGCCGGCGGCATGCAACAGCAGAACAACGGCATGCCCTCGCTACAAAGCCTGCCGCCAAACGCACAGCATCCACAACAGCTAAGGTTACAACAATACTACGTTGTACTCTCGGACAAATAAATAAGATAGATGGAACGTTGCTAACAACGCAGTGTCGCCGGTTAATACAACGAAACTACGCCTTGCCCACGTACTACATGTTTAAAATACCGACGTCACTTCGTTGTTCGCAAAGATCCATCTATCTTTATTATTTGATCTGAGGCTGTTCTGGTAATTGTAGACAGACCGCAGCTGGAATAAAACTGGTCATGTTTGAGACATACTCAATAAAGGAATGCCACCACACAATAAGGAAACAATAAAACTATTATACGTATTAAATTGGAACAAGTTGAAGTTGAAGCAATGTGAAACTACAAAACATTTTTATTTACCGTGGTCCCCTAATAATGTAGATTATTTTGTATGTTCCCACAATTATTATTGTTGGTTAGAAGCTTATTATGGTAGGGTTTGGTAGGTTTTGGTAGGTTCTGTAAGCATATGGTAGGTTCTGGTAGCATATGGTAGGTTCCAGTAGTAACCAATGTGGTATGCATGTTTTAGTACGGAATGGGCGCACAGTCGAGTGCAGGTGATACAACAGCCGCTCCAGGGCAACACGTACCTTCAGCAGCTGTACAATGCCCAGGGACCGCTTCTGATGCCCGGGAATATCGCACTGCATCCCGGTATCAACTCGCAACAGATACAGGTATGATATTCATAGCCAACTATTTGCTACGCCTGACATACACATAGATACAGTAGCCCGAGCAAGTATAACTTGCGACTACGTATTCGAAAACGTTACTCGCAGAATGACAAAATTTTCATATTCATTTTTAGTTCCACTTTTCACCGGCGCAGCGCTGTTCATTTTCCGACACAAAAATAGTCGAAAGCGATACGAATACATAGTTGTTGTCGCTAGGGCTACAGATGTACTATTTTACGAAGTATACTTACCAGTCCGCGTAATTTTCGAAAAAAAAGGAGTCAAAAGTTTTTCCTCCACGTATTAATATTATGATTATCATATCATATAAATGACATTATAATGACAATATAAAATGACAGTAAACTATGACTACAAATAGCGTAGTGTTATTATATGTGTGGTTTTCTCAGGTGATTGCGGCGGGGAAGCCGTTCCAGGGTAACCAGCTAGCGCCGCACATGCTCACCACGCAAGGAAAGCAAGTATTGCAGGGTCAAGCCGGTATGTCACATCACTATTACATATCTACAACACACACTCACGCATAGATTCCAGACTCATGCCTTACGCCGGGTCTGTTTGGTACGAAAAATTGTTGTGTCAAATTCAGCAGACCCGCTTTCAACTTTTTGTCTTGCTCTTAAGTATAGCTTTAAGTGCTGTGCGAGGAAGACAAAGCAATTAGGGCCGATTTTACCGGATACATTGTAATCGCGTTCATGTGGGCTTACACGCTATCGTATAGGGAGTAACTAATAGAGGCAATAACATCGCCTGTCCTCACACAAAGAGAAGGCTACATACGGTACTAATGTACAAGACAAGGACACAGCTATACTATTTCAGTCGCATACTGCGTGTAGGGTTATATCATATTTCGGTTCTGACTCTTTTCACGTGAACACGATCACAATCACTCTGTGAAATCGACCCTTAGATGGATACCAATACATTATAGTTCTGGAAACAATTTATTGGCATGAGCATACTGACCCCTTCCTTATTATCTTCAACGCCTACGTTATATTTGTGCTTAGACACCCTGTCTTATATTATTATTATGTAACTAACATGGCAATAATACGTTTATCATATCACAAATAAGTATTAAAATCACTCATTGAACTATTTTGTACTATATATAGCACTAGAACAGACACGTCATACAAATTTGGTGCACCAAAAGTGTCAGGACGGCCGCGTTTTTCGCTACTAACCGATGAATTGTTAACCGTCACTTTTTTGTACGATCTCGAGTGCTTAGAGCAGTTTTTAACAACACAAACCGGCATTTCAAAAAAGAAACAATATCATTTATACAATTTAAGCCCTAATAATGCACTTATGTAATATGTAAGGTCTAAATTACCACCGGTTGGGAAATAAAAACCATCTCAGAAAACCGACAAGAAACTTGGTGCTCTGCCTTTTTTTCATGAAAGAATCATGATATAAAAATGTTTAACAATTTTATTGCGTTATTTATGCGAGCAAACCACGAATCGTGACGGGCGTTCGATGCTCACTGGATATTTGAGGTACTTACCTCACACCGCTTAATCACGCTATGCGGTATCCTCTCTACGTAGTAATATAGTCGCAGTGCCCAGTGGCATCACATCGTTAACTGATACAACGGAAATTGTATTGAGTTGCCAGATTTTTTAATCACTTAATTCGCCATAAAATAGTGTCGATTCTGTTGTACTATATCACTAAACTAAACTAATTTGTCAGAACTAATAACTCTTGCTATCCCTTTTGCATGTGCTGGGTTAAATGCGGATGTCTATACGTAACGTTCTGTAAAATTAGTTTAGTTTATTGATTTCGCATAACAGAATTACCAACAATATCTGTTAGATATTATTAGTATAGTTCGATATAGTTTTATTCGGAACGCAGTCGAGTGCGCATCCTATAAAATAAGTTACGTATGTATACGTTTTGTAGGCACTTTAGATATTTACAATTCGGATACGTTTTGGTTTAGCATATTGTTCTAAAAATTAGTTTCTTGTCCGCGATTAGACGCTTTCTATCTGTGCTAGAGACGAGATGGTCAAGTACTTACCATGACGAGTTTCATGGACACTGGGACAAAGTAACAGACGGACAATTTATATTATTAAATGTGCCATAATACACGTTTTAAAAACCCGGTATTTTTCATTATGAATTATGGTGCTGTCCGCTGGCTCGGCCGTTTTTTGGGAATTTGTAAATGTATATTTGGTACGTATGAGAATATGTCGTAAAGTATATTTCGAACCACAAAATCAGCTCCACGCGTTTGAAGTCGCGGGCACAACTAGCATTACTATAGATTTGTTGATGATATTGTGTATTCAAATAAAACTTGCTATAACATCCATGAAATATTCATACAAAATAACAAATTAATAAGGAAGGGAAATATTATGTGTCTGTTCTTGATTGTTTTGTGACAAGCCCCACTTCTTATAACGGCGCGCTTCGTCCAGCGCGCAGAAATAGAAAGAAGGTTTGTTTACGCATTGGCGTAAACATATTTTTGCGTACGGCCAAGAATTTCTACACTATTTAGTTGTACAGTAAATTTTACAGGTCTCACTGCATACCAGGAACAAGGTTTATAAACAAAATTCAAATTTCATTTTTGTTTCGAGTCTCGTGAGTGGAATATGATGTTTGGTTGAAATTATGTTTTACTTTGGGCAGTCACTTGAGTTAATACGCGTTTTACAACGTTGGTAAAGTTGTTTTCGTCTTTCGAAAACAACTCAGTGATTGTTATTTATTTAAAACTAGCTTTTTACAATTTATTTTTATTTATTTATTTCTTCACCGCAATATATGTACGCTTTTTAGTATTGGCTTTTCACTTGTAGGTATTATTGTTTCGAGGATCGTTGCACGCAGGCATAAAGTTTTTTACGGATTTTTTTTCAGATATTTTTTACCACATTTAAGCCTTACTAAATACACATATACTGTTTAAATTGTGTGTAACAATTCTCGAAACAGTTTGTATTATTAAATTATCGATTTCGGAAATGTTTCAACGTGCAGCACTCAACAGATTATTAATTACATACTTATTAAAGGACGTTGAATTTACTGGGCCTAGCTTACCGTCGATGTAGCGTTTGACCAAAATATTATACAATCGAAATCATTTAACAAGTTTGGAAAATAAATATTCAGTACTGCATAACGTCAAGTGTTAAATTTTCTTGTACTCGAAGTTCTTTATTAATCGTACCTACTGCACAATATGAAAATGATTGTAAATCTCGCGACGATACGTATTTCTTCGACCGTGACATCTCAATCGGTCTAGTGATGTGACCAATTGTGGCGATAAATATATAACAGTTGTATTATTTTCGTTTGAAATATACCATTACATCCTTCAAGCGTAATTGCGTGCGCGCAAGTCAAGCAGCCTGGGGCACCAAAGATACGAAATCGCATGCAGAATAAGATATGGTTGGTAAACAAATAATCATGTAATTGTACATTTTCAATTGTAATTAATCTGTTAAGTGCAGTAGCCTAAGCAGAAACTTTTAACTACGTATTCGTATCGTTATCAACTATTTTTGTATGGGAAATGTACAGCGCTCGTCGGCGTAAAGTGGTTCTAAAAGTTTGAATGAAAATTAAAAAACGTTACTCACCCAGAGTTACGTTTTGGAATACGTGGTGAAAAGATGTGCCCGGTGCTAGTACTGTATGCAACGTTATTAACGCATTGCCCCTTGTAACGTGACGGTTAATGGTTTTGTCCAGCCCCGTTCCCCGGGTACACGACGATCCCGGCCAACCCTACGACCCAGAACCAGACGTTCGTGTTTAGCCCACTAGGTGTGATCAACTCCCAGCCCAGCATACTGCCTGCCCACTCGCAGCCTACAGTGTCCGGCATCGGTCAGCAAAAACAATCCGACTTGCATAAGGTCAGTACTGGTATTTTATTGGTGTCCTTTTCAACGCCGCCGATGGTTACAATCTATGTTGAATAAGTGCCTTGAACCCCAACGATTGTTTTATTTGACGAAACAAGATTAAAACTCGATGACCCGCTGAATATATATATATATATATATAATACTTTACGTACCGACGACGGGATGAATAATAAAGAAAGAACCACAGGTAGGAAAGTTTGAATGAGAAATTTAAATTGTTGTTCTTACAATATTCCTCGCAAGTATTTTCATGTTTTCTCACCGTTTAAATCTTCATGGATTTCCATAAATATTCAATTCCGTTAGCCGTGAAACGAGCGAAAACTCGATCTTTCTTTTTGACGCTAAGACTTAAACAAAAGTAGTCACTTCTAGAGAAAAACCCGCTAAATTGGCAACAATATTCCCGGCTTCCTGTAATGTCCATTTCCGTACCTTTTCACGACATCACACCCAGAAAAGCGAGACAAAAGATTTTGCGCACCAAAAATAACACGATCGATGTATCGGCCGTGTGCCTAACAGTCGATATTTCCTAGTCAACTCATGCGCATCCCTAGCGTAACACCAATTGTCAGTGTCCTGTAAGTTGTTGCCGGGATTACACGGCCCTGTCGTCATATCCTAAATGGTATCCGTATTTTAATTTATTAACACATATCAACAAATAAATAATACGGGTGCGTATATAATGTTTGTTAACCCACTAAATGCCAACAACCACCCAAGTTTGCAAGAAGACGATAGTTTAGAGGTATGTTTCTAAAACTATTTACGATGATTGTATAGTGACACCAAGTGGATACTGATAATGAAAAGCCAGAGTACCTTGTTTGATCATATCTCTGGATTACAATTACGTATATGTTTTATTATATACTAAATTACTTAGCTATTTCGTCCGCAAGTCGTAGACCTTTGATAGTTCGACAATTTTAATTTTATACGGCGATTAACTTTTATCGTAGAGTCCACGGCACGGATTTTACATTACAGTGTTGCGTCCAAAAGGCAAATTAATATTTTTAAGTTATCAACTGTAAATAAAAAATGATCGGTTGCGCTCGTAAAGCTTGAGTGTCTAATATTTCAAATTAGAGTTTTGCCAGTTGCAACAGTTCTTGTATACACAAGAATGGTATGTATTATAAGTATGTATCTATAAAAAATATATTATAATTATATCAGTTGCTGGTTTTCATAGTACAAGCTTTGCTTAGTTTGGGCCCATTTGACGCTGTGATAACGTTCGAGCATTATAATTGCATTGTTTTTATTATCGAGTAAAAAGTGTTATAATACGTCTGTTTACTAAACCAATCGTAATGTGGTGCAGTGTGGCGGTAAAGGGAATAGCGGGAAAGCGGGAGGGTCCGGGGGTCCGCAGCCCGTGCCGGTACAAGCCCAGTGCGTGCAAGTCTCGCAGCCGGTACTCAGCGCGCAGCAACCGACGCAGGCGCAGATCATCAGCCCGCTACAGGTTCGTACACACATCTACAGTATCTACAAATTACTCTCACGATTAAAACTACACGAAACATTTTAATTTTATAATGTTATTCTGTTGTGTGGAAAACGACAGACACCAAGGTTCTTGCCGGTTCTTCTCAGGTGGCTTTTACCTTACGCGGGTGGTAATGTTGAACTTCATTGGTGCCTTATTAGAGCCTAAACTGAATTAACAGTTATTGATTTTGCACCTGTATAAACACGATAACATATGTAAAGGAAAATAATAGCTTATGTTATTCAGGTATAGTGGACACTTCACTATATAGTGAATAAATATAATTTATAAAAACAAAAATAAACTGGTACCTCTAGAAACTATTAATACATAATGATTCAGAACGTCTCACACAGTATGGTGACAACAGACCTTAAACTCTGCCTTGTTTTGTTGTCAGGGACTGAATACATAAATGTCAACCAGAACATCTCATAAATGTCTAGCGGAGACAAGAACCTTGATCCACGTTAATAGCATCTTTCCATTAGATGAGACCTCAAGTGTGTAGATTATCGTGGCTCAGTACGTTATTATAGGTAATGTATTTGTACTGTCGCTACCACACGATCGAAATCGTCTCTATTTGTCTAGCCAAGGAGTACTTTCAAATGGTCAGAACCTACCACCGGATTTTTGGGGTCGTTTTTGCTGAGTATAATTCGACAAGCAGTATTGACTCATTTCATTCCATATATGTATAATATACATACTTGTCTATTATGTAGGGACGAATCTGTATGTATGTTCCAATAGACTCACCGTTAAAATGTATAATAATGGTTACATTGTCTTATGTATGTATGTATATAAAGTGTCTGTCTATAACATTGAGTGTTTGATATTCACCAACGGCCGGAAAAAGGTCTAAGGAAATTTTACTTTCAAATATTGCATCTGACGTAAACTATTTCTATGCGAGTTATTCATGTACCACCCAGCCATTGCAATGCTAAGCGAATGTGTGTTTCCGCCGTACTAACGTATATTTTGTTATATTCCTAAATAATATCATTCAATTATGGTCCTATTTCATCTGTCGAGGGACGACATTTCACATGCATATAAGCGGCGACGTATAGTACCTTCGGCTATTAGAGTATTTACTTCGTAGTCAAGGCTCTAGTCGCCACCGGATGGTCTGTCAGCTTTCCGACCTGTGCCCCTTTTTTTACTATTAAGGTGGCACACAAGCATACGGCCCACCTGATGGTAAGCAGTCACCGTAGCCTTTAGCCGCTCGCAATACCAGGGATATCACTGACGAGTTGCCAACCCTGTTGTTGATGAGGAGTCTTTGTGCTAGCAGAATTACTATTGGCCCAGTATCCTCGTGGAACACTGGCAACTTTACTTACCGCAGAAACACAACACTACATTAAAGTAGTGTCATTTCACTGCGGTCTTTTGTAAGATAGAGGTACAGTCCCCAGTCAGGCGGCTCCAATATTAATGAGAAAACCCACGGAAGATCTCCCAATTCGCCCTACCTCTCTTTTTCATATCAGCTGTGCGATTCTACTAAAATCAGTACTCAAATACTTTTAACCGCCTTGTGTGATTTTATTCATGCCTTTTTTTATTTGTCTCGTCATAACATAGGTGTCGTAATACAGACTTGTTTATCATATCTTGGGTGTATAGCTTACGGTTTTTAACATAATGTATGTTTTCTGTATCATATCCTATCTCACTACGGATTTGTTACACTAGTGAATTGCGGTGTGCGGGGTACAGAGGGGATAAATCAAGAATACGTGTTTACGTTACGAAGGTTTATTAGCTACTACTTACTGACTACATTACATGATATATTCTTACAACTAAGTACTTCAACCACTACACCACAGGGGTTGATTTAAAAAAAAAATGAATTACATTTTTTTTTTTGTGTAAACATAGGTACTTTTTTTTTAATATATATATATTATTTATATAGACTTCTTATTTAGATTAGATAGGTACATGCATGTATCTGTTTACTAAGTATAAGTAAGTATTACTAACATAATATTAAGTCTTAACTTACATAAGGTTTCGTCCTATTTTTATTAACAATGTCATTTTTCCCATTATTGATAATTTTAACATTTGGTCCTAAGTCCTCTAAAACTGTATACGGTCCTTTATAAAGTTCACAAAGTTTATTTCCTGTCTCATTTCTTACTAAAATTAAATCATGTTTACTATATGTTACTGTGTTGACATTTTTATCATAATTAATTTTTCTATTCAACTTATCGCGTAACAAATGTTGTTTTGCATCCTGTTGTGCTGTTTGCAACCTGTGCTTTAATTCTAACATGTAATTATTTGGATTATACAATGGGTCTACTGTATTTTTCAAGTTACTAGGAATATTACATTGTTTTCCATACACTAGCTCAAAAGGAGAATACTTTGTAGATGTATGTACAGACGTATTGAATGTAAAACACCAGTACGGGAGCCAGTGACTCCACGTCTCTGAATGACCGTCACACTGTATTCTCAAATAGGCAGCGAGATGTTTGTGCATATTTTCCAAACTACCTATAGATTGATGGTGATAAGCAGTCGAATGCAGTTTAGTTATGTGTAGTAGTTTGCATACCTCTTCCATTGTGGTCGACGTGAACTCTGTACCTCGATCAGTAGCGATGACCTTGGGAATACCATAGCGAAGAATGAAATTGTTAACAAAAGCTCGTGCGACACTTACCGCATCTTTGCGTTGAAGTGGACACGCTTCGATGTACTTTGTAAGCTCACATTGTATTGTGAGGATATAAGTATATCCCTCTACGTCGGTATCTATAGGACCTACGATGTCGAGAAATATTTTTTCAAATGCTGTGTTTGCTGTTGTTGTGACAATCATCGGCTCTTTTATATTTCGTGAATATTTCATAGTTTGACATTTACTACATTTCCTTACGTATTCTCTAACGCTATTTTCTAATCCTGGCCAGTAGTATTTCCGTTTAATATTGTTAACCATTCGACGAACACCTGCATGTCCGCTGGTAGGCAACAAATGAAAGTCATTTAATATTATAATTTTTTCATCGTTGTCGACAACATTTTTTACATTTTTAAGAACATTTATTTGCGGTCCGGACCACATTTCCCTACTTTGTATTTCTTTTAATAATGTATCTATAAATAACGCGTTATCCTTTGATTTTATTATACTTATTTTTTCTATTTTTATCTCCTTACAAAAATCACTTAACTTATTCGCAAATTCGTCTCGCGTAAAATGCGATATATAGCTAAGGTTTACATATATTATGTAGCTACTTTTTACGTATGCAAAACATTCCTTTTTTTTCGTAATACGTTTCTCTACTCTGTATTTATCTAATTTCTTACTTTCAATAAATTTCATCTCGACAGAATCACACGGCACACGAAATATTTCTCCAATCCTCGGTTGATCAGGCCTTGGGTTTTCGGGGGAAATATTTGTTACACCTGTGTTTCCAACACCGCTTATATCATTTTGCTGTTGTTCTATTTTTTTCTTCTGAGCTCTAGTCATAACAAAAACTGTTTCATTTAATTGTTTTAATTCACCGGATGTTATGGTCACTCTACTCAATGCATCCGCAACGCTGTTATCTTTACCACGAATGTAAACAACTTTATAATCATACTCTTCGAGCTGTAATCTAAATTTAATTAAGCGACTAGACGGATCTTTCATGCTAAATAAGTATATTAGTGGTTTATGGTCTGTCATAATCGTAAAAGTTTTTCCATAAACGTACGGCCTAAAATATTTAACACTCCATACTATTGCTAATAATTCTTTTTGAATAGTCGGATAGTTTAACTCGGCTTTGTTTAATGGTCGGCTAGCATAAGCAATAGGCCTCCTATCTTTATTACAAAGAACCTAACCAATCGCTATACCCGACGCGTCCGTCTGTAATATAAATTCGTTGTACGCGGAAAAATCAGGATACTGTAAAATTGGTGGAGAAATTAGAGCTTGTTTTAAATGATCAAATGCCTTTTTACATTCTGTTGTCCAAGCAAAAGGTTGATGTTTTCTACATAATTTATTTAGTGGTATTGTTATTTGAGCAAAAGATGGTATAAATTTTCTGTAATAGTTACAGAAAGCAACAAAACGTCGCGTTTCATCTGAATTTGTTGGTTCTGGATATTTTTTCAGTACCCTAATTTTCTCAGGATCGGGACTTACACCCTCAGCTAATACCACGTGACCCAAATATAATAGTTCTGACTTTAAAAATTCACACTTTCGTGGATTAATTTTTAAGTTTACCTTTCTTAGTCTTTCGAAAACGTCAATTAAATTTCTATTATGCGATTCTATGTGACGCCCAAATACAATAATGTCATCCATGTAAATAAATGCTTTTTCACAAGTAAGTCCAGACATCGCTATTGACATCACACGCGAAAAAGCGCTCGGCGATATCTTAAGTCCCATTGGTAGGCGTTTCATTTGGTATTGGCCAGAGCTTGTTGTGAATGCTGTTATTTTTCTGCTATCTAAACTTAAATTTGACTTATAATAAGATTGCTGTAAATCGAGATGTGTAAAGTACATGGCGCCTGATAACGAGTCTAATATTTCAGCTATGTGTGGTAATGGAAATTAATCATTCTGAATTACACTATTTACTTTCCTATAGTCTATTACTAATCTCCATTTCTTTTCATTATTATCACTTCTTTTGGGGACCAGAAGAATGGGGCTATTCCAATCACTATTTGTCCTTTCTATAATATCGTCATCTAACATTTTATTTATTTGTTTATCAATCTCTGGTTTTAACGAATTTGGTAATCTATACGGTTTTACGTAAATAGGTTTTGTATTTGGTAGTAAATCAATAGACTGGGTCATAATATTTGTTGTGCCTAATTTATCTCCGTCTCAGAAAAATATATCTGAATACTTTGCACAGATACATTCAATTTGTTTCCTAGTATCTGGGTTCAAATGATCTAACTTGAAGGTTTGTAATAAATTCTTTACTCTTTCTACTGAATTATTAGATTTAGAAAAACTATGAACGTTATAGTTCAACACAGAATCTAATTCTGGTTTAAATATAGGTAGCTTTATATCGTTATCATTTACGTTTAGTATCCGCACAGGTATTTTATTGTTTTGCGGTTTAACCAAAATACTTGCTAAAAATATGTTTTCGGACAATTCTGTAGGTATGACAATATATTCATTATTCGATTTTAAACTAGAATCTATATTTAAAAAGTGGACAGATTCACTTCTAGCCGGCAATGTTAAATAAATGTTACTTCTAGTACTTGTGTGAAATCTTATTATGCTCTTCTGTGTATTTGTTTGTAATGTTAGTTGCTCAGATTGTAAGTTGATAATTGCATTATAATTTCTCAAGAAATCCGATCCAATTATACCGTCAGCATGGCACGGCATATCGTGCAATACGTGGAATGTATGCTGAAATAAGACACCGTCGTGTGACTCTAAGTTTATCGTAACAACATAATTCGATTTTATATAACCACCTATTCCTCTTATCTCTGTATTATTAGAATATAATTTTATGTAATCGGGAACTTTATCTTTATGTAATATGGATAAACTTGCACCGGTATCTAATAAAAATGAACATTGTTGACCGTCAATTCCTAATTTCAAGGTTGTTAATCCGTCGCTAGTTAATATTTTATGCTCGAAAAAACTCTGTCTCGCTATGCGTTTGCTGTTCCGTATTATTTTCTACGGTGTGGCTCAATTGGTTATCGTCTGAAAGGGAGTATATGTTTTGACTATAACCCCTACGACCACGATATCTAGGATTACGACCTTGCTGACCGCGTCCTCGATAAAAAACTGTCTGACGGCCCCTGTAATTACCAAAAGTATTACCTCTAGCATAGTCTTGGCATGTGTTTTGGCGTGTGTTCTGCCATCCGCCATTTCCACGAGAGTGCCATGCACCGTTACCACGGGAATGCCATTGACCTTGACCTCTTGCGCGAAAACTTTGCATTCTACCTCTAAACTTACCTCTCATGTTCATGATTATTCCTGACGATGACAGGTGTTCTGGCGCCTCATCCTTGGCAGCCTGAACCGCCTCTTTGAGCTCGGTGTAGTTGCGAGCAGCGATAATGGTGCTCAACCGCTTGTTTCTCAGGCCATCTGCAAACTTTTTAATAGCTAAGCTTTCGTTTATGGGTCTCAAAATTTCGCTAGCCTTTTGATTTTCACCTGCTTGCGTAATTGTGAGATTAGTAAACAACTCTTCGACCTTATCACCATATTCATCAATAGACATTTCATTTTGATTTATATTATTTAACTGCAATAACAATGAATTGGCTGATTTCTTTGTTATCAAAAATTTCTTTATGTCTTTTACTAAATCTGCGACAGAGCTATAATCTGATTTTAATTTTAGTTTTGATATTTTATTCAATCTTGTTTTCAAAACAAATGAAATCAACAATTTCTTGTTATTCTGATCTTTAAAAATACTATCTAACATCTCAATGCCCTCTATTACTCTTTCAACGGTCTCCTCCTTTCCATCTAATACAGGAATGAGGCTTCCTACTGCCTTTAAATCAAAATGTTCAGCCATTGTAATTTGGTTTTCTCTCTCCGTATCCTTATAACCATATCTTAATATACTATCAAAACTTATTTATTTTCTCATCTAATATATCTAAAATATAACTAGTTAATTCACCTAATACGTGTGAAACATGCAATGATTTAATTAAATCTTTATATGTAGAGTATAGTGCCTTAGCTTTCTCAACTTTATCTAAACCTATTTTTTCTAGCCTTCTTTTAGGACCAAATTATCTTAAACTAATTTTTATATTTTCTAACTTTTCTAAAATACTACGTATCTCTAGTTCCATCAAATACCTGTGTTTTACGCACTTTTACCTTTCACCATACTCACTTTTTATTTTATTTTTTCACTCACATTTAATCACATTAATTACCGATATAATTTTCACGCACTCACTGATCGTCGACGAATAATAGCAGTGTCTCGATGACCTCAGATGTTAGCTTCCTCATCCTGGACCGACCTACGCTGGCCACGGCCCGACAATCTCATCTGAACTCGCTTGAAGAGCTCACTTCGTAGTTCCTTCTGCATCCATCCTTGGTGGCAACGTTTGTAATACTTGAAGAGGAAAATCAAAATTACGATTCCTGCGATAGCCAAAATAGTGCTCAGCAATACATTATTTATATGTATGTGATCCTCGCGTGATGATCACCTCTTTCTCTTCTTGCTTAGAATAGGTCTTCCCCATTTTGAAGGATATTTGTTAAAATTGCACGTACTAGCAGCGTTGATGTATAGTCCGCAGTGTCGTACACGGGAGTAGTGGAAAAACCCATTATTATCTATATCAATTGTGCTACCGTTCCAAAACTGATGACTTCGCCGCGATGCACGATGCTACGATTCACGGAAGCTAACCCGATAGCCCGGCGCACAAGCGCAAGGCAGGGTCGCCATGCGGTGTGCGGGGTACAGAGGGGATAAATCAAGAATACGTGTTTACGTTACGAAGGTTTCTTAGCTACTACTTACTGACTACATTACATGATATATTCTTACAACTAAGTACTTCAACCACTACAGAATGTTCCATGTTGTTAGCGGAAAGTACAGAACATGAAAGTTTACTAACATTACAAAAGTTAAGGTGTTCTGGTTCTAGTTCCTTTGACCTGTTGTCGGTGTTCAAACTAGTATATCTATCTCCTTCTTACTAATGATACTATCCCTTTTGCACTAATAAATATAAGAGCTTGTCCATTGATATCTATGTACGCACTGAATTGAGCTGTGGAGTCATTAAGTTTCACTGAATTAAAACTCGAGAACTACGACAGGCTATCTGTCTCGTTCTTTCTTTACGACCAGTCCGTACCTCACGATCACCGCAAGAGCAAGATGATCATTACTCAGGGCTTAATCTGTATGAAAGATTCTGATTCTGCAACATAATAAATAGCGGTTTTGGTTACTAATGTCACATGTTTATGGCATGTTTTTTTCTAAAATCACGTCAGTATCTTTACAACCGACGTGCAACCGTCATACGGAATAAGCCCGCTGATGTGTTATTCTAGTTAGTGTAACGGGCCAAGATATGTTTCACAACAATAATTATTATAATTACTTTCGTGAAGGTGTTTAAGTAAGCGTGTGACTGATGGTGTGGTTACAGGCGGGGGGCCAGACGATGCAGTTCGCGCCCTGGCAGATATCAGGCGCGCTGCCGCAGGTGTGGGCGGGGGGTCTTCAAGCGGGGCCCCTGCCGGCGGGGGGCCTGCTCGCCCCTAACCCCATCTTCATCAGAGGGGGTCAGCCCGACGCGCCGCCTTCCATGTTCATACAACACTCACCTCAGAACAACGTGCAACACAACAGTTAGTATTTGATTTTGTATTTGTTACTTGATACTGTGTTTGTTAGTTGATGTTGTGTTTGTTACTGGATGTTGTGTTTGTTACTGGATGTTGTGTTTGTTACTGGATGTTGTGTTTGTTACTGGATGTTGTGTTTGTTACTTGGTGTTGTATTTGTTATTAGATGTGTATTTGAAGTATTTTGTGCTCTTCAAGAAGGGTTATGCCTCATTCTACTCCATTTTTTAAGCACGCTCTTTTTTATTAAACGCTTCGGAAACTAAAATCCAAAATATTTATATCAACACCGCCTTGCTTTGAATGTCCGTTAAGTTGTGATTTTTACATTATGTGTATTATTATTATTAGATTTAAGTGATTTTTGCATTGCGATATTGTATCAGTGTGCCTTGCTCTCTTCACTGCAAAATTATAAGGCATATTACGTGCTTATCTTGGATTTTTTTCCAAATTGGTTTTTTATTTACCCTATCCGACGGCGAATTTCAACTGACAACTGTTGACAACTGCAAATCCTGTCCTTTTCCTTTAAGTTATAGACAGGTTTCATCTTGTCTAAATAGTATTGTCAAACCGGCCTTTAAAATAATGTATGAATACATTGATAACAATGAGTTGTCCAACAGACGCGGGTGTAGCGTGTGCCCCGGGTACTACGGCAAAGCCCCGGGCGTCCAGCGATGGCATGGCGAAGGCTCCACGACCGCTGTCCAACATCCTGCCCTCCAATATTCGGCCTGCGTCTTCAGTCTCCACGCAGACCAACGCTAACCAGGCACAGAATCAGGTAAGAACGTCGATATGATTTTTATTGCTTCTTTGATTAGATGAAGATACACAGTTAAGGGTCGGCAACGCGCGAGTGATACCCCTGGTGTTGCAAGCGTCCATAGGATACGGTGACCGCTTACCATCAGGTGGGCCGTATGCTTGTTTGCCACCTCAGTGGTATAAAAAAGTTAACTTATGATACCATACTAAGTACCATTCTATCTGTCAAGATATTAGAAGATTCGAACAATGGCAAAAAGGCAAGAGATCGCGTCGAATCAATTTACTTTGTTAATAAATATATCAGTCAAGTCATCATTAATATGGATAATGTATGGACTTTTTAATGTATGCAATTTAAGTTTTAATTTAAATCGATGGTTTAAACCATGGTTATGGGTAGATATATACCACAATGGCGGTGAACAAGCGTACGTCTCAAAAGTACGTAGCAAAAGAACGCCTGTAATACTTGCAATTCATATAGTCTCTTTCGCGAAACGCCCCTTTCGCAGAATGCCCCTTAAGCTAGATGTCCCTTTCGCAAAATTACCCTTATGCAAAATTTTCATTTCGTATAAAATATTTAAAATAGTCATGTTAGTAAAATTGTTCATAATTATTGTTCAGAGTCTGGCCACAAGTCTACTAATGTAAATTTGTTTTTGAATTACTTTTATTGTAAAATTGTTTTTGAATGATTGTTAGGCGAAGCAGCGAGGCAAGCCAGGCATCCGGTCCCCAGCCCCAGCGTCCAAGCAGGACGCGGCCAACCAGACCAATAAGATGCAGCACCAGATGCAACAACCGAAACAACAGTGAGTTCACCACACTACCAATGACAATAGCTCTCATACAGCGGCAGCCTTAGCGTCAACCACTTGCAACTACGTGTTCGTATCGCTTTCTACTATTTTTGTATGGGAAAATGAACAGCGCTGTGCAGGCGATAAGTGGAACTAAAAATTCAAATGAAAATTTTGACATTTCCGAACGAGTTCTTAGCGTATAAAAAATTATTATAAAATGCATATGAAATTATGATCCTCTACTAGTTTAAACTCCACGCGTATTTTTTTTCTGAGAGAATATATTATTTCTTTTGTACATTGTTTTATTATTGACTTCCCTTGCAGACTTCTCGTAATGAACTCTTCGGGCCAGATGGCGCAGCTGACGACCTTGCAAGACAAGCAGCCGATGAGCAAGAGCATCCAGCAGCAGGCGATGATGCAGCAACAGGCCATGCAGGTTATTATAGTAATGTCTCACCAATTCCTATCACGTTTTTTGTTTATCTATGTTTTTTTGGATTCCGTACCCGAAGGATAACCAACGGAACGTTCGTCAATTCGTGCGTATGTTTGATTGCCACCTCAGTGCTTGCCATAATCGTTGTTCGCTACGTTTTTATACGTCCACAGCAACAGCAACAACAACAGCAGCAACAACAGCAACAGCAGCAGCAGCAGCAACAACAACAACAGCAGCAGCAGCAGCAACAACAACAACAACAACAACAACTACTTCATCAACAGCAGCAAACACAACAAATGGTTCAGCACTATCAACAGCAAGGTACACTTACACCGATATATATTAAGTCCTTGTGTGAAGAATGTTTGTTGAATGCATTAATACATTCCGTGTAATTTCTCTCCGCATTTTGTCATCCGTTTAGTACCTATGCTATTTTTGACGCAAAACAAAACCTTAGTAATTTTGGCGCTAGCAATACATTCAGTCCTGTCAAATTAGTTTTGCTTTAAAGATTTCGTATATAACATAATTATCACCATTAATTAAGCTAAAAGTTATACTATTATCACAGGGAAGTCCCCTTTGAAAGTAAGCACTTGCGCTCGTGTCAAATAAGTGTCATTTGGGTTGCCGAATGGATTGTCCTCAGAACTAACTAGAGCTCTCGATTCCGTACTAAAATTGCAGGAAAGCTAACATAATGTAAGTATTTTGACTTCACTATCGATAATTAAGTTAAGTAGTCTTACCCGAAGGAGAACCAAGTAACACATTTTTAGGTAAAAGAAAATATAGTTTAGAAAGTCCATAAACTGTTTTTGTGTTTATTATCACATATTCATCAAACTGTCCACAAACAAAACTTGGGGGTCACAATAATACGAGCATGTAAAATTTTCAAAATTATGAGGATTGCCAAGCCGGGTACGTACTTTTAATTTAGTAGCAAAATTTAAATCAAATTACAACCACTTGTCACGAAACATATAAAAAGTGCTTCGAATTGCTTAAAATTTAATTAACCATTAGGTGTATTTTGTTCAACGTCTGTCGGGACAGTTCGTATAAAAATGAAAAAAAAAAACAGATAAAACCCAGTGCTCTGACCCAACGGGTAGGTACATAAAAAAGGGGTCACGGGGTAAAAGGGTTTTCCAAATGTCACATTAAAAATATAAAAAAAAAATTACCCGTTAACGCTGTATTACTAAACTGTCAATAATAGAGCCGTTACATAATTTTTGTTTTAGCAAGGTGTCTATAGCGTTAGCGGGCTTTAGTTATTGTTCTGGGGATATACTGAACAATTCAGGCAATGTGACCATAATAAATAAACAATCCAAATGTCAACTGATAATAATTTTATTTATTGCTAATTGTAACGGTTGAATTACAATAATTCATTTAGAAATAATTAATAATCGAAGATTAGTAAAATTTTACCCTGACCGACGTTTGTGACAGCGCCATTAAGTTGACAGACATATTATTAGTTGACATTTAATTTGATTAGCCTTTGAGAAACCTTGGGTGATAATTCAATGTTTTTTTCTTTATTCGCGTTTTCATGATAACATTGCAACTATATTTCTGTGGTTATGAATGGTTTATGTAGGAAAAAATAAAATGTATTACCCGAGTTTCTTGTCTGTGGTTTCAGAAAGATTTGTAACTAATTATCGTGAGTGTCTTCTTCTTCTTCTTCTTCCTAAGTATGGCAATCAATCCCTTAAGGGACTATTTTTGCCAGTGTCGAGTGTTAGAGAATTTTCATGTTGCAAAATTTCTCGTGTTTGCCGCATTAAAATGCCTAGTGTCATGCATTCTAACGCCCAATGGAGTTTCTGGAGACAACCCACGGCAGTAGCAGATCGTAACACGCCTTTAGATTAGAGGTAACCTATTGACCAAAATGATAAATCACTTAACCCAAAAGTCGTATTATGGCATTATTTCCAATGCTCCTATAAATCAGTCACTAAATGAAACTTTACTGCACATATCGACACCAAAAATACACATTAAAGATCACTATAACACAATTTACGACACACTGGAAAAAATCTCAACCGCTCCGCCTGATTCCCGCCAAAAACTCCCATCGTGAGTGTCATATTATGTGTTTGTGTAAATGATTTATTAAAACCTTATTTTAATATATTTTTAATGTGACATTTAGAAAACCATTTTACCCCGTGACCCCTTTTTATGTACCTACTCGTTGAGCCAGAGCACTGGGTTTGTTCTGTTTTTTTTTCATTTTTGTACTAACTGTCCCGACAGACGTTGACCTGTCTTCAGTATACATTCTTATGTCAAATACTCCGTAGAAAAAATACCTTTAATTTATCCCGAAATTAAAAATGTTCCGGTTTTTTTTTTCAATTTTTGATCCATACGGACAATAACAAACACAAAAAAAGAATTAGCTTAATCTGTCATGCCGTTCACGCGTGTTGGCGTGACCAAGGGAAACAGGCATTTATTTTTATTATTTGTATGGATATCCCTGGTTGATGTATTGTGTTCCGCTTCGCACAGGGATGCTGAGTATGCAGCAAGGGCCTCTTCCCGTGGGGTCGATGGCGCAGACGCTGCCTGTCGCCGGAATGCCTCAGACAATATCCATGGTGCAGCAAATACATCCGGTGAGCTGTCGTACTATCATAGGATATGTTTTATATGATAAAAACACTATTAACACTTCTGGCAACTCATACGGGGAGTATTTGATACAGCAGGTAAGTAGAGCGTAAGGGGCGAAGGGCAGCAAAAAAGATCCCAAGGGTCGACCTGCGTCTGTGGTAGCCTAGACCCAACAAAAGCCCAACTATAGGATAAGATAAGATAACACATCTGGTAGAGATCATATTATGTTGTGATCATATGTGTGGATCCCCGAAGAGGTAGGCGGAGGTGTTACATCCCCACTTTCCACCGAAGATAATTTGGTGCCAACGTGACAGATGGTAAGTCCGTCGCCGTCTCCTAGGCTTACTTGGTGCGACAAATCACTCCACTTAAGTTAGAAAACCTCATTGGTACAGACTGGTGGGATTGGAACTTGCGTCGCTGGAATAGTAGGGAACGTTTCATACAACAAGGCCACCACGGCTCTTGTGATAGGGCCGCAAATTGGGCTGATTTTTAATGTATTTCATGTTCCTGAGTCTATGATTATAACACTACTCTCATGGAGTGTTGTATGTCTGCAGTAAGGTTGCCAGAGCTTTTCAGTTACGTAATAACGAAATAAACGCCTGTCGTCCAACAATATTTGTTGTTGGTAGCGAGTAAAAAAAAATACATTTATATGTTTTCGCAGTTAAATTACTAAAGCTGTAACATAGTTAATAAAGTAGCCAAGTGGCGCTGTATACCCTCTGGCTACATCGCGAGGGATATATATGTATGTAAGTTGTATGATTGTCGTGTTCAGTTGAGCAGTATGGGCCAGCCCGGTACTCTCGTGGGGCAGTTGACCCCCGCGCCGCCGCAGAACGCGTCGCTCGCTCAAGTACAGACCCTTCAACAACATCCTCAGGTAAATATAGTTACGCTAGCTACCAGCCCCAGCTTGACGGATGCATTTATAAATATGATTACAAAATCCTACTAATATCAATGGATGTATGTTTGTTACGTAAAAACTAATTAACGGTACTTGCATGAAATATTTTTATGGGATTCTAAGCTCAATGCGGATGAAGTCGCGCGCAAAAACTAGTCACCTATAAGCGTGCGTCATGTGAACTCTCAATTGCGGAAGATGATGGAGTTACATACCAATTGTAATAAAAGAATTCTGCATTTTACCGATAATTTAATATTTATTCTGCTATTTGGGGCGCAGACGAATCCAACAAATCAAATCAGTGCCGGTAGCATGAACTTTTTCGACAACGTATTCGAAAACGTAACTCGCGACATGTTAAAATTGTCATACTAATTTTTAGATCCACTTTTCACCGCCGCAGCGCTATTCATTTTCCAATACAAAAATAGTCGAAGGCGATACGAAAACGTTGTCGCAATTATTCATGCTAGCCCTACTGAGATCATTTAAATCGGTCCAGCCGTTCTTGATATCAAACTCAATATTTCGTGTTATTTAAAAACAGCTTTTATTGCGACGTCGACATTTATTGTCTTAGCTAATTTTGATATTTTTGCAGACGCTGGTAAGCAACGGTCTGGTCCAAACGTCAGTGGGGATGGGTGTCCCACAGCAAGCTACTTTGAACCACGCGACGGGTATGCAAACGGTAGGTATTTGCTTGTTGTTGAGAATGACTTATTTGAGTTTCATTACATGATTAACATGCTAATCACATCAAGGTATATAAGATTCATATGTACACGGTGCCCCGGTTACTACCATTAATCCCGAGAGTTTTTTTTTCTTTAGCAGCTATGTATTAGACCATATATATAATGACGATGCTATGATCAGTTGAAGTTCCTTTAGTTGTCATCAGGTAGACAGCCTTCTTATTTATGAATGCACCGGTATACATTCGTCCTTTTCTAACACATGTCCAATGTCATTAGTAAATATAGTACAAACAGTCGTATTTTGCTGCTATTTTAGCACGGTTTTTATAGCGTAAGCCAGCAGCTGAGTCCTTATGAGAGATGTACCTACTCTTTGTTTGCCCTAAACCCTTAGTGTAGAATTCAAGTGATGCCCCATTCCATACGATAGTCGTATACGATCGTGCATGCGTTGGGTTGTGTGGGGCGTGGTGAAAACGGTCGGTAATTGATTGTAGGAAGCCTGTTACCAATTTAGCGTCTTTTACTCACGACTTTTGTTTAAGTATTAGCGTTTTTTATAAAGACGTATCTGGATATTGGTGTCGATTCTGTTGTACAAAATCACTAAACAAAACTAATTCGACGGGACTAAAAAGTCTTGCTATCCCTTTCTCATGTGCGTGGTTGAATAAGGATGGCAATACTTTTTAGTGATGTCAAATTAGCTTAGTTTAATGATTTTGTACAACAGAATCGATACCATTGTCCACAATAAAGTTAGCTTCATCATAAATGGTACCGATTGGGGCACCCGATATATGCCGTGGTTATAATGTTGTACTCTTCGTTGTTTTATATATTGACGCAAAGAACCAAACTAACACTGTATTGATTTGTAAGTCTTTAGTAGTCTTACTAACACAGCTATGCTTGCTCGTGTGACATTAACAGGGTGTGTATGTGTGTGTGCTAACACTTTAGCGTGTGTGTGTGTGGGTGTGTGCGTAAAGTGAGTCACTTTTGCTGCAAGCAGTTTCTATATGAAATCGTTTTGTTTTTAATCACGATATCCAGCCTAGCTTTGAAATTAATGTTTGTATTGATAAAAAAATATTTATGAAATTGATTGTAGCTAAATAACATTATGGGCACATAATAGCTTACATAACCACTGATAGTAAACAAATATAAATATAAATACATACATATAAGCAATCGTTATTATAGTACTACAGATGAAATGTCACGCGCATCAAAGTGGCTACAATAAAATTATATCCGGATTTTATTGATTGAGAGGTATTATCAAGTTATTGTTGAATGTAATCTGAATTGTTGAAATACACTTTTTTTTTATGTTACTAATAATAAACCTACCAATATTATTTGAAGTCCTTTATTATTGTGTTGTCTTTATCGATAGATGTAAGTACTATTTATTATTTATTTATTTATTTAAATTTGAATCAGGCAACGAGGCCCATATTACATATACCTTACAGACTAACTATTGTGTGAGGTTCCTATATACAGTAACCCACTAATAATCTAGTGACAGTACCGGCATGTGCATATAGTATGATGGTATGATATTGCCGTGACAGGGCTTCGCCCTCGACGGGGCGTCGCTTCTCACCGGGTCCCTAGTGCAGGTGTCACCGGCGTTAATACACGAGGTAGTCGGCCTTAGCACACCATTACTAAAACAATGCCAACAAGGTATGCCTGACCACTACTCGTAACATTTACATGTATCGATTACATATTTGAAAACGTAACCAACGAAATTGCCCCCAAACACCTATATCATAGTATAAAGAGAGGGGAAGTAGGGTATCTTCATACAAACGCACCGCGCGCGGCTTGTATGTGTGCGCTATTGTATCAATGTGTCGACGCACGCACACTTTAACAAAATCTCGACCCGTTTCTCAGTGCGCCAGTCGGGGCTAACACTGCACAAGGTTCGTGCGCGCGTCACTGCTTTTCGGCACTGCTAAATGATTTATTCATCAATATCATCATCAAAATGTCTGATAATCGCAGAAGAACGTATTGCTGTGTGTTTGGGTGTCTTAATAATTCATCGATTCCAGACCTGTCTCTGTTCAGATTACCTATTGAACAGGAAAGGTAAGTTAGTCACTTATTCTAGCATAATATACTTTTACTTGATGATGAGATACCTACGTACTTACATATTTTTTGTTTGTATTAGTTTTCTATCACACAGGAAGTAGGTAGGTAGGCCTAATTTCCTACTAGAATGTATTAGGTACTTTTGATCTGGCAATTGGTTTGCCGTTATTTCTTTGTTTACGTTTAGTTATGCCGATTTCTCAGTATTGTAGGTATAGTAACTAAGTACCTACCTACTTACAGAAAATCGTAATTCAAAATAAGTATGTACGAGCACCTAATACGGGACCGCGACTTGACGTTGCCGCTGTTCATGCGGTTGCTAGCGAACAGCCGCACCTAATATTTAGCTAAAAGTGACAACCCTAAGACAGTAGGCAATTATATCGCGAATTGGGCCGGAGATACCCTACTCCCTCTTCTTTATACTATGCCTATATTTGCGAAAAATGTGTCGTATCGTAAACGTAAACATCTCCACGGTTACAAAACTATCTCCTATCAAATTCAGCCATACATAAGCAAACACAGGTAACCATGGAAAAGTTTACGTTAACTATTATGAATACTTTTTCGCACTAATAGGTTTTTTTGGGCTCTGATCGTTCGATTCACGATGGCACCAACTTACATTTCACGAAGTATATTGTTGTAAGTCCTATTTTAGTGAACATACTCGCGCTTTGACTGTCTTCATGAAATATTTTGTTATCGCGCCAGGAATATCCGTGGTGGTGGTAATACCATACTTAGAATTAGAAATAAGATAGTAGGTCGCTCTATCTTAAAATATTGCCTCCAGGGATAGTGTAGCAGTTCCTCAGTTTCCTCACGGGGTGGGTAGAGGGTATTCCCCTGACAAATAAATACATTTTACTTCTACGATCTTAATCGAGACTTATACGAAAAAAAATTAGGCGTGCCGTCGTGAAATGAACGATCTATATGGCGCAACACTGTCATTCATTACAGACGTAGATGAAAAAGGTATACGTATATTTTTGTGCAATTAAAAAGGCATACCTTGTTTTCCTGTTGGTACATGATCTGTCTGCTATCCCCGTCCGTAGAACCCCGTTTTCGTTTTTTGTAAATTGAACATAAAGTATAAATTATATCTGTACTTATTGTCTATGATATAAAAATCAATCAAAGGCATTATACCTGTTTAATTTCAAAATCACAATCGTGTGTGTAACTTCTAGAAGCGTCAAATAATGATATAAAATGAAATATTGGCAAAGCGGACAATAATACAGAAGTATACATATATATTTATGTCGATTCTGTTGTTCAACATTACTAAACTTAACTAATATAACAGGTCTAAAAAGTCTTGCTATCCCTTTCTCATTTGCGGGGTTAAATAAGGATGGCAATATTTTCAGACCTGTCAAATTAGTTAAGTTTGTAATTTTGAACAATATAATTGGCACCATTAAGTGAAGCGTCAATTTGCATTGAACAATATTTAGAGAAAATATAAGTGGGAACTGAAAATGTCAACGATTGACAGCCACAGTCCGGTATCTGTTGTAAGATCTGTAGCCTTAACAAAAAC
This sequence comes from Falcaria lacertinaria, assembly GCA_951449985.1. NCBI lineage: Eukaryota > Metazoa > Arthropoda > Insecta > Lepidoptera > Drepanidae > Falcaria > Falcaria lacertinaria. Next base: position 1,650,727 of record OX602108.1, read on the forward strand.
AACTTGCGACTGCGTATTTGAAAACGGGTCTCTCAAAATTTTAATTAAAATAAAATTGACCACTTTTCGTGGCCGCAGCCACAGTATAATTATCATACAGTAGTTTGACTTCATACAAACGGACGAAGCGCGAGCTACAATTGTATACATATTTTAGTTGTAGTACATATTTAATATGACGAGTAGGAAATATTGTGCTGTTTTTGCATGAAACACAAAGTAGGCAAATGTAATAAAAAAACTGGAGGCCGGCAGCCCTCTCGCATGCTTACGTACCGCGCGGCTGTAGGCATTTATTTCAAGGACACGGCCGAGTCACACTACTGTAGATATTTATACTGTGCCGCAGCGCTGTTCATTTTCCCATACAATAATAATCGAAAGCGCTACGAATACGTAGTGGATAGCTGTTCTTGCTAAGGCTATTGTGATAATGACAACTGGTATACAATCGACCTGCAGATCAACATGTTCACTTCCACACAAGCATGCATTTTGAGGATATGTTCGTAGCATTTATAGAAGTTAGTATAAGAATGACATGTCAATAATTAATATTCGGACATTATTACGCAGCGCCACACGGTCTCAAATGCATGTAAAATATAAACAAAAATATTTTTAAATTAACTTTTTTTTTAACTTTCTATATAGCAGATGGATTAATTATGTATGTTTCAATAGTATTGGTGTGGATGGTAGAAGAATGAGCCTGATCTGTTTAGAGAACCCCTATTCATTCATACTTTAGCATGCCAAATCTGACATAGTTTATTTTACCTTTGTAGCTGTATCTTTTATTAAATTATATGGCATTGTTTGAATCGATACCATAATAATCTATGCTTGCGAACATCAGTAGGTATTGCTAAACCTCATATTAATTAAGTTGATTTAATTCTAATATTTGTCGTCTGTGCATGAGAAATTATTTCATTTTGGATATTCTTGTACCGTATGCTACATGAACAGAGGTTGGTCGCAAATCATAATGGCCAATCATAACGATATCACTTCTATAGAATCGGAAGACTTCTAATAAGAAGGAGAAGTAGGGCTTTCAAAGAGAGGTAGGGCGAATTGGGGTTTCCCGTGGGTTTTCCCAATATAATTTGGAGCCGCTCAGGACTACCTCCGCCTTACAGAAGGCGATGATGAGGAGTCACTGTGCTAGCAGCATTACTACAAGCCCAGCGTATCCTCTTGAAGCACTGGCAATCTTATTTACCGCAGAAACAACATTACATCAAAGTAGTGTTATTTCTCATTAGTCGCGCTCGAGGGATGTTAAAAAGGCTCGGTTGCTTTTTGTATTGGTTGAATGTGTAGGTGCCGGCAAATAGTTTGGGGTCGCCGCAGCTGACGCTGCAGACGCAGGGCCCGATGGGGCTGATCGGACCCGTCCAGGGCTCCGTGATGCCGATGCAACAAGCCCTTATGGCCCACGTCAAGAGTGAGGATGACAAAACACAGCAAATGCCGCCCCCGCCGCCGCCGCCGGTGAGGATATTTTTTTTATCTAGCTAGGAGACCAGTCACCTTAGCCAGAAAAGCTTTCGACTACGTGTTCGTAACGATTTCGAATGTTTTTGTATGGGATAATGAATAGAGCTGCAGGCGAGGAAATGTAGAACAAAAATACGTATGAAAACGTTGACATTTTGAGAATTACGCTTTCGGATACGTAGTCAATGGATGTTTTGGCTGCCAGGACAGGCCTTGATTTAAGTTTCTTTTTAATACTCTGGCAACTCGATATTTTCGGAAAAAAAATTTTGCTTGTTACATTGTGGTAACTATTTTGCTCTCAGTGTTTTATGAGAACAACATACTTATACAACTTTCTTTGTATATACTTACTATTACACTCTGACGTAATGTGAACAAATGTTTATTTATGTTTGCCCCGGTGGGAATCGAACCTGTGTGACATAGCGCCACAGTACACTAACCACTAGACCAACATGTTTTTAGGTATGTATATGTAAAGTTGATCACTTTCCCCAGCCGGTGGTCCAGCAAATAGCACCACAAATGGTGTCCAGTGAGCCACCAGCGGAGGTGGTCTCCACCACCCCAGTGTACAGCACGGCTGCTCAAACAACTACACCTACCGTCACCACTGCTGATGCGTCCAGTTCCACCAGCAACGGTACTAGTCAGCAGCTAAAGCTTGATACTACTTTGCACTCCCATGTTGGCACCACTTTGTTTGTGTTATCGCCATATGAAAAAAATACGCAATTTGTAGGACATACATACTAAGAGTCATAGTGAGTAAATAAGGTGTTCGGGAGTACAAGTACCATATATTTACCCGACAAAATTATAAAGCTTTAAAAGCCGTTTTTGCCCTGTTGAATTGAACGTTGCCTGCTATTCTAGCGATGCAAGTTCGAATACAACCGGTCTAATGAGTTAAAAATTGAGTTAAAACTAGTGCAGTGATTAGTCACACTACGAGCTGTGTGATGGAAAGAATCGTGAGGAAATCTCAATACGCTTGAGAAGAAAAAGGACGTATGTCGTAAAGTGCCTAAGAGACGGGCATGGACTCACCATCTGTCCCGTTGAAACCAATTTCGAACCGCAAAGTTAAGTCTGTCATTTAAACTGGTTTGTTTTTAGTACGGAACACTCGCATGAGAGCAATTTTTTCATGCGTGGAGAATGCTAGTGGTCTCATAATCTCCCGTCGGTAGGTCCAACGCCGACTTCAGACGCGGTGAAGCGGTCTCCGGTGAAGCAGGAGGCGCCTTCACCGGACCAGACGCCGACTTCATCCGCCCCAGTCGCACCCACGGCCGCCAAGCCCGTACCGAGCAGTGCGCAACACACCACTCCGGTTGCACCGCAGGTATGTTTTTTAACTAACTCATACTCAAAATGATGTTCATTTGGCTACACTTTACAGGTGAAGTACTTTCAAATCGTCGGAATCTACCAACGGATTTGGAAGGTCGTATGTATGTAATTACATAAAAAAAAAAGTATTGTATCAGCTCTTGGTTCCCATAATACAAGCTTTCCTTTGTTTGGGGTCAGATGGCGCTGTGTGATAACGTCCAAGATTTTTTGTTTTTTTTATTATTTTATATTTATTGGGAAACAAACAGCATTATTATATTCCATGATAGTAGCTTAAGTTGTATAGATACATTTTGGCAATACAGTTCCATGTTAGAGATACACAGACGTTGAACAGGTATTGTATCTTTTATAAAACCTAAATAATAAAGTAACTCATTTATCCATGATAAGAATTTTAACAGTCGATTTACTGTGCCGTGTTTTTGTATTAAAACATCGCTTACCAATTTTTTTAGGTGGTGACGACGGTGGCGTCATCGACGTCGAACTCCTCAACGATGACGTCATCGATCACCGCCCCCGTGACGTCAGGCGGCACTGGGCCCCTGTTCAAGAGTACCCAGTGCTCTTCCAGACACATGAGTCAGCAGGCCGCGCATGGTAAACATGGTATATGGTATAAACTACTGTATGTTCGTACAATGTTTGTTCGTGCGTTTGACTCCTCTCCTCCTCTAGTCCTCTAGTCTTAAACGATATTTATAAAGAATACTAACTATTATAGCCGTGGTGGCCTTGTGGTTGAAGCAACGGCCTGTCATCTGATGGGCCCAGGTTCAAAACCCGGCCTGTACCAATGAGTTTTTCTAAGCTTAAGAACAGTGATTAATCACACCATGAGCTTTTAAAAAGAGAGGTAGTTCGATTTGGGCTTTCCGGCTGGTTTTCCCATTTAGATATAGATTACATTTTCATTTTTGATGCATTTTTATTACCCGTAGTACAAGTAATGTCTGGTTTGAGGTTTATTGACGTTTGGCCTAATACTGGAACGATATTCAAACTTTGAAACCCTACTTATCTCCTTAAAGCGTCGTCAAAATCAAATTTCGTATGGAATATCCGAGGCAACAAATTAATGTGTCATCAGATTTGAATGGCGTTTCAGTTTTCGGCCATTTTTGTAATGTATTCTGAATCTACTTTAATGGATGTTAGTGGTCCTTTATCCTTGTATGAAACGCTTGCTTATTCAATGGAATTCGATCGATGTTTAAAAGAAACTCCATTATAATTGAGCCATATATCCACAGACAAGGGGTTACCCAAAGCGATGGTGAAGCCGAACATCCTGACGCACGTCATCGAAGGATATGTCATACAAGAGGCCGGGGAACCGTTTGCGGTGAGTGACTAATGTTATATCAGAATATATCTATCACTTTCTTATACTAACGAAAAGAATGAGATAGGTAGAGAGAGAGAGAGAGAGGTTACAATCCTGTTTCTATTAAATTAAAATATATACTAGAACAATTAACCTAAACCTAAAATATATTATTAAACGGAGTCCCTTTAGGCAAGGTTCCGAAGATACTGGCAGCGTTCCCCCTTTGAAAAGCTAGATTATTTTTTGTCGAGGTAGCTGCCGCTTTCACTTTCATACACTCGCGAAGAGAATGAGTTAGGTAGAGAGAGAGTGGGAGCGAGCGGGTGGTAATCCGTCCCGATTATAGCTTGGCAAAAAACTCTAGAAACGCAGCAACATTTTTGGCTACTGGCAACCTTCATAACATGGAATCTATGTTATGACGTTCACTTGAAACTAACCAATCTTATTCAATCGGTTGATGGTCTGTACGAGCTGCGGGTTGCCAAACGAACGGCACAGTGCCGCCTCCATTATTTGACAAACTTAAAGAATTGCCAGACTGTATCTAGCAATTTATAAGTCAACAATGAAAAGCCCTGGGTGGAATTGCATTTGATACATGGGCATATGCGACTTGCTCGTCTAGTCACAAATCTACATTCTTTGACTGACTGACACGTTAGGACATTTTTCAATAATTACTATGTATCTGTCAATATGTTTGGTAGGTGAACCGACCGCTGCGTGAATGGTGTGCTGATAAGGAGGATAAGGAAAACAAACTGCCCTCGACAGACGAACCGCCACGTAAGTTGCTTTTTTTCGTGTTTACTCCTTTTCATATATATATGAAATTAATACAAGCTTTTACTCAAAAGTGTAATGTGTCTTGCGCATTAGATTCGTAATTAAGGAGTAAACTATAGTCGTCCGCCAGAGCTGACACACACACACACACACATACACACACACACACATTTTTAGGGTTCCGTACCTTAAGAGATAAAAAGTATGCTATATGTTAATCCAGCTTATAAGGAACCTTCATTTCAAATATCATACTAATTCATACACCGTTAAGGCGTGAAGAGGGTACAAACACACACACACGCAAACATCCTTGAAAAATTCTTGAACAAAGATTATTGAAAGAAACAAAGAAAAAATATATATTAATAACAACACAAACATATACGAAAGGAAGACAAGTGTAGAAGAAGAACATGGTGTCGTTATGAAACGGTATTGGTAATTTAGACTTTCATAAGTGCCTTATAGGGCGTAAACTTAATAAATGTTTTTTTTTTAATTTTGGTAGGTAAGAAGCAGATGTTGGAGGTGGGCCACAGTCTACCCCGCATCAGCTCGAGTATCGACGCCGATAGCCACCACTCGGCCAAGCCGGAACCGGCCAGTTCCGCCAGTACGGCCTCCTCCGCCGCGGCCATGGACACCTCCTCACCCAAGATACCGAACGCAAACAAGTGGACGGTGAGTTCAATACACATACATATATATGTATATGTACGTACACAAGTGGAGGGGAAGAGATCAGGAGGGCGATCACTGAATCGCTGGAAGACTCCATTAAATTCTCGACCTCGATACGAGTACTTAAGATTACGGGACGACACAATAACAAAGGTCCACAACTGGTTAACATGTGCAAATTTATTACTTGGAGTTAACAAACAATTAGCAAGAGCAACATAATTAATTTTATAATCAAACGACTTCAACACAAATGGTATGTTTTAAGTCCCCTCTTGGTCATAATAAGTGTACAAGGAGCAAGTGCAAGCAAACACAATTTCAAACTGTTTAGGCTAGAGATGTCAATATGGGCCGATTTAATTTATTCGTTAAACGTTAATCGATAAAAAAAAATATACATAACATATTAATTAATATTTTCATTTGGGATTTGATATTAATGTATTTCTATTAGTTCGTTGAAGTTGATATAAATATAGATATGATATTTTTATTCGAAATCGTAAATTTTATTTATTGAATATGAAATTGGATAATTAATTTCAATTATTCGTTAAATATAATTGTTAATTAATTTATATATTAATTAACCGTTAAAATTAACGAATAATTCGTCATCTCTAGTTCAGGCGTCACTGTGTGCGATAGTACGTTACACATATAAGTGCATTGTGCAGGTGTCTGAGGTGTGCGACTTCATCCGCAACATCCCCGGGTGCGCGGGGTACGCGGACGAGTTCCTCATGCAGGAGGTGGACGGCGAGGCGCTGCTCCTCATCCGGCCGGAGCACCTCGTGATGGCGCTCTCCATGAAGCTGGGGCCCGCGCTCAAGATCGTCGCCTGCATCGACTCCCTGCGTCCCGACTCCGAACAGAGCCACGATCACGACTGACATACATTCGGTAACCACATTCATATCACTACATAGTCTACATTGTATATAACATCCCGCTGTCTTTTTTTTATACCACTAAGGTGGCAAGCAAGCATACGTCCCGCCTGATGGTAAGCGGTTACCGCAGCTTATGGACGCTTGCAACACCAGGTGTATCACTCGCGCGTTGCCGACCCTAAAAACTCTGTCTCTCTGTCCCTATGTATGCTTACATCTTTAAAACTACGAAAAAGGTATACGATGCGGTTTTTTTCATGATGAAAGATTCAAGAGGAAGGTTCTGCGTATAAATTCGTTTAGATTTTGTGTAACCCTTGCAAAGCCGGGCGGGTATTTTATGTATATATAATACTAGCTTTTGCCCGCGACTTCGCACGCGTATGTTAAAGATAGCCTATGTCCTTCCCCAGGCTATAATCTATATCAGTGTCAAATTTCATTACCATCCGTTCAGCCGTTTAGTCGTGAAAGGGTAACAAACAAACAGAGTTGTTTTCGCATTTATAATATTAGTATGGATAAGAAAGTGACTGAGTGACTTAACATCGTACAGCCAAAACGGCTGGGGTGTAGAGACTTGAAATTTGACTAACCTTGTATGACGTAGATATCCACTAAGGAAGGGGGGAAGGGGTTTGGAAATACCACCCCTAAGGGTGTAAAATAAGGGTTGAAAGTTTGTATGAAAAACCGTTATTTTTGAAGTAAACGCATGACCTTGGTATTTGGCCTTACAGTTAAAAATAAAAAAATACATATGAAGATGGCAGTACCATATAATACAATTTGTGGATATAAAAGTGTTTGTATGAATTCCTTGTTCTTTTTTTGCAGAATCATTGTGATGTCGTTGGACTGGAGCCTCAAAGAAAATCAGCTAGTGTTCATTACAGTTTAGTTGTAAGTAATCACTGACGTACTAATACATGGACTTCTAGTCTGCGATCAAAAGTGTCCGAGACAAATAACTTGGAAAACTAAATTATCGTATTTTATTTAAATTTGATATAATTGTTAAAACAATCACTATAGCGACCAAAACAGAAATAGTGCAGTATACGTCAGCCACACGTAAACCCATATTTTCTTGCATGCAAAATTAAGCCGTGCGGTAATAAGATAAGATTGAATCCTTTAGATTTGTATAATAATATACATGTGTCCAAGTTCATATAGCTGAGCTTCGGACACTTTTATGTTGAATTTTGTACTAGACCCAATGTCTATATATTAGTACGTCAGTGTAAGTAATAAATATTTAGTTTATAAGTATATTTCGTGTACAGTATATTGTATTGTGGTAGGTGTTGTAGTTTACTAGTTTAATGTAGGTATTGTAATGTTGATTACAGATGATAAGTCCCTTATTTGGTGCGATGCGTCCACACAAGACGAGGATGAATGATTAATATTTTTCGAGCGAAATATCCGCGGCCAGGCTAACGACTGAAACGACATTCAAAGTCTGAACGCCCTCGTAACTGTTTGAAGTGTCGTCAAAATACAAATTCGCGTGTACAATCGGAGGCCACTCACAATTAATGTGGCATCACATTTGACTGGCGTTTCAGTGTACGATTTTTAAATATGTGTGGGCAGGCGATTCTCAATTTAAAAAATAATTCGCCGCGCCATCGGCCTTTTTCAATATGGTCATGTCGCGTCATGCATCGTTCTTGTTTCTTTGGTAGATCGTCTACGATTTTTTTGTCGTCCTTTAAATTGTATCTTTAGAGTGTATATTTACGGTGTACTTTGGTATAGTAAAGCTCAATTTACTGACTAATTTAGGGGATATTGAAGAATTCTATGGAGGTTTTTTTATCACATAAATAACCTGTGACTAGTCACTTCTGACCTGCTACAGCTTTGCATCGTCTTCAGAAGCTCCGCGAAGCCTTCGAAAGTATTATACGGCGTTTTGTTGCTTTATAAAATAAAAAGTAATTGTCTATGTAGCTATCTATATAGAGAAGCATTTCACTGCGACATCTCCCGCATAACAATAGAATATAATATTGCATACATTACTCAGTACAATAAGCATACTACTGGTGAAAGAATTTAAAAAATCGGTCCTTTTTTCGCGTTATATACAAAAACAAATCTTAAAATGTATAATGTACACTAAGGGCATGTATCTAGAGCCGTAGATACCTGTATAAAAGTAATGATTACAGCCTTGTTGCACTAGTAAGAGGCTAGTTTCCGTAACACTGACGCGCTACACGAGCTTAATGTGTTTTCTTGGGACGAATGTCGAATGTTCCGCCTAATTAGTTAAGGTTAGTAGTTAATCTCCTAGACTAAGTTTTCAACGCGTCGTGACATGTCTAAGCTAAGTATTAATACAATGCCAACGCTTGATTTCAATTCGCATCGTGTTAGATTGTATATTTCTTGTAGTGTCTTACCTTGTTAGGCGATAATGTATTTTTTGATAGACGATTTGGATTATTTCTCGATTTTATCGTAGGCGTATTTTGCGACGATGCACGTACTTAAATTGTTTTTTCTTTCAATAAAAGAAAACTGTGTTATCTTTATTTTGACTAGACTTACAAATAAGTACTTTCAAATAGTCAGAATATACCACCGGACTTGGAGGGTCGCTCTAGCTATGAAGAAACTAGGTAATTACTCTTTAAAACAATTAAAGCTCTTATCCTAGAGAAATCTTGAAAATTTACATCAAAAGCGTGATATATGTTCATTTTATGTTTCTTTCCCACCCGTCGCTAGGATCTCCGGGAGGCAATTTCCGCTTACCCTACAATATAAGCAAATCGGTCACTTAATGTATAGATTGTTTCCGCTTACCGTTCAATATAAACAAATCGGTCACTTAATGTATAGATTGTTTCCGCTTACCGTTCAATATAAGCAAATCGGTCACTTAATGTATAGATTGTTTCCGCTTACCGTTCAATATAAGCAAATCGGCCACTTAATGTATAGATTGTATCGCTTACCGTTCAATATAAGCAAATCGGCCACTTAATGTATAGATTGTATCGCTTACCGTTCAATATAAGCATATCGGTCACTTAATGTATAGATTGTTTCCGCTTACCGTTCAATATAAGCAAATCGGCCACTTAATGTATAGATTGTATCGCTTACCGTTCAATATAAGCATATCGGCCACTTAATGTATAGATTGTTTCCGCTTACCGTTCAATATAAGCATCTCGGTCACTTAATGTATAGATTGTTTCCGCTTACCGATCAATATAAGCAAATCGGTCACTTAATGTATAGATTGATTCCGCTTACCCTAAAATATAAGCATCTCGGTCACTTAATGTATGATATAATCAATATTAGTGTATTAGGACAGTAATGTTGTAGTTGACATTTTCAAATGTTGCTATAATATATCTGCTTAAATATACGTACCCAAAGTTATAATATATTAATATATTTTCGTCCATCGAAACGGTTGTATGTCTACATTGATTAAAAAGCTAAAATTATTGAGGTGTGATATAATAGTACTTTTTCGATGGCATTTATCGTTGAAACTTTCACGAATCGGTCATGTAACCTGTTACAGATATATATATATATATGTATATAGTTTAAAATGTTATACCAGGCGGTAGTTACGTCACTATTACATGATTCACATTTTTAATATCAATTTTAATTCACAATACATCTTACAAATTCCGCCTTAGCTGCCAAACACACAGTATTTTTACAACGTATCCTCAAATCAACTAAGGGTTGATAAAACATATTTTAGTTCGAAAACTTACTCCCAGAAACATATATAAAATTGACAGGTTTGAGATTCGTGCAAGTTTTGATATAAAGATAGTATAGGTATTGAGTAAATCGTTTTGTGTACTAAAAGTTCTTCAATACACTGCGTGTTGGTTCATAATTACGATTTGATTTTACGTATCTCCGCGATGTTATATTCTTTATTGGATTGTCAAATAACTTTCACACAATTTCTACGTTATATTTTCATAAGGTGAGTCATCATAAGGAGAGTATAGACCAGAGCATTAACTTGTAACAGAACAACGAGCCGCCGTATGATATGTTCTAGTGTATCGTCCTTTCACGAACCAAACGTCGAGACTTGCTTTGGAAACTGAACTTTCACCTGTATTGTACCACTCGTAAGAACGTTACATTACATAGATATGATTGAGAAAATGCTCTAGTCTTTATCCACCTTTGGTTAATAAGTATGTCGCCTCATCACCGTCCGGATCAACGTAGAAACAAATTTATGTAAATTACAAACTAATGATTAGATAGATAATTTATAATTGTGTATTTCAGACATTTCTTATTAATTTATCTTGGTTAAGAAGTTTAACTTACCAACTGGAGCTGTTACTGCTTGCGATCTCTTTGTGCGAGTGTAGCTAAGTGATGGATGCATGTAGCTTATAAATAGGTGTAACTTAGATCTCACGCTGACCACATATCAGAAGCAGGAGCGTATCTCAATATTTGGCGCCTAGGGTTTATAAAGTTTACCATCACAAATATAAATATTCGACAACATTTTATGTAGAACCAGATTTTCTCGTAAAATTCGTTGTGTATTAATAATTTTACAGGATATGTGTGACTCACAAAGGCGGATCTAGGGATGACCCCCTGGGCTGGGTCTACCCATTCAAGTGGAGGAATTCAGAACTCGTTTCGATAGAAAACAAAAGAGACAAGAAATTTGATTTAAATTACTTAGATGTATAAAAATAAAACAAATTTCTTTGTAATTGGATTTATGTTATTGTAATCAAAATTGGAGCGTGCCCTGCCTCGACCTCAACTTCACGACCCTCCTGGCTTAAAAGCTAGATCCGCCTTTAGTGACAAGCGCCCCGGGCCAGTCCCCCTTGGCCTAAGGGTAATACGCCCCTGCCTATGTGAAATGAGTGCATAACTTTGGTCATGTTCTTGTTCATCTCAAACGACGAATTAAATTGTATTGTTTGTTATGGTAGGATAGCTTACCTAACCTAACATAACCTGTTAGAATTTGACGTCAGTCAGCGGGTTGAACAGGCTAGCGGTTGAGACAAAGGGTTTAGTTTAGTTTAGTAGTCGTATACCGGGTCTTCTTACCTATGAGGTAACCAACCCTCGGAATTGATAGTATGTACTACATTACTAAATTAGCATAGAAACGAACAAACTGAACTTGTTAAATGTTAAATTCTTTTAGATGTAAGTATCACCGTGCAATTTACGCAGTAAATATATTATATATTGTTTGTTTGTTTTGTCATATCACATACCTTGCCTAGATATTCATATATGTATACTTAGCTGAGAAGGAGTGTACGGTCACCTCAGTATCGAAACTATATCGATGGTGCTACTAACTTGTATGGTGTGGCATTTTTTCTTTATCACTTAGGTATAATTATCTAATAGTTAATTTTACTGATATATAGTTAGCAATTAAAGTGACGGCATTTGTATAACGCGCAGAATTTGTGTTAAATATAGGGTTATATTACTTAGTGGGCAAATTGCATTGTTTATATTAAAATAATATAGCTATAATATAATAATAGCATTGATAGGATAGTGTATATATATATATTGTGGAACGAATTGTTCTTAGTTTTACAAGAGCTAGTGATTTTGCACGTAGGTTTTAGACAATACTGATTGCAGCAGGAGGATAATACGTAAGGCCTTCACCGCGAGCCGCCATCTTTGTAACAAAACAAATTCTGTAATATTAACGCCGATAACTTGATATACCATATTTTTATTGTACACAGATTATTGTCTACACAATTTTATGTAACTAGTTGAAACACTATTATCTATGGAACTTTGTAAAAATAGCTTGCGTCGGTTTCGGAATAATTCTGATAAGTTTTGTAACCATTTGTAACTATAGTATTAAAATAATTTAAAATTGTGTTTACATACAATGTTTTTGAATTTCCTTCCTCCCGCGTCAATGCGTGCAATGATGTTTCCATCTTTGTTGACCAAGTTAGGCTAGACTAGCAAGTAGTTACAGGATTCAGGATTTTGGGGTTAGAAATCATATGTCAAATACACCATAAAAAAGGACCTTTACTTTATCCCGAAATTTAAAGGGTATTTTTTTATTTTTTTTTCATAAGAACTTTCTCATGACAATAAAAAACGATGAGGTGTCATTGTTTGTAGTGTGTATCTGTGTCTGAAATATATCATGTTTGGGCTTATTGTAATGATCTCAATGAATAGTCTATACTTAGATAGATGGATGGTGATGGCGTAGGAAATAGTATTGAAGATAAATCAGAGATTTCGTGAGACAAGGGTTTATTACATCTTTAAAAAAAAATAATTTAAACATACTTTTTCTTTCTTAAATAATATCTATAGTTTTTTTAGTCAATAAATATATCAATATAATAAAAAATAACTTAAAAAATAATTAATGTAAACATATTTTTTCTTTTTTGTACATAATATTTATGGTTTTATTATCAATACTTAACATTTTTAAAATAGAATTGATTGACATAGTTAAGAAGAAGTAAGTAGATAAATATTTTTTATCTGTATTCCAGATAATAAAAACCGTGGATCCGGAGAAAAACATATATAGTTGAAGATAGTAAAGAAATTAAATTTGAATAATATAAAATTATAATAATATATAATATAAATTAAAATAAAATTGCGTAAAGTTCATAGTAAGAATTGAATACACTTATCTAGATTTAACTTAAAAAGTATTGCACGCGTTATTTAGATTTAACTTTTTTCACTTGTATCGGGGGAGGAGAAGTCGCAGTCTTGAAAAATAGCGCGTAAAATACCCCAATGCCGACAAGAGCGGCCGTTGCAATGACCGTGATATATTCCGCCCGGTTCCTGGAAAGTATACACAAGAACTCATGAAACGTAGATTCACACATTAACAGGAGAACAATGGCACATCTAGGATTTTAGTTTGGGAGGGGCTTGGCCTGTTTGACCCAACCCACGGCCGCGGCCGGGGATTTTCGAATCACGAATTTACTTTTTTTTATACCACTAAGGTGGCACACAAACGGACTGCCCTCCTGATGATAAGCAGTCACCGTAGCCTTTAGCCGCTAGCAATATCACTAACGAGTTGCCAACTCTGTTGTTGATGAGGACTCACTGTGCTAGGTGCATTACTAGGTACTAGCGCAGCGTATCCTCGTAGAGCACTGGCGACCTTACCCGCTATTACATTGACATTGATTAGGTACCTAAGTGTGGAGTGAACCCAGATGCTTTTGGGGAGTGGGGCTAACCTCTAGACCTTATATCTGCTAATACAGGCGATCTCTGCACCAATAATATGTATTATAGCAAACATCTAGGTTTCCGGTAGTCTATGGTATGTACGGGCACCAACTAAAGCCAGGATACTCCCTCTACGATCAAGATAAAAGGTAGCGTAAGCGAAGCGAAGTCCTTATTCGAGGATAAAAGGTGATTTTTGATAGGTCTGCATATCGATCGAGCTCCAGCGATTCATATTTTTAAACGACGTGTTACCGTTTACTTTACTTATTTTGGCTGTCTGTAAGGCGGAGGTACAGTACCCAGTCGGGCGGCTCCAGTTGAAAATCACCCTACCTCTCTTTAAAACCATTAAATTAAATAAAGAATAGCATATAATTAGAAATACATACTCGAATGGCTTCCCGCAAATGGTGTACCATGATTGCCCCTTGACTAATTTCTGCTGCGGGGCACAACGGAAGTCGTAATATCCCTCATCGTAATCGGCGAGGCAGAGGTATTTGCGCTTCTGTAATACCTGAAGCAACGAAATGAACATAATATAATTGCAATAATACTTATAGCAACCGTTTGCCAAATGGTGGGTCGCGACTCGATACCCGGAGGCGAAAATTAGATACGGGACTCAGCAGTGGCCCATTGGTTACAAACAACCATACACATCAATGTGACTTATTTGAAGGAGATGGCATGGAATATCGGTAGTGTCCGAGACACTTTCTGTGAAAGGGATGTACCGACGAAGTGCTCAGTTTTCCTTTATATATTTCTTTTATCAGATTATGTTATACTTAAAATTGTTAATACTAATATGTATGTATATATAATAATTAATGCTTGATATTATCGATATATAGGTAGTTTACGTACGTAGTTGTTGTTTCTTTAACGAAAATAATTTATGATACCGTTTTGTAATTTAAAAATAAATCGCTGAATGTGTTGCTATGCTCAAATCTCGAGAGCAGCTGTATAGATTGATTACTGAGTTACTGTAAAAGAAGCAAAAGATGAGGTGCAAAGTGCCATGGCGCTCTATACTCTCTGCCTACTCCGAAAGTATGTACCTATGTATTTATGAGACTACAAGATAATATACCTGGCCGAATGGCGTTGTGATAGTGGAGACCTCGTTGCAGGGACCCACCGGTTCGTGCAAACCTGACGATATTTCATTTTCAGGGTGACCGAATAACACTAGCAGCAGGTAAGTGACATAATGCAGCGCAATTTGCACAAACAGCAGGTAGTCCATTTTGGTAAGGCTGTGGAAAAAAATGCTGGTAACACTTACAATGAACTGGCAGTTGACACGCGAATGAAATTAGGTATTATATCTTTTGCAACCCTTGGAACCATACTTGGTACAGTAAGGTCATACAAAAAAGCTAGATATAACTTCGCAAACAAAGAGGTGACGTCGGTAAAAACTATGTCGAAAAGTGGACATACACAATTACACGCACTAACCCACAACAAATACAAAGAAACTACGACTTGCCCACGCACAACGCGACCAATCGCTTAGTCGAACTGATGGCAGGTATTTATTTACTCATGTGCTAATGGACCATAACCGTTACATTATTTTTTTAATTATAAATTTACGTCGTCTCGATACATATTTTTGATTTGAAAATAAAATAATTTTATTTAACGCCAGTTCCTTATTTATTCATACCTCAGAGTAGATATTAAACTAAGTTCTATACTTAAAGGAAAACTGTAATAGGTCCAATTCTGAATCGAATATTTAAAAATTAATTCGGGGTTCGCGCAAATAAAAAAGAATCCCATGAAATTGTAAACAAAATCAGAACGTTTGGAACTTTCACTGGCAGATAACGCTATAAGACGGCACTTAGGTTACTTTTGGTGTGGAATAACAAGTAGGTTACCGCGCAAAAAAAAATTCTACGCCTACGAAGTTATTAAGCTAATAAAATAGTCAGACTCACCTGTCCTTAGTTCTCAGTCTGTCGGCGACCAGGCCGTTAATAACGAAGGCGGCGAAGATAGAGAAGAGCACGAATACCGCGACCTCTGTGTGGATGCCGTAGGTGTCGTGGAGGGGGTGGTATACCGGCACGAACATCAGCACGCCTCCCGGCATGCCCAAAAACGATGCCACGATCAGCGACTTTACTTCAGCGGCAGCGCTATCACCAATAACATAATAGTCTTATTCATCTATCTATACAAATAAATTAGCTTTTTACCGCAACTTCGCCCGCGTACTAATATAATATGTAACCTATGTTACTTAGTGATAATATAGCATTCTGCTGGTGAAAGAATTTTGATTGTAATGGTAATGGCAATATGTCTGATCGCAACGTTCGTAGCTTAAAATAAACTTACCCTGCCGAATCCCACTGTGCCACCTTAGGTGCGAACCACTGCCTACTCTTATGAAAGAAGAAGGAGACACTAGCTGCGAATGTGGCGTGGAAATAGTATGAAGTCCAAGGCACCCAGTAGTGACGGTCGAATACGTTCGGGTCAGTGTCGTGCCAGGTCCAGTGCACGAACTTCACGCAGGTTATGTCGTAGGGCAGGTCTAGAAGAACTACCGCCAGGCCGACCGCAAAGTGCTCCGCGTATGCAGGCAACTTCAGCTTGGACACCGCATATGCCGCAATGTAGATAAACACAGGGTCTGGAGAATTGAATCACGATAAGTTTAGTGGTAATTTAGACCTTCGTAAGTGCCTTATTAGGGCCAAAAACGAATAAATGATTTTTGATTATGATTAAACGAGCTGCTGAAGTTTTCATTACTTATTTTTATGGGCCATCATCATTACCTACTTATATCACATTGGTACATTGTGTTTAGTATATCTGTTATACTAAATCTGTCTCTTTCCTTTTTCTCTCTCTACCGTGGGCAGTCTAACTGTGTGCAGGTGCTCCGCACAATATTCGTTGATTCTTGAGTTTTTGTATCACATTAGGCCAAGTATACAGTGAAATAAACGATTTAGTGAGTGAACAGTGTTTGTGTGTATTTCTACCAGCCTTAATATCCTTAACACATTGCTTTGGCAAATTGAATAACATGAAAAATATTATAAATATATAGAAAAGATAATAATTTAAATTTGTCATGAATTTATGTAGGCCGGTCACATACCCATGCCCATATGAAATAAAACTTGGTACTTGTACTTACAGAGGATCACAATGTAAAGTGGCAGTCTACCACCGAACAGCATGACAGGTGTCTGCGAGTGCCAGAAAGTGTCCATGTCCGTCATGATAATGTGCCAGATATTGTCCGTAAATAGGCCATGGCACAGCGCTGCCACCCACAGGTACGGCCAGCGACCACCCTTTCTGAATGCTGAAACATTCATTTCCACTAAAATCACCAAAGGCGGACCAAGTTCCGGATCTAGACCGCCGACCTGTATGTGCGGACCTTAGTAAACAGTACGTAGTAAGCGTAATGTCATTGTATTTAAAGGATTTAATGTATAAAATAAATCAATAGTACTTCACACCGGTCTTTTAATTTACTAAGCTCACCATAAGTTCCAGGAGGGCACTCATTTGCCACGTAATTTCTAAGGAATAACACTTACCATGGACTAGCGTGAGTAGTCCACCGAGGAGAATCACAGCCTGCGACACCAGGTAGGAAGGCTGTGACGCCCATAGCTCCTTCACATCGTTTACTCGCACGAGCCACTACGACATAACAACGTTAACTCAGATGGTGTACAAAAAGGAAAGGAGTCACTCTCCGTGCCGGCGTTAGCGTCTCAGTACGGGGGAGCGCGATGGGGAGACGGCCCAGGGCGCCAATATAAAAAAAAAATAGTTGGGCTCGAACACTTTCTAGGTCCGTGTTGTTGGCTCTGGGTAACGCTAAAGGAAAGGTAATTTTTTAATACAAGTTCATATTACATCAGCAAAAGAAATATAGGTACCGGTAATGATTTCCATAAGTGGGCGCCACAATATTTTTGCCCAGGGCGTCAGTGACCCTAACGCCAGTAGTCACTCCACCAGGGACCCTACACCCATATTATTAATAAGGATCAAGGACAAGGGCAGATCCAGGGGGGGTCATATAGACGAGGATTAGTCAGACCACGCTCCAATTTGATGACCCCCCACCCTGACTTTAAAGCTGAATGCGCCCATGTGGCATGTGCTTCTGGCGCAGTGAATCCTTGAAGCAAAATGGTTGGCTCGCGCTAGATACAGGTCGCGGCACGAAACTCTAGCGCTGAGCGAAACGTGGAGGGGATAGCTGCGCATGGGTACCATCGCGCACGCAATACAAATTAGTAATTTAATTGCTTAGTTAAAAACAGCAAAATAATGTTTTAATGTAAAGTCAAATAGTAAGTCTAGCGGTGAACAAAATGTGGAACTTAACTGCGTATGGGTACTGTCACGCACGCAAATATTACTTCATGTTACCTACAATATAATTTTTAACAAGTTTATGGGGAGTAGAAAAATAAATACACTATCGGATTTGTAAATTTTTATATTAAATACCAAATAATAAAAAAAATTATATTAAGTCCGAATTACATAAGAACCTACTGAAGTTTCTTCTCAGGATAGAAGAAACCTGCGAGTTCGGCAGGGTGTGGACATCAGACACCGCATTCTCCTTTCCGATATCTAGTCCGAATCAGACAATGGTCTTACACCTTCAATAGTATCCCAACAGGGCCTTTTGCTTACTGAGGGCCCCGGCTCAGGGCTGCTTCGGTCGTCGGCACTAACAGCGTCATCGTCATCAGACTCACCAAGGCTATCCTCTGAACTGTCACCATCAACGCGAATGATGAATTCTTCTGTAACCAAATCCACGACATGGTCACTCTTGACATATTGCTCTTCTATGTCCTTTACCTTTTGGCATAACTTTCCCCAATCCCAAGCACCCATCAGCAAAACTTTTTCTTGAATTAGTTCTATACATTTAGCAACACTCCACTTCACATTTTTACTGCCTACATATTGCTTTATGTCAGACCATGCCATTTCGATTGGATTTAGATCTGGGTGGTATGGTGGCAGTCTTAGCACTTGATGTCCTTGCTCTGCTAGTATCCTGTCAATTGAAAATGTTTTAAATCTATCTTTGTTAGCCCGTATTAAATTGTATAGTTGAGGTTTTAGTAGAGTTTCCTCATATTGTATGCCCTTTTCAGTAAGCCAACCCTGCATGTCAGCTTTTTTGGAATTAGAAGTGGGTGCAAGGTCCCATTGTTTATTATGGTATGATGCGTTGTCGACTACCACGACAGAATTAGGCGGTAAGTTCGGCAATAACTGTGTCCTCAGCCATTTTTCGTAGTTGTCGTAGTTCATATTGTCGTGGTAGTCGCCTGATTTCGCACCAGCTTTAAAAGTTAACAGTGCGTTCGGTATGAACCCAGCCTCTGATCCTGCGTGGACAATGACCACCCGCTGTCCTTTGGAGATAGGTTTTTTGAGACCTTTTGTAGTACCATCGGTCCAGGCTTTTGGAGCAGAGTGCGATGAATCTACGTAAGATTCATCTGTATATACGATGGGCCTTCCCTCTTGGCGATATTGTTTTATTTTGCGTAAGTATTCGATACGTAGTAAACGTATATTTGAACTTTCAATCAGTACTTTTCGATTGTTTTCAGTATTTTTCCACCGAAACCCTAAACTCTTAATTATTCGTCGAAGACTTCGTTCTGAGCCTTTGAAATTTATATCTTCCTCTAGCTTCTTTCTCAACTTTCCGACGGTGGGAAGTTCATTATTTGTCCTATGAAAGTTATGTATGCACCTCTTTATTAATCCTTGATCAAAGTTATCAATATCTGTGACCGGTTTTGATCTGGAGCGTTTTTTGCCTGGTGTTCTAAATACTGATAATAAGTCGGAATTATTGGCTTCAGTGGAGATTTTCCTTACCGTTGCTATGGACGTCTTTGTAGATTCAGCTGTCCTTTTCTGAATTTTCTGTAAGTCACTAATTATACTATTTAATTTTATATTTCCCGCCTGAATAACTTCTGCAGTTTGTTTTATTTCACTTATATCTACAGTGCTGCGGTCAGAATCGAGTAAAATACTCGCAGCTTCGCCAATTTCACTTTGAATTTGTTTCAGGGAATTAATGAAATCATTCGATTCCCTTTTCAGAAAACAATGCACGTCAAACACCATTTTCCGTGCCTGTCTTTTCAAAACAGTATTCCTTCTCGGCCTCGGCATTTTCACTGTTTAAAAACTGTTCAAACTTAATCAAACAGTGAATAAACTAACAAACACAACAAACAAATCAACAAAACAAACTTAACAAAAAACAACAACAAAAATTAACGATGACAACAAAACAATTCAGAACGCGACTGTACACTGGAAGTGCGCGGAGCGTCGTATCGGCACGGGGGACGGAGTACGACTGGAGAGCCAATCGGCGCAACGCACGCTCGCCCTTCACCCCTGTACCCCGCCAAGACACCTTATTTTTTACTTCTGCGCAATAACGGTCAGCGCTAGAGTTTCGTGCCGCGACCTATACACGTTGCAACAGTCGTACGTTTTTCTACCCACATATACCCACACATTTTCATAACCGAGTTCGCTTTAATGTTACAAACTATAATATATGAGCTGGGGGTAGTTCGTGAATTACACAAGAAACATTTCTCACAGATGTTTGATACTTACTAACAATGATATTATAAGGATTTACAAGTAATAACCATATTCAGAGGAGGAGTTTTTGGCGGGAATCAGGCGGAGCGGTTGAGATTTTTTCCAGTGTGTCGTAAATTGTGTTATAGTGATCTTTAATGTGTATTTTCGGTGTCGATATGTGCAGTAAAGTTTCATTTAGTGACTGATTTATAGGAGCATTGGAAATAATGCCATAATACGACTTTTGGGTTAAGTGATTTATCATTTTGGTCAATAGGTTACCTCTAATCCAAAGGCGTGTTATGATCTGCTACTGCCGTGGGTTGTCTCCAGAAACTCCTTTGGGCGTTAGAATGCATGACACTAGGCATTTTAATGCGGCAAACACGAGAAATTTTGCAACATGAAAATTCTCTAACACTCGACACTGGCAAAAATAGTCCCTGAAGGGATTGATTGCCATACTTAGGAAGAAGAAGAAGAAGATATTATAAGTATAACCTTTTTTACAAATATCATTGCTTACTAACGGTCGCCTTGTATTCAAAATTCGAACCACAATTTGAAATTTACAAACACGCTTTCACACGACATTCTGTAAGACTTGTAAACCAAAAAACGTGGTAGTGTGAAATTGTATTTTTATATTAAAATTGTTTATTTTTAATGCATATTATCAAATATATTAGCGTTCTCAACGCCTTCTCCATATAAACATTAACTGTACACAATTTCATATTCCTCCGTCCGCGTCCGTGCAATTTTCGTAAAAACTGGTGTAAACTATTTGCTCCACGTATTTATATTATGACAACTGCATTATAATACTGCACGTTAACCAATTTACAAAAATAATTCGTGAAATTTATTAATTTTATTCCTACCTACTTTTGAAGAAAATCGCATAGTATAGCAAGGCTATAATAGCAATTTAAGCTTTGCAATTATTCGCTCTTCGCTTTGGACTGCCGAGCTATTCGGACGTGACATAGTGTCTCCGCGTTAAAATGTATATCTAATAGGTCTCGATATAATTGACGGAAAGTGCGGTTGTACGGAGAACATCGATAGCCGCCCAGCTTACCTGACCCCTTCGCTCAGTTTCGCCTTGAGAGAGCTCAAGTTACGGTGGTTTGGTCGCCGTATGGCCGTTTAAGGTACCTGGGGTTGGACTGCATAAGTGCATAGTGCATACAACAACGTTGTGAATTGTTTACCTACGCGCTCAATACCTATTTACCGCAGACTGAGAATATGGAAGGTGCTATGGACAGATCGTACTCGGATCCGGACGTAAGTCAGACTCATCTTCAAAAAACTCCAACCGACTTCTTTATGACGCGTCAAAAAAGGAAGAGAATAGATGACTTCAGCTTAGAGTTTAGTAGTTTTAAAGAGGAAATGAAGGCGTTGATGCTCAGTCAGGAACAAAAACAAAATAAAATTCTGAAAGAGATTCAGCAAGGGAATAATGATACAAGGTCTGCTATAACTCTTTTAACATCACAAAATGAGGAATTCAAAAAGAAAATTTGCGATTTAGATAAGGTGATACGTGAAGATAAAAAATATATAACAATATTAGAAGATAAGATAGAAGACCTGCAAATGATGAGCCGTAAGGCAAATTTCGAATTAAAAAACGTACCAAAAAAGTCACCCGAAACAAAAGAAGACCTCTTAGAAATGGTTACTTGCCTATCAAAAAATGTGGGATGTATCTTAAGTAAAAACGACATAAAAGATATTTACCGTGTGAGAAGTAAGAAAGATGAAGTTAAAAATACGCCTATTGTAGTAGAAACGTCTTCCACATTAATAAAAAATGAAATGCTCAAACTGAGCAAGACTTTTAATGTCAAACATAAGACGAAGCTGCGAGCACTGCACTTAGGACTACGGACGGCTGAAGATACTCCAATTTATATATCAGAGCAACTAACAGCTAAAGGCTCTCGACTTCATTTTCTGGCCCGGGATCTGGCAAAATCCGGAAGGTACAAATTCTGCTGGACTGCATATGGCAAAGTTTATGTAAGAAAAAACGAAAACTCACCTATTATTTCAATAAAATCAGAAAGTCAGGTGCAGCAATTGCTACAACATGATTGACTAGGCTTTGTAGATCAGGTTAAAATATGGTTACAATGTTCCTGTAGTTTATATGATCAAAATTTAGTTTCCAGTTTTTGTCAAAATTTAATTTCTAGTTATTTTCTAAATTTAAAACCCAGATATTGTTCAGTATTATTTTTTAGTATATACATATATCATCAATTTTATAACTGTCATATACGCACACTTACACATTTCAAAAACACACTTGAACACCTCAGTACAAAACAACATCATACTATGTCCAGTTATGCATTTCTACTATCAATTTTGTGAAAACTATGACTCATACTCAAACTTAATGAACGAATATGACATACATTTTTTGGTATACAACTGCAGTTCTTTTATGCTCGATTATGGATAATAATTCCCTTTATATTTTGAATGAAATGGACGATATTAATATTGCTCAAAGTATCCAATGTGATATTGAAGATCTTAATCAAAAAATATCTGTTGCACATAATGATCTCAAAATTTTCTGCCAAAATATAAGAAGTGTTTATCGTAATATTGATGATTTTATCTTAACTATTAGTGCAACAAATATTATTTCAGACATACTTATTTTAACTGAATGTAGAATACAACCTGATAAACCAATTCCTTCAATAATAAATTATACATCGTATGCAACAAATCACCATTTAAATCAAAACGATGGAGTGGTCGTGTATATAAAAAATGGAACCATAACAACTAACATAAAAGAAGTAAAATTGAGACATGCGTCGTGTCTGCAGATAGATACAAATAATAATTCTTTGTTATGTATATACCGTTCTCCATCAAACATCCATGCTGACGCTTTCATAAATTCACTAAATTCACACTTGGAAACATTAACATCTCGCAAAAATATAATAATAACAGGCGATATAAATATTAGTCTAATCTCAAAGGAGACGGAGCAAAATCATGAGAGGATAAATAGAGTGAGTTACCTAAATATGTTATCTATACATAGCATAATGCCAGGACACATTTTACCAACTCGAGAAGGTCTTGATCATGTTATGATAAAACTTGATAAAGAGAAAGAATCAGCTAAAATCGCGGTATTAAACACGAGTATAACCGATCATCTAACAATATTTATAAATCTATCTGGCAGGAAAACAAATAAAAAATATAATAAAATAAAAATTGTTACCGATTTTAATGCAGCACTTTGTAGCTTAGCAAAAAAGAATCTTGCAGAACTGTTATACTGTAATGAACCCAACTATTTAGTTGAACAATTGGTTGACAAAATTTCAGAATCTCTTAGGGAGAATACTAGTTCTGTACAAGTTCCAAGAAACAACCGTAATATAACGGATAACTGCTGGAATTCTACGTTGCATTAAAAACAGAAATAAGCTCCAAAAAAAGGTAAGGTTAGATCCTCATAACGAAATAATAAAAATAACTTATAAAAGATATCGAAATTTCTGTAATAATTTGATTAAAAAACTAAAGAGAAATTACGAACGAACACAATTGACTAAAGCTACTAAAAATTCTAAACTTCTCTGGAAAAATATAAAATCAATAACGCACTCAAATAAAAGAAAAACCGATAATTCAGAATTACTAAATATAAAATCAACTCCGGCAGAGTCTGTTAATTATATAAATCACTATTTTTCAAATATAGGAAAAAAGTTAGCAGAAGAGATGTTAATTAACAATAAATTACCGAATCAAAATACAGCTGGCATTAATAATACACAAGTAAATTCTTTTGTTCTCTTAGACACAGACCTACAAGAAGTGCATGATGTTCTTATGAGCCTTAAGTCGGAGAGTGCACCTGGGTGGGATAATATCCCAACTAGCTTTCTTAAATTGGCTAAATATCACGTACTGCCAGTTATATGCCACCTGGTAAATCTATGCTTCTCTACAGGCGTGTTCCCTTTGTTTTTAAAGAAATCGATAATAACTCCCGTCCATAAAAGTGGTGACATAAAAGATGAAAACAACTACAGACCAGTGTCGGTACTGCCGTGTATTTCGAAAATTTTAGAAAAAATAATGAACAACAGGCTTATCAAATACCTTAAAAAATTTAGTATAATAGCTGACTCACAATTCGGATTTCAGAGTGGCAAATCTACTGAAGATGCTATTACTGCGGTTACTTCCTTTATAGTAGATCAAGTAGACCAAGGACGTAAATGCGTAGCTGTATATTTAGATTTAAAAAAAGCGTTTGACACCGTTTGTGTCCCCATTCTGATACAAAAACTTCACAACATTGGTATTAGAGGCATACCCTTAGCTCTTCTTAAAGACTACTTAAGTAATAGAAAACAAAGAATCAAGATTGGGGAACACATTAGTGAGGATGCAGATATTACATACGGCGTCCCTCAAGGGAGTGTGTTGGGACCTACTTTGTTTTTAATATACATAAACAATTTATGTAATCTAAATCTATCGAACTGTTAGCCCGTGGAATTAAACAGGCTTTTTAAAAAAGAAAAGTTTATTAAACACACTTGGATTTGGACGTGGATAAATATCTTTAGGCAACCGCTCTGTTTGGAGGATGGAATCAGACTGACTAATGATGGCTAGAGCAAAGGGACATCGAATCATATTGCTGACAGTAACGTTTTGTATACTCAGCATTAACCCTTACAGATCTTGGGTATAACACCTCCCCCTTTAAGAGGAGACTTTGGGGTTGGATCAAAGTCTCTGATTTAAATTCTAGTTCTAAGAGGAGCGACGGGACTAGTCAATTCTATTTCAGGGTCTTGTTCGTCTGTAATGTCTACTGTTCGTGGGGTGAGTTGAGGTGGTGATCTATTTAAGTTAAGCTTAAACTGGAAGGGTCGGTTGCTGCCAGATTTACATGGAGTTAATTTCTTTAAAATTATGTAACCTATGATTAATATAATAAAGAAGAGTATAATGATAATAAGTGTGGAATAGTGTGTCCCATATTTTACGATGTGCGGGCTTTGCTGGTTTTCAATAGATTCCAATCCTTTCAAGATGGAATTTATTCCCATTTTATTTACTGAATTAAAATCATCTAAATCTATATTTTGCAAGTGAATAGGGGAAACACTATTTACTACATCATTTAATTTTATTAAGTTACAACAAGTGTCATTGATTAAACTAAATTCCGGTATATGATTTATAGGTGAAGTGATATTGAGAATATCATATTTGGGTATCAATGTTGTACTTTTACAATAACCAATACAACCTTTGGGAATACTAATAATACCTAAGCCCACAATATTTGTTTCATATAATTTAGAATTAACACAGTCAATTGAAATTTTGATAGGTTCCGATTGTACATAAATCCACCTATTATTCTTTAATGGTTTCCAAATGTCTAATTTTCCTAATATTACTTTTGTTTCACACTGCAACGGTTTTTCACTGATAACTTTCGATAATAGTTCACTTTCACATGTGGGTTTTGCGTCAGTAGAGTACACGTTTTCAATGTCACAAATGAAGTTTCCAGGGCTCACAGATTTACATATATTTAGGTCGTTGAAGATGCTATATTGGGATTTGTCCTTGGTCATTGCTATGTATTTGTTATTAGGTATAATTAGGCTGAATGACTCTGGTTCCTTAGGGTTATGAGGTGTAGGAAGTGCAATGTTGTGGAACAATACATACTCTTTGGTGTTTACCAGCGGCACTTGCAGAACAAATACAATCTTATTACTAGCATAATAACATATTAACTTAGAAATATTGAAAATAAGATAAATGAAATTAATATCTAAGTTTACAGGCAACTCGAGGTCACTGGGTAAATGTCTGTAACTATCGGCAAGCTCTTTGTGTAATTGACTCGGTGTTATTATTGCAGGATGTAAGATATTTTGGCTACTAAATAAGACGGCGTTAATTACGTCTTCTAACTGAAATGATAAGGTAAGTATTGATGTTTCCAGGATATCTAATATTTCATTGATATTGGTAAGTAACTGTAGTCCATTTGTCATTTCGGTGATATTTTTAACATTCATTGAGAGCTTGTCGATGGCTTCTTTGAGGTTAGCTTCATTAATTTTAATTTTATTTAAGGTGTTATTATAATTGGATAATATCGAAGTAGTAACCAAGATATTTTGTTTCATTAGTGAAGCTAACTGTTTTTCATTAGTCTGTAAGGACTTTATTGCTTCATCATACCTTATTCCATCATTTTCGTCTAATGATCCAAAAATTTGCTTAATGATAGTACCGATACCTCCTATCCATGCACTACGCTTAGTCCTATTGTCTACTAAATGTGAGATGGAGGTAAACTCTTTACTCATGTCCTGGAACCGCGCCGTCATTGGTTGTAACAGACTATGACATTCCGCGTTAATCTCGATAATTCGGGTTTGACTACACAAGTGTCTTGTGGTTTCTAAAGCTACTTCAATGTTCCTAACATGGGGCCCAAAATGAGAAATTTTTAATTGTACATTGTTAATTTTAAGTTTCCCTAGGTAGTCGAAATAGAGGCCTGAACTTGTGGTAATCGGCTGGATGAAATCCGGTTGGGGTTCTCCCCGAGCTGAACTGTAAAATAATAATTACTAAAGTAAGTATATAATACTTTATTTTATTTTATGACTTATATTATTACTAATAATATTAATACTAATGTGTATCTTTTATGTTTCAGGTCCATCGATTGGTGGTTCAACACCTATGATATCTGAATCTTCTCAAGGTAAGTATAGTATATATTTTACAGGTTATTTCCGACAACTTCGGCCAGTTTCACTTGGTCGAAATGGTGCGTAACATGACGCCTATTGATTAACAAGGTAAGTGTATTATTACCATTAACTTTAATGACCTTGTAAGGGCCCTTCCATTGGGGCGAGAGTGCTTTACGCATTCTTAAGTGATTCTTGAGGTAGACATAGTCTCCCGCTTTATATTTTACTGGACGAGTACGTGTGTCGTAATAAGATTTAGAATATTCTTTAGATTTAATTATTGAACCGAACGCTTTTTCTCTTGAATGTTTTAAGCGACTCTGGAGCATGCGCACATAGTCCGGATAGGTAGCACCTGGGGCTTCTTCATAGATTGAACTGGGAATTAACGGTTTGTTACCGAACATGAGCTCGAAAGGAGTATAATTGGTTGTTGAATGGGTAGTCGTATTATAGGTAAGCATAGCAGTATAGATATAACGGGGCCAATTCGATTGCTCTGGGTCCACGAAAGACCTTAAATATTCTTTAAGGGTGGAATGGCTCCGTTCTAGGGCACCCTGGGTTTGAGGGTGGTATGGAGAAGACCATAGGTTTTTAATCTTTAAGAATTTACACGTTTCTCTAAATAATTCAGATGTGAAGTTAGTACCCTGATCGGTTAAAATAGTTTTAGGGATGCCAAATATGGAAATGTAATGGAGTAGACACTCACTTGTTTCCTCAGCTGTCGTACTACGAATAGGATATGCTGAGGAGAATTTGGTAAGATCATCTTGTATTGTTAATACATATTTAAGCTTTGCTGGACCTGCTTCGGGCAGAGGCCCGACGATATCTAACGATATTCTCTGGCAAGGTTGAGTTGAAGTACTAGTGATCTGCATCGGGGCACGATTTATTTGCCTAAGAGCTTTATTTAATTGACACTGCGGACATTTCTTTACGAAGTTTTCAACGTCACTACGCATGTGCTTCCAATAAAACATCTCTTGGATCCGTTTTAACATTCGACTAGAACCGAGATGTCCGGCAATAGGGATGTCATGATTTTCTTTTAATATTTTAGGGATTTCAGAGAGTGATGGATATATAATCTTATCCTTATATATATGTATAGTTATTCCTGAGTTATTGAAGAGATAAAGGAACATGTTGTAGATTTTAACAAACTGGTGAGTGTCAAAAGGATTTCTAAATTCTGTAATGGCTACATCTTTAATAGTGTTGCCATTAGGATTTACGACTAATTCGTTCCGGAGGGATTTAAGGCTTTTGTATATATCTATGTAAGAGGACTTGTCAAAATGATAGACTTTAAAGAAAAGTAGATAATAAGTTCTGTCGTTATCACTGAAAGATAGGAATGAATTCAGAGTTCTTTCTTTATTTATGATTTCTGTATTATCAGGTATGCTGTCAAGAATACTTTGGATGAATGGGTTGGACTCATCGAGATCAATGGAAGTAGGTAAGACAATGATTTTACATTTTGTTTTAGTTATATCTTCATTGTATTCTAAAATTTTTGTGTCAAAGGTACTGTCGCTTTTAGACATTGTTTTCAGGAATGAAGAGTAGTCATCGTCAGGTAGGTTTAAATCTAGGAGGTCGCTTGGAGATGAAATAGGATCTGCAACAACGTGATCGTCAGAGGGCTGTATTGATTCAGGTGAGTTATTTATTTCAGGTTGATCATCCCTTGGGGTATCGGGAGCGTTGGAAGGTAAGTTTGAGTCGGTGATTACATCTTCACCAAGGTTATGAAAAGGTGAGTCAATTTCAGGTAATATCACAACGCCTTCGTCGGGTCGTAAAGAGTCTGGAGATTGAACAAATAATTCATCAGGATTGAACGAAGGTGGTGTGAAAAGTAAGTCCATCAAGTCCCTATCTGGTTCATGTCTAGGAACACCTTCTACATTAGGATTATTTTCCGGAGAGCTTTCAGGTTGGATAGGATTCACTGGGAATCGAGACAGGGCATCGGCGTTTGTGTTAATTTTGCCCTTTTTATATTTAATGTCATACTCAAATTCCTCTAGTTTCAAACGCCACCGGATAAGCCGTGAACCTGGATCTTTACATCTGAATAGCCATTCCAATGGCTTATGGTCCGTCAGGACTGTGAATCGATGCCCATATAGATAGGGTCTGAATACCTTTGTACCGAAGATAACGGCAAGACACTCTTTCTCTGTCACACTATAATTGCATTCGGCACGATTAAGTGTGCGAGATGCAAAAGCAATAGGACGATCCTGTCCTACTGGTCCCTGAGATAAGATGGCTGATATTGCGAATTGGGAAGCATCACAAGTTAGGAGGAAAGGTCGTGTAAAATCTGGATATGCTAGAATTGGAGCAGAGGTTAATTTATTTTTTAACGATTCGAATGCGAGTTGCTGTTCATTACGCCAGTCGAATGGGATATCTTTCTTCAGAAGAGATGTGAGGGGTTTGGCGAGTTTAGCGAATTCAGGGATAAATCTTCTATAATACGATACTAACCCCAGAAAAGATTTAATATCCTTTGGAGACTTAGGGGTTGGATATTCGGATACGGCTTTAGTTTTTTCAGGATTCGGTTTTACGCCATTCTCATTAATAACATGGCCTAAATACGCTACTTCCTTTCGAAGGAACTCGCATTTCTCCGGTTGGAGTTTTAGATTGAAATTACGAATTCTGCTAAAGACTGAGTTTAAATTGGCAATGTGGGAGGTAAGATCAAAGGAATAAATGACAATATCGTCGAGATAGACAAAGCAACGCGTGCCTTGGAGCCCAGAGAGGCAGTTATTCATCAATTTTTGGAAGGTAGAAGGGGCATTTTTGAGTCCAAACGGCATCCTATTGAATTGATAATGTCCCTGAGGTACAGAGAATGCAGTTTTAGGAGCGTCCTCGGGAGAAATAAGTATTTGATGAAAACCGGAAGTGAGATCTAACGTTGTGAAATATTTACTATTTCCTAATTGATCAAGAATTTCTGAAATTTGCGGAATAGGATAAGTTTCACCTATGGTGATATCGTTTAACTTTCGGTAGTCAATAACGATACGCCATTTACGTTGGCCTTGTGAGTCTGCTTTTTTGGGTACAACCCATATTGGCGAACTCCAGGGGGAAGAAGAAGGCTCTATGATATTTTGCTCGAGCATTTTATTCATTTGTGATTCTACTTCCTTCTTATGACATTCTGGGAACCTATAAGACTTAGTGTGAACAGGAATATCGCTACTAGTTTTAATATGATGCTTGATAGCGGAAGTGTGAGTAAGCTGGTCATTAGGAAGACAGAATATGTCTGAGAAATGAGAGCAAAGTTCTACAAGAGCGCTCTTTTCTTCGCGATTTAAATGAGACATTCGCAATGAGCTAATAACCTCATCAGTTCGTTTGGATGCTTCTCTAGTTGATGGATTGACTGGATACGCGGTACAAGACAAAGGTATGACGTTCAGGGTTAAATTAGTTTTGACGTTAGCGTATGACTCTGATGTATTAGCGACGGTTACATTAATACGATTATTGTCTTTTAGTTTTACGATGCAGTTAGATATAAGAAGGGTTTCGGAAACGTGTTGATCTAAAATTAGACCTTCTTTAATTTGAGTTTGTTGAACTGAGCATTCTATAACGGCTTCAGTACGGGGTGGAATGACGAAGAAGGGCTCAGTGAACAAAAGTTTTATTTCGTCTTTCCCTATCTTCAGGATGTCATGTGTATAATCTATTTTACATCCAAACGCGGTTAGAAAATCTGTACCAATTATGCCATCATAGGGTAAGTTAATATCTTGAACAACATGAAACTTGAACGTCAAGAATTTATTATTTTTTAGTTTTAATTTTAACTCAAAGTGGCCTATGGTTGCAGTTGCTTCTTCGCTAGGGTCTATGCCCTTGATTTTAATAGATTCTTTTATTAGCTTTTGATGACTTGAGATGGCTGATTTTTTGAGTAAACATATGGCGGAACCGGAATCTACTAAAAGAGAAAGAGGAATGTCTGAGGATTTTGAGTCAAGTAAGACATGTGGTAAAAGTCGTTTTGTCGTGTCAATAGTCACTTCATATATACTTTTATTGGCTGTATTAGAAAACGATTTGGTTTGCTGTTTATTTGGAAGGCTGAGAGTTTGGGGCTGATTACCCTGTTCGTGAGCCTTTGAGGAAAGGGCGTTTATTGGGGGCTGGTTACCCGAGTGGTCCCTGATAGATGAGGAAAGGGCGCTTATTGGGGGCTGGTTACCCGAGTGGTCCCTGTTGGAAGTTGAGGAAAGGGCGCTTATTGGGGGCTGGTTACCCGAGTGGTCCCTATTGGAAATCGAAGAAAGGACGCTTATTGGGGGCTGGTTACCCGAGTGGTCCCTGTTGGAAATTGAGGAAAGGGCGCTTATTGGGGGCTGGTTACCCGAGTGGTCCCTGTTAATAATTTGATGTATTAGAGTGTCGGCTTTTGTATTTCGTCTCGGGCGACACCGGGGCGAGACAACTACTCGTTTTTTAAAGATTCGTGAGTGATATCGACTTCATCCTGGCCGACATCCTCGTTGGGCTGTTCGAGGTAATTCACCCGTTGGGATGGCCTGTAAGGGCCTTGGCTAGGTTTATAAGATTGATAACCTTGATTTTGGGGATTATTAAATCGGTTATTGTTGTATTCCCGTTTCTTACACTCGGATATATCATGTCCAGCTGTCTTACAATAACGACAATATAAGTTAAAGTTTCCTTGCGTGGTATTATTGAAGGATTTTCGGGGAGAGAAGGACTCGTTAAAGTTTTGCCTAGACGGGCCGGCCTTAAATTTATTGTTGCTACTAATAATAGGTTTTTGATCCGGCTGCGGGCGTCTATACAGCGTCTGCTGTATACGCTCTTCAGAAATAGCAAAATTAATTGCTTCATTTAATGTCCGAGGTGATCTACATCTCACAATGTTGGAAATGCGAGGGTGAAGCCCCATGAGAAAGTGATGGAGGGCAAGGTCCTCCATAGCCGCAGTACGACCGGGCAATTCCTTGGCTTTAACGTTGGACAGTGAGATTTCGGTCAATAACTGCGAGAGGTAGGTCTCCATGCGTAA
The DNA here is from genome assembly GCA_951449985.1 of Falcaria lacertinaria. Lineage (NCBI taxonomy): Eukaryota > Metazoa > Arthropoda > Insecta > Lepidoptera > Drepanidae > Falcaria > Falcaria lacertinaria. Next base: position 1,683,112 of record OX602108.1, read on the forward strand.
TGAATACTGACTTACATTTTCCTGCAGGCCCTGCCTGCTTTCTTGAAGATCGGCAAGGAGATGCGAATAATGTTTCCGCTCACTAAATTGTGAAACTAGGAACTCCTTGAGTTGGTCCCATGATGAGAATTCTTTGATGGAACAGGCTATTTCTGCCTTTCCGTTCAATTGGCTGATTATAAATTTAAATAAGATAGACCTTTGGGCCTCTGAAGCTAGCTCGAATGCGTTATCGCAGTTTACCAGGAACGAGTTAAGAGTTTCCCTACTGCCATTATATGGTTTGATAAATTTGAATAGGATATTAAGGTCTAATTCTGCCATTGCAAGAGCTGCGGCGGTTTTCCTAGTAAGGCGAGGTGAACCGACAGGAGATTTAGCTGTATCACTTGTGACCTGTTCCGATACTGGGATATCGATGTGTAATTTACTTTCTTCAGCTTTTAATACTTTTGGCATAATTAATTTTCGGAACAAAATTGAAAGGACAAGTCACAAATAATAATCACAAAATACAAATTACAATTTATAAAATGCACGTGGAATATTATAATGTAAATTTAAAAGAATAATTATGTAGCGGAACCCTAAATTTATTCTCAACCTAGTCTAAACAATGACCAAGGACTCACAGTGTCAGCAGTGCGTAGGCGGACGATAAGAGCACGGCGACGGCTGGAGACATTCCGGAGAGATAAGGCAGCTTGCACGACGAGTCGTCCAGCGAATTAACACGATGTTTCGACGAGATGAATTTGTTTGATTTCAGATGCAGGATTTCACGGAGAACACGATGCAGGATGCGAGCACGGTAGGTATCTTGCAGGTTGGAGCTTGGAGTAACTTCCTCAGGACGAGCAAATCCCTTCCAGGATTTGGCAGGATTTTCGTGACGACGGGATTATAACGGTAAGTGTTTTTATTTCACTTTTATTCACTTCACTTTCAAGTTTTATTCACCACACAACACAGGATAAAGTAAGTACACTTTTAATTAAGTATTAAGGATCCGGAGCGAGTCTGCAGAGCGATGCCTGGGCACTGGGAATTTCCGGATCCCACCGCTGCCACCAAATGTTAGCCCGTGGAATTAAACAGGCTTTTTAAAAAAGAAAAGTTTATTAAACACACTTGGATTTGGACGTGGATAAATATCTTTAGGCAACCGCTCTGTTTGGAGGATGGAATCAGACTGACTAATGATGGCTAGAGCAAAGGGACATCGAATCATATTGCTGACAGTAACGTTTTGTATACTCAGCATTAACCCTTACAGATCTTGGGTATAACAGAACGCTAAAAATGTTTCCTATGCTGACGATACCGCTGTTGTGTTTTCAAATGCTACATGGGACAAAGTACGCGTACAAGCTGAACATGGTCTTCTCAAAATAAACCAGTGGTTGAAGCAAAACCTACTTACTCTGAATGCCTTAAAAACAAATTATATGTGTTACACTATTTATAATAGAACCCAACCTAAAAGCGATTTCAGTATAAAACTCCATAAATCTGATACTATACACAACACTTATTGTGATTGTACAGTATTAAATAAGGTAAATTCAACCAAGTATTTAGGAGTTCATATTGATCAGAGACTATCTTGGTTTACCCAAATTGATGCTGTTGGGGCTAGGATAAGAAAATTGGTTTGGATTTTTAAATCACTAAGATACGTTGCACCTCAACAACTACTAAATAAAATATATATTGCTTTAGGTCAATCGATTTTATCGTATTGTTTGCCAATTTGGGGGGGAGCAGCTAAAACAAAATTTATAGAAGTTGAAAGGGCTCAGAGAATATGTCTGAAAGTTATGTATTTCAAGTCATTTAGATATCCTACTAATGAACTATATTCAATAAGCCAGCTTTTGTCTGTCAGAAAACTTTACATTGTACAAACAGTTCTAAAAGTTCACAAAGATACACCATATGATGATAAAGTTCTAAATAAAAGAAGAAAAGATAAAGCAATTGTGGTACAACCTGTCAAGAGTTCTTATGCTAGCAATCAATTTGTTAACAGATCAGCACGATTATACAATGATATTAACAAAATTTTGAATATCTATCCAAATAAATATTACGAATGTAAAAAACAACTAACCAGTTGGATACTTACTAAAAACTATGATGAAACTGAAGCACTATTATAAACTAATAATTAACAATAATATTTATAATAACTAGGACAAACACACAGGCACATACACACACACACTATTATTGAAATTGGAAATATTTCATTAAAAATATATATACATAGATATAAGTTTTGAAGTATGGATTGTTATGGATATGGAAGAGCGGGGTCTTCTGACACAGGTATTCTTATATCTAATAGAAGGCCCCAATCTACAGTAATCTAAGAAATTATTGGTTACAGAAATAAAAACTTATTATTATTAAACTTATTATTATTATTATTATTCGCATGTATTAAACAAATAGTAGATAAAATCGACAGTAAAAATAATATCGCAATGATAAATAACTAAAACAATTATCTATCTACACTTACCGATAAACTGGTGCCGGCCATAATGTTAATGATTGCAATAAAACGGTTTAAAACGCGTGCTTCTCCTTGAACACCTCACGAGCAAATGGTGACAAATGGACATCCGACGAAGCTTTGATCGCGAGACACCTATCACGCGTAGAGATGCGTCTACGCCTAGGCAACTTATCGACATATTAAATATATTCTGTAGCCCAAGAAGAAGGCGATACGAAAACGTAGTCGCAAGACTACGGCTTCGACTAATCTTAATTGGAAAATGAACAGCGCTGCGCCGATGAAGTGGAACTAAAAAATATTATGAAAATTTTTACATTTCGCGAGTTACGTTTTCGAATAGGTACGTCGCGGGACGTCAAAAAATCTGTGCCGGTCGGCTTTTTCACAAGTTATTTATTATTATATGTATTTAAATGACCTTTTTACCTTTAATAACGTTAATTTCGGCACTTCGTTCAATACTTTTAGCGACTAAACAAACAGGTTGTTAAGAAATACTTGTAATAAATTTAAGGACAAATTTCGTGCCGATGTTAATTCTCGTCATCGTAGCAATAGTTAACGTATGCACATATTTAGATAGAAGTCTAACTAAACTATGATTAGACCTCTCATGTTGTCAACATAAGAAGGCCCGGTATTTTTATCGCAAGCTACGCAATGAAAGTCGTTACAAAAGACTAAATCTACCTATTTGATGTAGTGTTGTGTTTCTGCGGTAAGTTAGGTTGCCAGTGCTCCACTAGGATACGCTGGGCTAGTAGTAATGCTGCTAGCACAGTGAGTCCTCATCAACAACATGGTTGGGAACCCGTTAGTGATACACCTGGTATTGCTAGCGGCTATAGGCTACGGTGACTGCTTATCGTCAGGTGGATCGTATGCTTGTGTGCCACCTTATTGGTATAAAAAACTAAATTAATAAGGCATATTAAGTTTCGAGGAAATTCTATTTCCACAGCAAACCCTGTAAATAATAAAGGTTATTTTGTGACCATAACATTTTTAAAAGCCTTATTTCGATACGACGCGAGACCTGTCTATCTATATACAATAAATATATACCTATATACCTATCTATATAAAAAATCACCTTCACTCTACGGGTCGTCGTATCCGCATGAGTATCCGTGTTAAACACCGTTGGTCTAATTAGTCTAGTAGTTAGTATACGTGACTGACTACGCTAGGTGTCGCGGGTTCGATTCCCGCCGCAGCAAACATTTATAATATACAATTTTGTTAGTCTTTTTTTGGTTGTCTTTTTACATTGCTCGTCAGTAATGCGTTGTTACGGAAAAAATACACGAGCGTATGCTATCTACTTTGCCGATATTTTTTTTAAGATAGGAGCCGATACGCTTACAGCACTATCAGTGTGTGACGATTGGACGGTTGTAGCTACGTGTCTTCGCGCCGTGCCAACATTGCCAACGCGTGCCACATGGGACCGTGTCTGCAATGATGGCTGCTTTATTGTTTGCCTACCGAAAGATCTATTATATCTAATAAAAAAGGTACATATCACTTTACGAACAACGAAGTGACGCAGGTTTTTGAGCATGTAGTGCGTGGGCAAGGCGTAGTTTTAACTAGCGTCGCTTCGTTGTTCGCAAATTTCCATATACCTTTTTTTTCTGAGCTACCGACACATCTATTATTGGTACAATCATGTATATTTGACTTGACTTATCGGCCTGTGTCTCTCTGCTGAAGATATGCCTCGCCCTCACTACATGTGTACAAATAAAATAATATAATTGAAGTGTCTGTGTGTAAATATCAAATAACAGCTTTTACTAAACGCATATGAAATTAAATACGACTGGTTGACCTATTTTGACGGGACTCGACTGGCAGAAAGCTGATGTCATAAGGAGTAACTTAGGCTTTATTTATTTTGTGAAAATATTTAGGGTACCGCGCCAAAAAAAAAATCCATGAAATTGTGAACAATATCAGAGTTCATTCGTATGAAGTCGCGGGTACAGCTAGTTCTACAATATAGAAAAGAAAAATATCTTTATTCCACGACTGCAATATTTCTCATTAATCTATATATTTACTTCTGAACTTCTCGAATATTATAAAGAGGTACCTACTATATGTTTGTTTGTGTGGAGAAATATCTGGAATTACTAATACAAGACTTATTCGCTAATGAAAAGCTAGGTACCCTTCGCCCGAGTATATAAAAACGGCTATCCTCTGAACATCACTATGCATATTTAATAAATCAATATATATTTCGTGTAAATTGTTTATTTAATAGGTAGCTAGCTACACAACGATTTCAGATGAGTATTTTATCTTCTTTGATACTTTATAGAGCGTTATTATTCTTCCCTAGTCGGACGGTAGTCGGGTTTTTGTTTTCGAACGTATTTATTGTAACTACAAGAATGGTTGATAAAAATTCAGAATCAAACAAGGTTTTCCTAATGAGTTTTTACGAATAGTACCAGTAGGTAAATTGTATTATGCTATTTATTTCATAATTGTTATGTACCAAACGTGGGTCGTACTATTTAGGTATACTAAACCTGCCTGCTAACAAAGTATACCAAAGAGAATGTTGCCTTTTCATCCATAATACTTACCGTCCTGCTTTTTCTTTATCTAATATATAAAATTCTCGTGTCACAGTTTTCGTTGCCATACTCCTCCGAAAAGGCTTGACCGATTTTGATGAAATTTTTTGTGCTTATCCGGTATCTATGAGAAGCGGCCAACATCTATTTTTCATCCCCCTAAATGTTAGGGGTAGTCCACCCCTAATTTTTTTTTTTTTTAGACCGATTTCAAAAATTCTTTCACCGTTAGAAAGCTACATCATCACTGAGTAACATAGGCTATATATTATACTACCTGCCCGCCCCGGCTTTGCACGGGTAGACAAAATATTTGATATAAAAGTCTACCCGTGCGAAGCCGGGGCGGGCCGCTAGTTAAACCATAAAATATTCCTTATTTCCCACAAGTTCACGGGCCCTGTCTAAGTAACAAATGGACTCACAAAATATATATCTTGTCATGGATCAGTTAGTGTACCTAATTATGCAATATGCCAGCTATTTCAAAATTTAAGACAGTTTTTACACATCATTTTTTTAAATACCTACTTTTTTTTTTTTTTTTATACCAATTAGGTGGCAAACAAGCATACGGCCCGCCTGATGGTAAGCGGTCACCGCAGCCTATGGACGCTTGCAACACCGGGGGTATCACTCGCGCGTTGCCGACCCTAAAACCTACTGCATTTTATTGTAATGAACACGAACAGCTGTGCCTAACACGTACTGAGTCATAACGTACATAAAACAAACAGTGTAATCTTACATAATGTATAATTACTAGCTTTTTCACAAACCCCAAAGCAATAGTCTATGTTACTAAAATATTTTTTGACAAAAAAACAGATTAAACTATTTACAAAAACATATCTTAGCCTACCTACTTATAGATAAAAGATCTGACCCAAACCGGAATCTATGTTACTAAGTGATAATATATAATTCTACGATAGAAATACTTTTTAAATCGGTCCAGTAGTTTTTGGGTAATGAATTACAAACAAACAGAAATACCAATCTTTTCTCTTTAAAATATTAGTATAGATAGGTACCTACACCAATACGAAATCAGTTGTTAATTACTTACCTGTTTTTATCATAGTCAGTCTAATATCTTTGATAACTTTTATCATCATAATAAGTATGTGAACTCTCTTCGAGCACTGTATTGCGCGTGAATAAACTTTGTATCCCTTTTTCTGAAAATTACGCGCAAGTTTTCGGTATCAAATTTTATACCCCTTGGTATGAAATTTGGCACAGTAAAAGTTTATAAATGCGAAAGTTTGTGAGTATGGATGGATGGATGGATGTTTGTTACTCTTTCACGCAAAAACTATACATACAGGTCGCGGCACGAAACTCTAGCGCTGAGCGAAACGTGGAGGGGATAGCTGCGCATGGGTACCATCGCGCACGCAATACAAATTAGTAATTTAATTGCTTAGTTAAAAACAGCAAAATAATGTTAAGTCAAATAGTAAGTCTAGCGGTGAACAAAATGTGGAACTTAACTGCGTATGGGTACTGTCACGCACGCAAATATTACTTCATGTTACCTACAATATAATTTTTAACAAGTTTATGGGGAGTAGAAAAATAAATACACTATCGGATTTGTAAATTTTTATATTAAATACCAAATAATAAAAAAAATTATATTAAGTCCGAATTACATAAGAACCTACTGAAGTTTCTTCTCAGGATAGAAGAAACCTGCGAGTTCGGCAGGGTGTGGACATCAGACACCGCATTCTCCTTTCCGATATCTAGTCCGAATCAGACAATGGTCTTACACCTTCAATAGTATCCCAACAGGGCCTTTTGCTTACTGAGGGCCCCGGCTCAGGGCTGCTTCGGTCGTCGGCACTAACAGCGTCATCGTCATCAGACTCACCAAGGCTATCCTCTGAACTGTCACCATCAACGCGAATGATGAATTCTTCTGTAACCAAATCCACGACATGGTCACTCTTGACATATTGCTCTTCTATGTCCTTTACCTTTTGGCATAACTTTCCCCAATCCCAAGCACCCATCAGCAAAACTTTTTCTTGAATTAGTTCTATACATTTAGCAACACTCCACTTCACATTTTTACTGCCTACATATTGCTTTATGTCAGACCATGCCATTTCGATTGGATTTAGATCTGGGTGGTATGGTGGCAGTCTTAGCACTTGATGTCCTTGCTCTGCTAGTATCCTGTCAATTGAAAATGTTTTAAATCTATCTTTGTTAGCCCGTATTAAATTGTATAGTTGAGGTTTTAGTAGAGTTTCCTCATATTGTATGCCCTTTTCAGTAAGCCAACCCTGCATGTCAGCTTTTTTGGAATTAGAAGTGGGTGCAAGGTCCCATTGTTTATTATGGTATGATGCGTTGTCGACTACCACGACAGAATTAGGCGGTAAGTTCGGCAATAACTGTGTCCTCAGCCATTTTTCGTAGTTGTCGTAGTTCATATTGTCGTGGTAGTCGCCTGATTTCGCACCAGCTTTAAAAGTTAACAGTGCGTTCGGTATGAACCCAGCCTCTGATCCTGCGTGGACAATGACCACCCGCTGTCCTTTGGAGATAGGTTTTTTGAGACCTTTTGTAGTACCATCGGTCCAGGCTTTTGGAGCAGAGTGCGATGAATCTACGTAAGATTCATCTGTATATACGATGGGCCTTCCCTCTTGGCGATATTGTTTTATTTTGCGTAAGTATTCGATACGTAGTAAACGTATATTTGAACTTTCAATCAGTACTTTTCGATTGTTTTCAGTATTTTTCCACCGAAACCCTAAACTCTTAATTATTCGTCGAAGACTTCGTTCTGAGCCTTTGAAATTTATATCTTCCTCTAGCTTCTTTCTCAACTTTCCGACGGTGGGAAGTTCATTATTTGTCCTATGAAAGTTATGTATGCACCTCTTTATTAATCCTTGATCAAAGTTATCAATATCTGTGACCGGTTTTGATCTGGAGCGTTTTTTGCCTGGTGTTCTAAATACTGATAATAAGTCGGAATTATTGGCTTCAGTGGAGATTTTCCTTACCGTTGCTATGGACGTCTTTGTAGATTCAGCTGTCCTTTTCTGAATTTTCTGTAAGTCACTAATTATACTATTTAATTTTATATTTCCCGCCTGAATAACTTCTGCAGTTTGTTTTATTTCACTTATATCTACAGTGCTGCGGTCAGAATCGAGTAAAATACTCGCAGCTTCGCCAATTTCACTTTGAATTTGTTTCAGGGAATTAATGAAATCATTCGATTCCCTTTTCAGAAAACAATGCACGTCAAACACCATTTTCCGTGCCTGTCTTTTCAAAACAGTATTCCTTCTCGGCCTCGGCATTTTCACTGTTTAAAAACTGTTCAAACTTAATCAAACAGTGAATAAACTAACAAACACAACAAACAAATCAACAAAACAAACTTAACAAAAAACAACAACAAAAATTAACGATGACAACAAAACAATTCAGAACGCGACTGTACACTGGAAGTGCGCGGAGCGTCGTATCGGCACGGGGGACGGAGTACGACTGGAGAGCCAATCGGCGCAACGCACGCTCGCCCTTCACCCCTGTACCCCGCCAAGACACCTTATTTTTTACTTCTGCGCAATAACGGTCAGCGCTAGAGTTTCGTGCCGCGACCTATACAAACATACGCACACACATAAATATAAATCTTTCCTTTATAATATTATTAGTGTAGAAGTATAGATTTTTATATAAATTATTACTAGCTGTTTCTCCGCGACTTCGCCCGCGTATCAATATAATATATAGCCTATGTTACTTAGTGATAATGTAGCATACTAACGGTGAAAGAATTTTTGAAATCGGTTAAGTAGTTTCGGAGCCTATTCAATACAAACATACACACACACAAAAATACAAATCTTTCCCGTTTATAATATTAAGTATAGATTTTTATGTAAATTACTAGCTGTTTCCCCGCGACTCCGCCCGCGTATCAATATAATATATAGCCTATGTTACTCAGTGATAATGTAGCTTTCTAACAGCTTCAGATAGACGGACAGACAGACAACAAAGTGTTCCTATAAGGGTTCCTTTTTAATGTAGACTGGTGGCATGAGATAAAGGACGAAGTATGGTGATAATGGATGTAATGTGGTACAACTAACTACATAAAATATAAGCAGGCACACCTTGTATCAAATGTATAAACCACCAACTTTATTTGCGGTTCAAAAGCACGCTTTTCATAGATTGCGATAGCAACGCGACGGCAATAAACGTCTTGGTAATATAAAGTTGGTTTAGCTGCCGCGACACCTGCACAATGTGTTATGTCATGATATTACCCTTTCCACATATAAATATCATTGGTATTATGTTACTGAAGTGCAAATAAATGTGTAATCGCTGCTTTCTTCATTAACACAGATAATGAAGGTGGTAACGCATGTTTCCAAAATTCAGAATAATGTTACAGTAGAATCCGTTACGTTTATATTGGCGAGAAAAAATAGTCCTCATGGCTCCCACTACCGTAATACCTCAGAGTAGATAATATACTACGTACATAATACTATTCGTATTGTAGTCTTTGATACTATTAATCAGGCAGGAAGATGATTCCCTCGATTTTTCCGGAAATACCTACAATTTCCACATAACACTCGACACTTACAAAAATAGTCATTGAAGAGGATTGATTACCATAGTTAGGAAGCAGAGGAAGAAGAAATGGGGTGGCCGACAGCAGTTTTGTTTGGCGGGTATCTGAGAGGCACAGGGATTGACTGAGATAATTTTTCAGAACAAACGACAAACAATGAAAGATTTTATATTTCGTAGGTTATAGTGATCCTAAGTGCGACTGCGTATTCTCGGTGTCATTATGTGTGTTAAAGTTTTATTTCATTACTGATTTATAGAAACAGGAAGTAATGCCTAGATTATGAGACCGCCAATACCTACATGAAACGGAACGACGTCGGAGGTTGGAAGGCCAGTGCTGCCATCTTAGCGACCTTTCGCTAGAAAATGCGAATGTTGACAAAGTGCTAGCGAAGCACTAGTGATAAAAAAATATATGTCACCTAAAATGGTTTAGCTTAGCAACTTATCTGGCGAATTTGGTATACTTATTTATGGCTAGTTTCTTCTAGTATTTTTATCAGAATTATACATTTACACTACAAAGTGGCTAAAATTGAAACGCACGCCTAATTTATGAAATCTTGACGTGACCGGTACACTTTTTTAGTGGTGGATGTTTGTTTTTTGCTGATTCGGAACCTACCTGCTTGTCAGGCATGCTTCTTGCGCCTTCATTCTTTCTAGCGGCTTTTGACATTGAATCTAGCGATTCCAAGTTTTATGAGTTGGGTAAAGGGAAAAGTAATCTAGCCCTATTTGAAAAAAACCTTTATTTCACATTCAGAAATCTCTTCCAATAATCCGACTAAATTAACGTTATAAATAATATTTTTCACGACTTGTGCATTTTGGCTTGACTGGCCTTTTTCGAACCCGATTTAGCCCTTTTAGCAAAAAGGAGGTGGCAGCACCGGGCATGACATGTACTCTGTGCATGGATGGATAGATGGATGGCATGGCAATTGGCATAACATTTCTCATTTTGACTTGACTGAAGTTTTGTTTTGTAGTCTTCTAACTCCTTTCCTCTGCCTGCTCTCTTCCCTTGTGATTGATTAGTTCGTGTTCGTCGGATTTAGTTTCCTACCTCGCTCACTCAAGTTTGAAATAAATAGGAAGGAAGGCATACACAACTACCTGTTACCTGATATAATATATATAGAATAATGTCGATAATGCTCCAGTATTTGTGTAAATTTTCCCGAAGTTTTGTCATTACTCACAAAACTGCTCAAAATAAACTGCTTGTTAGTACTGTGAGGTATAATAACAATATGTCCCACCTTCTAAGATCAAAAAAAATTAAAACTAAACAGAAGGAGCCTATGGAAGTTCTGAAATGGATATTACTGGTGATTATTTTTACTATTTTACTAAAAAAAAACAATAAATCCCACTTAGGGGAACAATATTGTTGCAGCGGTCCTAAGATGGCCAGAACCTATAAATAGACTGAAATGTCCATTTCTAAAGTATGTTTTCTTTATATACAAAAAAAATGTGAGTGAGTGTACACCACCTAGAAGATAATGTCTTTCTTACTTTTGCCATTGATTTCAATCTTAGGTAAGTTACCTGTAAGTAGCAAAGATAGGATAGCTTTAACTCAACCCCTTCCACAGCTTCTTGCCTTTACATTTATACGAAAAGTGAGCAAAGTCCTTAAAACAGTTTTATGGCAATGGTTAAGCTTTAGACTAGGTAGGAAAAGATTAAATAGGTAGTTTGAACTTTGTTATGGTACAGATAGCTTGATTGTTACTGCTGCAGGGGTTTGACCTTACAGAAAATAAACCACATTGCATTTGTATTTGCAGATGATCCCCGTAAGTTCCTTTGGGCTCGGAGGCTGGCAGATTTACAGACTGCAGTGGAAACTGGAGTTGATTGACAGATTACAAGCAAAGTCTAATGCACAACCTGTGGACTTACCTAATAAGTGAGCATTATGCAATAATACACAGTACCAAACCAGAGTTTGCTTCATAATACTCATTCAGTAAATCATTCAGGCATTGATTACTTCACTTATGCCCCTCTTCTGCACATTAACATAAAATTGCTATTAATTTTAGGGGCTGGAGGCTTTAATCTAAAATCTTTAGAGAAGATATCACTTAAATATGTTGAGTAAATATTTTAATTACCTCACTCAGATAATTTTGTATTGATATTTAGAACAGTTGACCCACAGAAATCTGACAAATGTTTTGTGGGGCAGTGCCAAACTATAAAATTTGTAGCATTATAGAGTACCTTGTAATCTGACAAATTACAGATCCCACAATAAGAAAAATCAACAAACAATACCTATGCATAATAATAGTTGTGGCGCGTACGTACAAGCGTGCTGCAAAGCAATGCATTATCTACATTAGGGAAGATTCACAACAAATATTCAATAATTATAAACATGTCAGGTTACAGGGGGTGCCAGATTGGATGACTGAGGATCCACTGTATTAGCCTTAGTGTCCTGTCGCTCCAGTAATTTAGTACATTTGAAGTCTAGTGATACTTAGTAGTAGCAGGTAGTAAAATATGACACATTTGAGTGATGTTTTAACTGTAAAATCTTTCATTAGTATTTGCCTACAAGATATCTAAATGGTCTAGAATTTATGCAAGAAAAGTTATGATATTTATTGAATTTTCAGTTTTCACGAATTAGATCACATGGAATACATGCCAGTCAAAGTAAAAGGACATTTTATGCATGATAAAGAGATACTGATTGGGCCACGAGCATTAATTGAAAACGAGAAATCAGCTAGGTTTGGCTCCCTCGTGTCAGACCCAAGGAAAAACCAGGGATGGCTGGTTGTGACACCATTAAAATTATCTGACACTGGGTACGTTGTTAATACATTATTTTGAAAAACATATAAGTATTCATGTACAGGCGGTAGGCATCCAGCAGAAATACAGTAGGATATCCTCATATCTCTTGTTTGAATGTTATATTTAATTATGATTGATTATAATTGCTACTGGCTTATTAGGATCCTAAGAAAGACTTGCAACTTGATAGTTAAGTAACACATTTTATATGAGTAGTATGGGATGGGTGGCAAAATTAAAATTGCCATAGCTAAGACTCCTTGTTAACCACTTGCAAGTAATATTGAGACTTACCTTTATTCTATTTAAATTAGGTGTATGACTTATAATCAAACACCCAATGTTAATTTAAAGATTGTCATTTATTAAAGAAACATATTTTTTTTTGCCACTACAGTGTCACACAAGTATATGTCCCACCTGATGGTAAGCAGCCACCATAGCCTGTAGCCGCTAGCAATACCAGGGATATCAGTAACTAGTTGCCAGCCCTGTTGTTGATGAGGACTCACTGTGCTAGCAGCATTACTACTAGCGCAGCATATCCTCGTGGAGCACTGGCAACCTTACTCAGCGCAGAAACACAGCACTACATCAAAGTAGTGTTATTTGACTGTGGTCTTCTGTAAGGTGGAGGTGCAGTCCCCAGTCAGGCAGGTACAATTTTTTTGGGAAAGCCCACGGATGGTCCAAATTCGCCCTACCTCTCTTTAATCTCATGGTGTGATTAATCACTGTACTTAATCTTAGATAAAATCATTGGTACAGGCCAGGGTTTGAACATCTTGCTCTTTTACTGAACTGTTTTTATTAAAATAAAGGTCGTATGACACAGGGAGGTAATTCTAGTCAATCGCGGTTGGATACCACAAAGTCTTCGGCCTAAAGAGAAGAGGCAGCAGTCTCTGGTGACGGGAGAAGTGGAATTGACTGGAGTGGTGAGGCTGACCGAAAATCGTGCTCCTTTCATGCCCAAAAACCATCCAGAGAAGGGATCTTGGTTTTACAGGTAATATAGAAGAACCATCTCAAAATACCTTATTTCACATTATACTAGCGCCGCGGCTTCGCAAAGGTAGAACACTTTTTTTTTACCGGATGGCGATTTATTATTTCCACATCAACCTCTATAATACGGGTATCAAATGAAAAGCCTTGATGACCGAATTAAAGCTTGTTTTTTTTAAACCCACTTGTCTTACAACACAAGCAATTACACATAACAATAATTTCCAGGGATTTGGAGCAAATGGGTGAACAGCTTGGCTCTTCGCCAGTGTGGATAGACGCGCGAGGCGACCCAGATCCGCCCGAAGGCTGGCCATTGCCGAACCAAACCAGAGTCGCGCTCAGGAATGAACATCTGTCGTACGTCATCACCTGGCTCTCACTCTCCGCCTTCACAGGCTTCATGTGGCACCGCTACTTCATAAGGAAACTGCCATTGCTTTAAGAATTTCATTCATGTACGTACATTGCATAGTCTGCTTCAAATAAACGATCACAAATTTATTTGCTTCAATAACACACGTGCGTGACCGACAAATGTATTACGAAGACAAAATCTCTGAATAGCACTTACCGCCTTAGATCATATAAAAAGATGAAATTCTGCAAACAACGAAGTGATGCTGGTCAAAACTACGCTTTGCAGTGGACATGTACACTATTACACGCACACACCTACAGCGATTACAATGAAACTACGCCTTGCCTACGCACTACATGTTTAAAAAACTGGTGTCACTTCATTGTTCACAAAGTTCTATCTACGATCTAAGCTTACTGCAAATAAATTTGGTAATCGTTATGTCTATATTATATAGTATATTATATGGTAGGTATGTACCGAATGGTTTTAATGTGTATTATATTCTTGTATGTATGCATTTAAAATAATATTAGTAGAATAGTGAAATAAATAATTGCAGCAAGTTGATCTGGTGCTTTTATTTTATTGCCTTTAGCAAACTACTCTTCTTTTAATTTTGGTTTATACAACTAAGGTGGCAAACAATATTATTCTATATCTTGTCCTCCCTACTGGCGGCTTCCTCATCGGGTCACCATCACTATATGGTGGTCATGTCACTATGGTATATTATGTGAGCATTGCTAGGGTGGTTAAAAATACATCACACACCATGTCTAAGGCCGAGCGCGCATTACGTTATTTTACCGTGCGTTTAGCTGCCGGAAATTCTGTGAAGTATGAAGTCTCATAGAAGTGCGCGCACTGCGGTAGACCAAACGCATGCGGCCAAGGTCATCGCCACAAACTTGCTCAGATGGTGTTAGTGATGCGACTCGAGTAGGATTTTATGGCTCCAGCCAGTCGAGTCTTCTTCTTCCTAACTATGACAATCAATCCTCTTTAGGGACTATTTGTGCCCGTGTAGAATGTAAGAGAAAAACATTTTCAAGACTCAATTTTTTTCGTGTTTGCATTAAAATGCCTTTTTGTCATGCATTCTAATCAATGGAATGAAAGTGAATTAGAATTTGTAAATTTGACACACAATTTTGATAGTTCTGATGAGTAATAGGTAACTGTATTTTTAGAGTTCCCTACTTTAAAAGAAAAAAAGGAACTTATAGGATCACTTTGTTGTCCGTCTGTATGTCTGTGTGTCCGAGTGTTAAGACCTTTTTTCTCAAGAAAGCGTGGAGTTATAAATTTAAAATTCATATCAAATACCCGGGTCTATGGACTCTTTAAGCTGTAAAAATACCAAACCTGTAAGTCAATATGAAGAACAGATATGACCGTTTAAGGCGCAAATTTGCGATTTCACAATACCCTTGTGAAAACCTATAGGGTACTTCCCGTTGACCCAGAATCATGAAATTTGGCAAGAAACAGTGTCTTATAGCACAAGTAAAGGAAAAAATCTGGCCGGTTATTAAATATCACTCGTATTAATGTTACAAGGTATAAAATCATGCAACGTTTGAAACAATTAAAAAAAAACTATACTTATATACTTTTATATTTTTCCTAAAAATTTGCTCTTTTGTTTATATTTCGAAATGTGGTCGAATTTAAATTTCAAGTAAAGTTTAATTCAATGCCACAATTTGCAACCTTTAATTGTGAAATTTGAAGTGTGAAGGGGAGTAAAACAATATTTGAATGAGATCTTTATTTTATTTTCGAATCTAAATATATAAAATAAACATATTTTGGGCCACAATTTCAGGGATCCACTACTGAAACCTGTTTACCAATTTCCTTTCTACTCAAGGGGATTTGTATTTCAATTTTACTTAGTAAAGCTATACAATCTTTCTTTACAACATTACTGCGAGTTTTTACCGATTGATGACGTTCTCTTGCACTAGTAAGAGTAATAAAAATAGTTTTAATAAAGATATTTTGAAAAACAAAACCATGTCCAATTTTATATCTTACCATCCTATTCCTTTCCAATTGATTGCATTACTTTTAACTATACATAACTGGAACTACGCAATTATCGCAGTATCGCAATATTCCTGAGATAGGGGCCCAAAATCTACAAAATAAAATCTATAAAACAGAGATATATAATAATATTCAGATTCTCATATACTTTAAACTACAGTTGAGGCCAGATCTTCAGCCTGGAAAATGGTCATTTTAAGTAATTTAATCATCCCACCTTCTCGCACATGAAATGACTGTAATTTAAATAGCGCTGGTTCCATACTATAAATAATATATATAACTCCCACCTCCTGACTGCCGGCTGTTTCTTCAGCAGATAACGGAGAACACCCATTCATCAATTGGTAACAGAATTGGAAATTTACACTGAACATCATTAATTACTAAGCCGGATCTCCTGATAATTAATAAATTTCATCGTCCGTAGTTATTTTGTTCAGACTACCGAGTTTTCATATTTCAGACGAGTTCGATTTCACTTTAATAGTCTAATCTAATAGTTAATAAATTTCATCGTCCGTGATTGACCAGCTTTAGTTATTGTTCAAGACTTCCGACTTTCCATATTTCGGACGAGCTCGATTTCACTTTAATAGTCATATTATGTATTTTATTTTATAATTATCTATTTAAGGTTACGTGCCAATTGCAACGCAAATAGTTGATTATAAAATATGTTAATTTCGATAGTAAGTTTAATTTGACAAAAAATCTAATATGAAACTAGATTTCCAATAATCTATATGATTATTGATAGTATAGAACCCGCCAACACAATAATTACATATATTATTTCCATTTTACCGCAATCATTTGCTATAATACCGCTTAGACACAACTTTAAATGGTTTTAAATTGCACTGCTATAATGCATTGAAGACCAAAACCTTTCGTAAAATGGAAATCACGCATTTATACTTACATACGTTACAACTCTAAGCTAACATGTACAAATTAAATTTAACAAAATACATCCACTATTCTAAAATCACAAAATTTTAAATCAATATTAGAAATTCATAATTTATAAATGACTTATGAATTTTAGATTGAAGATAAAATCATATGAACCACAATTATACGAACAGACAAAACTGAATAAATACACTCAAAAACGATAGTTTGGCACAAGACTGTTGATATTATTACACACTCCCTTCCTTACAAACTCAGTTAGTGATATATATCAACATTTCATAATTGTTAAATAAAAAAAAAAGACAGAGCACTGAGTTTTTCTTGCCGGTTCTTCTCAGGTGGCTTTTTTTCCGAACCGGTGGTAATTAAGACCTTCATAAGAGCCTTATTAGGGCCCAAACTGAATAAATGAATTTTGATTTTTGGGTCCCGAATAATATATGATTGATTATAGTCTGTCATTATAGTCTAGTAAGTCTGTGATTATAGTCTCAGAGAGTAACTAAATAGAGGCCTTGTTATTCTTTGAGAAACCAATCATATTTCAAGCTGATTTCGTTGAGGTAAGGAGGTGTGTAAGATAAAATCCTAAGAATGGTCACGTAACTTACAATTGAATACTGATCATGAATGATTGAATTAAATATGTAGCGACCTCACGGCTACATAAACCAACGTTAGAAATCGACTAACTAGCAGGACAACATTCAACGAATGACGTCACAATCCTGCCACGCGCTAGCGAAGTTTTCTACGCAATTCAACATATATACAAGTTTCCGACTAGAACAGTTGCAGCCGCGGTTCCCCAGGCAAAATCACCCGCCTGGCTGGAAGATCTTCCCTTTGCGGTGGCTGAGCATGATCACCTCGCTCGCCCCACACTGGTGACCCCGTTGCGTCAGTATTGGCGTGAACATCAGCAACCTTCTCCACCCCCATCAAAGTCTTCAGCAGCAGTCACACAGCAAGCCAGCATCGAGTATCAACAGGTCCAACTCAGCCGACTCACCGCGCTACTGGTCCTGGCACTGAACTCTCCACCGACTACATACGTCCGCCTCACACAGCCCACTTCTGGAGTCCATTCGGCATTGCTCACCGTCTTATATCCACGTCGTACGCTTGAGATACTGGACTCAGTCGGCATCTAATGCTCAGTATCGACTCGACGCATCCAGGAAATAACAGCCCCAAGCGTTGTTGCGTCGACTTCTGCATCCAGCGTGGCATTTGGACATGGAAGCAACACCTCCAACGAGATTTCCGAGCTAAGGAAAATGGTGGAACGGCTAGCAGTGAAGCTCGACGAACACACCAGGGCATCTAGGAACTACGACCGTTCCAGACCTCATCGCCGTCAATCTTCGCGCAGCAGGACACGATCGGCCTCCAACTACCGACGGTACCCAGTATGCTTGTACCACGCAAAGCATGGGTCGAAAGCACTAAGGTGCCAGAAGCCATGCGACTACAAAGCGGGAAACGCTCCGGGCAGTCAGTAATGGCGACAGACGATTGCCCCACCACTCCTGGTCGCCTCTTTGTGACTGATCGTGGCACGAAGACCCAGTTTTTGGTCGACACAGGCAGCGATCTCTGCGTTTTCCCCCGATCACAGCTACGAGAGCGTCGTGCAGCCACGGACTACAAACTCACCGCAGCCAACGGGACGACCATCAACACTTACGGTTACGCACACCTCAACCTTGACCTTGGACTTCGACGTTCCTACTCATGGAAATTTGTTGTGGCCGATGTTACCAAGCCCATAATAGGTGTAGATTTTTTATGTCATTACAATTTAATAGTCGATTGTAAAAATAAAGTTAGTAGACAACACTACAACTTTATCTACTCCAGCTTCACTTGCGTATAATGCTAATGATGTATTGTCTGTAAAGGTTCTCATTGGCGATTCGCGGTATCATCTTTTACTGTCACAGGAATTTCCAGAGATCACGCGACCAGCTGGTACACAACGCACAATACCACACAACACACAACATCATATACGCACCACACCTGGCCCACCTATTTCTAGCACACCTAGACGTCTAGCCCCCGACAAATTGAAAATAGCAAAGCAGGAGTTCGAAGCCATGCTAGCCAATGGCACAGCAAGGCCCTCTGACAGCCCCTGGTCGTCGCCACTGCATCTGGCGTCGAAGAAGAACAACGGCTAGCGTCCTTGCGGCGATTACCGGCAACTCAACGCACGAACTATACCTGATCGATATCCGATTAGACACCTTCACGATTTCTCACACAACATCGCTGGCTGTAACGTTTACAGCACCATCGATCTCGTGAAGGCTTATAATCAAATACCGACCTGCGCCGAGGACATACCAAAAACGGCAATCACCACCCCTTTTGGTATGTTCGAATTCCCATACATGATGTTTGGCCTGCGTAATGCCGGTCAAACGTTTCAAAGATTTGTCGACGAGATGATGCGCGGGCTGGATTTCGTCTTTCCCTACATCGACGATTTTTTGATCTATAGCAGATCCCACGCTGATCACGAGAACCACCTACGCCAAGTATTTGCAAGGCTTCGGGATTATGGCATGACGATCAATGTGTCAAAGTGTGTTTTCGGTGCTCCTGAGGTAACTTTTCTAGGTTACCATATCTCGGAGAGCGGAACCAAACCCCTTGAATCGAAGGTCCAGGCCATACGCGATTTTCCCACTCCCAAAGATGTGAGAAGTCTTAGGCGATTTCTGGGTATGGCCAATTTTTACAGGCGATTTCTACCTAGAGCCGCCCAGACTCAAGCCCCTCTCAATGCCTTTCTGATGGGATCTGTCAAAGGTTCAACACCCATAAGCCTCACCGACGACGCTCTGAAGGCTTTCTCAGACACCAAGGAAAGCCTTGCCAATGCAGCTCTTCTAGCACATCCAGATTGCCAAGCTAAGCTTGCATTGGTCACAGATGCATCAGACGTGGCTATCGGCGCAGTGTTACAGCAGCTTCAGAATGACATGTGGCAGCCGCTGGCATTCTTCTCTCGAAAGCTGAGCCCATCCCAATCTTAATACTCCCCATACGACCGCGAGCTACTTGCGATCTATGAGGCAGTTAAGTATTTCCGACACATGCTCGAGGCGAGGCATTTCACGGTTTACACCGACCACAAACCGATCAGTTATGCTTTCCATGAAAGGAAACATAACTGCTCGCCCAGGCAATTCCGACACTTGGACTTTATTTCCCAATTCACGACCGACATAAGGTTCATCTCTGGCAAGGACAACACAGTTGCCGACGCCTTAAGTCGAATAGAAGAACTGGAAAGTCCGATATGTCTTGCCGACCTCGCAAATGCCCAAAAAGACGATCCCGAGCTAGCGCAATATCTCGCCGACGATTCATCTCTTCGTCTTCAGAAGATGAATTACCCTGGTAGCACGCCCTTGTACTGTGATGTCAGCACACCGACTCCCAGGTCATTCATCACAAAAGGGTTCCGCAAGCAAGTTTTTGAAAGTCTCCATTCCCTAAGTCATCCCGGTGCTGCAGCAACTGCCAAGTTAGTAGCCGAAAGGTTCGTGTGGCCCGGGGTTAGGAAAAATTGTAGAGACTGGGCCCGAACCTGCTTGTCCTGTCAACGCGCAAAGGTGAGTCGACACGTGTCTGCACCTCTTGGCACTTTCGACTTACCCCGCGCGCGCTTCATGACAGTCCATATAGACCTTATTGGTCCTCTTCCCGTTTCACAGGGATACAAGTACTGTCTGACAGCTATCGACCGTTTTACTCGGTGGCCGGAAGTGGTACCAATCTCCGACATTACCGCAGAAACGGTGGCTAAGGCATTAATTGCTGGCTGGATATCAAGATTTGGAGTGCCAACAGATATTGTCACAGACCGCGGACGTCAGTTCGAGTCCGCGCTGTTCCAATATCTGGCAAAAAGCACTGGATTCCAGCACAAGCGTACGACAGCCTACCATCCGGCATGTAACGGCCTAGTGGAACGCTTCCACAGGCAGCTTAAAGCGGCCATCACTTGCCACGCAGATCATAGCTGGTCAGAAGTATTGCCCTTAGTGCTGCTAGGCATCCGAAGTTCTTTCAAGGAGGACTTGCAATCATCCTCCGCTGAGCTGCTGTATGGTGAGCCAATGCGACTTCCCGGTGAATTTTTCGATCCAAGCACACCCTGTACATCTGATATGTCAGAATTTACAGCACGTTTACGCTCCTTCGCCGAGAAGCTCAAACCAGTTCCAGCCTCTCGCCACAGCAAACACAAAGTCTTTATCTTCAAAGAGCTAGCCACCGCAGAACATGTCTTCCTACGTGAAGACGCTGTGCGTGCCCCTCTACAGCCAGCCTACACCGGACCACATAAGGTTCTGGAAAAGGCGGATAAAGTTTTTAAACTCCTCATCAAGGGAAAACCGGTAACCGTCACTATCGATCGATTAAAGCCGGCTTTCATACTCAGTGAAGCCGACGGGGACAACTTGTCAGGTAACGTCACACACATACCAGAAACTGCCCTACCTGACAAAAACACTACACTAGGTACGCCCCATATTAGTACGACACCACACCACACCACACGACGACACGTTCCGGTCGGCGCGTCCACTTTCCCGACTTTTATCGCCCCTAACCAGGTCTCTGGGGGGGGAGTGATGTGCGCTACTCCCACATTTAGTTTATTTATATTATACTTCTAAGTTATATCTACATTTATAATTTATTACACACTACTAATACTATTTACACTTGCATACATCACCAAACATACACACGTACAAGCAAATTCAAACGTTTATACATAACACTTACCGGATGTTATCAGCTGGTCGCCGCAGTCGAATGGAAACGCACAAACCACTGTATCGCGAGTGACGTCACCACCCGTCACCGCAGGACAGGTTTGAAAGCTGCGCCCGCGCAGCCGGGCCGGTCGCCCGCACCCCGCCGACAGTGCGAACCTACCTCTCGAGACCGTTTTAAAAATAAAAATAAAAGTGTGGGGCGAGCGAGGTGATCATGCTCAGCCACCGCAAAGGGAAGATCTTCCAGCCAGGCGGGTGTTGTGCCTGGGGAACCGCGGCTCCAACTGTTCTAGTCGGAAACTTGTATATATGTTGAATTGCGTAGAAAACTTCGCTAGCGCGTGGCAGGATTGTGACGTCATTCGTTGAATGTTGTCCTGCTAGTTAGTCGATTTCTAACGTTGGTTTATGTAGCCGTGAGGTCGCTACAAATATGAAGATAAGACTTGGTGCGACATACAATATAATAAAAGTAATTGAAAAAAGTTATAAGTGTGCATGCTAAATGGTTCTATGAAGATTTCATTTCAATCATATTTGAGTCACCAAGGTCAATATTTGGTTGCAAGAAAAGCAATTCCAACAGTAATATTCTAAAACATTGTGGAGATATCAACAATCACAAAATATAAAAAAAAACGTTATATATAATTGATATAAACTCATGGTAAAACCTTGTCAGCTTAAAATGTGTAAGCAACATACTCACAGAATACTCTTCATTAAATTAAATTAATTAATAAATCAAGATCAAATTGTAGTGTGAAAGAAACACAATTCTAACAGCTAAGACATAGAGTAGATATTGTTATCAACAATGTGAAATTATGTAATTATGTAATTAATTAATTCAAATGCGATTCACTGTGGACCTACATATCCTCCCTGTTCGTCAATAACTAGCGCATTAAATCTTTACAGATATTATCCTTACCAACCATAGATCCTAACTACGTATATACAATACAAAACAAATGTATACACATCTATATAAATTTCAATAAATAAGCTACCTAAACCTGGATCACTAACTTATTAGTAATAATAATTTAGAAGCATTGGCTAAACGGTAAGAGTGCTGCCATTTGAAAAAATATATCAAGTATTTATTTATTAAACGATTACAAACAGGCAAGAACAAGAAAAATTGTTCTATCAATTAGCAACACAAAGAATATGATTTTTCGTATTTTGCCTCCGAATATATTATATGGCATTATGTGAAGTCACTTTGACGATGACATTATATCTGTATCTCTTTTGGAATGTGTTTAGTAATCCAGATATAAGTAGGAACATAAAACACGAAATTAATTTGCTGTAAATTAAACAGTAGACAGCTCACGCAAGGTTCAGTTTGTCACTCGCTCATTTATTCACTCATCCATACGATAGTCAAATAATTTTTTAACTTAAAGCTAAAATATTCATCTGTTATAACGTGATGGCGGCTAAAGCATATTTACACTGTATAACGTGTCAATATATTTCAGTCGGTCATGTACTCATGATTACATTGAGATGAATATAACAAAAATTCAAAGTAAACGTAATTTTCGCCCGACTCCCGATAGGCAGCGATCCGATGCCCGAGACGCAAAGTGTGGGATCGCCCCCACCGGCAGCCGGGGCGCGGGAGAATGGAAAGTCGACCAAATGCCGAAAAATTTAGAGTATAAATTCCAATTTTGTAGCTCCGCTTGATTGTCATTACCAATTGGCGTTGTTAAAATGTTACATAGATGGTTACAGTAAAATATACTTATAATAATAATGCCAGCACGTAGGCACGTGTGGCTTTACATAAACAAAGGCAATATCAACTCAAAATTCAAGCGGGCAAATCAAAATTTGCCACATGTATTTGTGGTACATGCTCGTTGTCAATGTTGGGCGTGGTCTTGTGTTCGCAGATGCCCAGCTCCTTCAGCTTCCACTCCCAGCCCATCGTCTGGACCGCGTGCAGAGTCTCTGCCTCGGTGTGCTGCCGCCGAAGCATTCCTTCCTACAATTAACGCACATCTCACACAATAGTGCCAATTCTGTTGTTCAAAATTACTAAATCTAACTAATTTGACAGGTCAAGAAAATCCTGTGTTTGTTTATAGTGATCTGTATTGTCTGCGGTTGTATTACCTTTATTTTCTCCCATTTGTCGTCAACTTCCTGCAGCCAGGAGTTGATTTGTCTGCCGTTACACCGGGAGCGCTGCGCGTTGCGTTTCTCCTCCTGCTCTGGCGCCAACACGTTGTACACCTCGTTGTCACGCAGCATCGTGCACACAGAGAAGGGAAGAGACTGCGGACAGGGCCGGCGTTAGGAGGGGGCGTGATGGGGCATAGGCCCGGGCGTCAAATGTGGGGGGCGCCATACGAAAAATATAAAACAGTAATCCAAAATAAAAAAAAATTACGATGAATTCCAAAGCATTCTACCCCCGTATCGTTGGCTCCGGGTAACGCTAAAGGAAAGATTAAATTCTTAATATAACCTCATATTGGTTGAGCGCCACAATAATATTCTTGCCCGGGGTGTCAGGTGGGGAGGTCAGGTGTCAGTTACTAGGTGTTTGGGGAGACGCAACGAGTGAAAAAAAAAAACGGCTCGTACATATTGTTTTCTTTAAGTTACTCTCTTAAGTGTCACTTTTTACAGAAAAGGTTTATTTGGTGACTTATTAACATATTATAGTAACATTTACTAATAATAATTATTATTTGCGCAATACATGGTGTAACAAGATGTCGAAGATACATTTAAAATCCATGCGCTACATAGCATGCAAAATTCGAGCATTTAATCCGCATTTACTTATAATTAAAAAATCCTCACTATAGGAGACATTGTGTTAGATAGAAATTAATTAAATTATGTTTAAAACAATTTATAATTCAACTGTCTTAGGTTGAACGAATATACGAACGAACGAAATATGAATTATACATATATACATTGCTTTTATAATATTTTACCAGTCTGGGAACATCATTAGGAACTAGCAAGTTAAATAAACACTGTTATCACTCCCATAACCAAGGGAACACATCATAAATATGTGTATACTTAGGACAGCAAATAAATTGATTGTAATTTGTATTGTACCTGATTAGCCACAGCGCGTTCGGCGCGGCCGTGAACGCGCAGGATCTCCTGTTCGACGGCCAGCACAAGCTTCTCTTTCTCCACTAGATGTTGGATACGCAGTTGAGTCCTGCGAGAGGACCGAGCAGAGTTTTCATTTAATCCAATAGACAACAAAATGCGAATGTGGATGATAGGTACAGGGGTCGGGGCATACCTAAGAGATGGATGGATTGTGTGAAAGATGACATGGCCAGAAAGGAAGTGAATACAGAGATTACGGCTGATAGTGAAATACATATTGCGCCGACCCCAAATAATATGGGAAGAAGGGCAGGAGATTGATGGTGAAACAACACCGGTGGGGATAACTATACACAACACAACACGAACAAAACGCGGCATTCATAGATTGCGAAATCAAAAACATATTATCTATAGCAGGGGTCGGTAGCCGTAGTCCATCCGTATTGTCGTACCGTTTCTTCGCCTGTGACAGGAATTTGTGATTTTGGAAAGATTTTGTTTGATCCCCTCCCCCCCAGAACCCACTCAAGCCCCCTTACCGTTCCTTCTCCTGGGACAGGAACTCCTTGACCATCTGTGGTGGCATGGTGTGTGGCACCTCCACTTGGGGCTCGGGGTTCACGTTCGACTGGAGGGTGTAAGTGCAGCGGTTCATCAAGTACTTGTTGAAGTCCTTCGGTGGCTTCGGTTTGACTGGGAACAAGCCCTTCTGACGGCGATCGATCTACAACACACATTGCGTTCCGTATAAATGTCGCGTTATTAAAATGTACATACACAAGATGCACAATTCCAGAGATTGCTCCTTGTCTGTTTCATAAGGCAATATCCTACGTGAAAGCTATCCTGTTTCGTAGAAGAAAGAGCTAGAGGGTAAAATATTTCATTATATAAAAAAATTCAGTTTATAAAACAAAAAAGAAATCCTTAAATTGTATTTATCCTAATGGTATGAGGATAAAATTATGAAATTGTTATATTGTCATCGCTCCTTAATACCTGTGCCAATTTTCAAATTGTTCACAATAGCCTAGCTAGCAAAACCAAGGGTATCATCACTAACGCGTTGACAACCATGTTGCTGATGAGGACTCACTGTGCTAGCAGCATTACTAGCCCAGCGTATCCTCGTGGAGCACTGGCAACCTTAATTACCGCATAAACACAACACTACATCAAAGTAAAGTAGTGCAATTTGACTGCGGTCTTCTGTAAGGTGAATTACAGTCCCCAGTCGAGCGGCTCCTATTTTAATGTGAAACCCACCACGGGAGATCGCAATTTGCCTTTCCTTTTTTTATACCACTAAGGTGGCAAACACGCATATGGTCCACGTGATGGTAAGCGGTCACAGTAGCCTATAGACGCTTGCTTCACCAGGGGTAACAATCGCGCGTTGCCGTCCTTTCAAAAATCTCTTCACACCCTTCTTGAAGAACCTTGTGTAAATAAGCAAGCGCTGACCTGTTTCCGTATGTGCAGGAACATTTGGTAGGGGTTGGAATGCGTGATGTTGTGCGCGACGCTGGAATCGTGGATCGACTCGCTCTTGGAATGGTCGCGAGAGTGGTTCTCCTTGGAAGCTTTGATCTTGCGCTTCCTGGGGTGCAACTCTACAGACGAACCATGGGCGACAGCTATAATGGAAATACACACACTAACCATTTACACTACAAGCAGAGATCCTACTTCATTCCAACACTTAGGCCTTACTGTCCACGGCCGCGTAGCTTCATAGGCGCTTCAAAATACGAGAAAAAGCCAGCGAACTGAATAGTGTTCTCAAGGCGTATTTCACGCGCACGTTTTCAATCATTTGTGCAGATCCCTTCGGACGACGAGGAAGTTAATGTTTTTATCCCGGGAAAAATTTACGAGATTCTAAGCTCAACGCGGAAGAAATACGCGTCTATGAATCTCTACGGGTCCGTGGACAGTGCGCCTTACTGTTACCGTTGTCCCCGGGGTGGTGATGTAAAACAAACTTGTTAGACATTGCTGTTAGATTAGTATATTTCCTTTAAAGCCCACGTTAGTTGATTACGTTTGTTAGTCAAGTTACAGTCAAAACTGATCAAAACCAATTTCGGCTGACTCAACAAATATATTTTCTCGTCTTTTCTAGACATAAAGACATCAAAAAAATGTTGCATTCATGCACGTGTAGGTGAGATCACAATAAAATTATCTATCCAAAAATGGATGCTCATTATGACCGACCAAATTTAATATATATCTTTTAAATTTATATTTACTAATGAACAACTTAATTTATATTACTGGTGATGAATAGTGTAAAATGTTAAGTAAATTATTTTTTTAATTTGATGAAATTTGTGTATTTTTATATGGTAACCTGTTTTTGGACTGAAATAAACTATTATTATTCTTATTAGTATTATGTTTGACCTAATTTAGTATTAAGTGGTTGAGCAAGTCAAAATAAGTTCGAAAAGTAATGCGTTTTGACTGTAACGGATACACTGCTGTTAGGCCAGGACTTATTGGAAAATATCTTACCCGATTCACCTCTCCCCCCACTAGATACACTATGATGCTCACCGTCATGGCCCTGCAACAACAATCACATATGACATCTTCACATTGCTTATACTAGACATTGCTTATACATAATTTACACCTGCATTAGTGCCTTATTAGGGCCAAAACTGAATAAATGATTTTGACAGTATTCTTACCCAACTTCCCCAGAAAGAAGGTAACATTTTTCTAAAGAACATCCATCATGCGTAAATTGCTCACGAGTGACATTAACAAGAACGGCAAAGGTGAAACACAAAACTAATTCATTTCTAACAACAAGTACTTCCAGTCATAATAACAACATTTTGTTAATTAATATTTGTTCTATCGTCATTTTCAAATTCATTTCAGCGTTGAGGCAGTGGGTGAAGCCTGTGGGTGCACGGGTCACGACCCTTATTAATTAGTGGAGAGTTATAAATGGCTCAAAGTAACCGAAGAACTTTTAGTATTTCTTTGCCGTAAATAAATAAATAAAGTATGTTTAACTTGTGCTTGGTAAAACTTACAGACGCTGGCGGGCTCTTGTTGGAATTAAATGCATGAGAATGGCTCCGGGAACCACCTTCGGATGCCTGCAGGGATCGATCCTTGTCCTTGTCCCCGTCGGTCGTCCTGTGGGAGCGCAGCACCCTCTGCCCCGCCTGCTGGTATATAACGACACTTCAACTCTATCACATCACTGTTATTAATAAATATTCATTACTAGCGGCCCGCCCCAGCTTCGCACGGGTAGCCATTTATCAAATATTTTGTCTAGCCGTTTTTAGACTTTTTCAGGCAATTCTTTAAATTTTTCTCTCCGTTAGAACCATCCTCGTATTTCAAAGAATAATCAAAAAAATAAATAGCGAAATCGGTTCAGCCGCTCTCGAGATTAGCGCTTAGCAAGTCATTCAGCGATTCATTTTTATATTATCGATTCATTATTTATTCCTTCTCACACATCATATACATTCTGTGGTATTCCACGTGAAGCGGGCAGGTAAAAACTTGTCTCCAATTTTAGAAATATCTTATTATGTTATTATATTTATACATATATGTCCCCGCCACAGATACCAAATATTTTTACAGTATAAAATCTGGTTCACGTGTTATAGGACATTGAAGTTATGACTAACCAGCAGGTACGCGCTACTTCAAATCCCATTACCCAGTGTTAAAAAGTTACGATTAAATAAATAAAGCAATAATCAATTTGATTGAAAATTTCTATGAAATCGCGCTCGCTGGCGGCCGTGGTTTGGCACTGTAACCGGTCTAGCTTCTAAACGATTTACACACCCTCGATGAATCTTAGCAAGGATTATCTTTATTGGCTGCTGGTAGTTATAAATATTAAAAAGTTCAAGAGGATTAAACTTTATAAAATTAAATTCCGTCCACGCTGCGTGGGCCATCAGCTAGCGACGCTTTTGGGGCCTAGCCTGCAGGCTCAGCCATGTTTACTATCTATATATCGTTAACACTATAGAAAACGAAAGAAATTGGCATTAAAAACTCTTTACGTCATGTCATGTAGTAAAACTTTTTATTCCCATTTATTTCGTTTTCTATAGCATTAACGATTTTTGATAGTAAACATGGCTGCAGTGTCGGTAGCAAGAACATTTTTCGACTACGTATTTGAAAACGTATCTCGCGATATGTCGAAATTGTCATACAAATTTTTAGTTCCAATTTTCACCGCCGCACCGCTGTTCATTATTCTATACAAAAATAGTCGAAGGTGATACGAAAACGTCGCTATTGATTCATGCTCGCGCTACAGGTTTTGAATAGTAAATGTGTACCTTGCCACTCTCTCCTGTCCTCTTGTCATCGTTACCGTCGGAGCTGTCCGAAGTCTGTCCGGTGTCCGCACTGGTGCACGGTATGACGTACGGCAGGGTCGAAACGCTGCCGCGGCCTTTGCCGCTTCCTCTCTGCCCACCTGGAATCAATCGCCGGTTAGTAACGGGCCGCATAATTGCGTGACACCTATGGGCTTTCAGGGTTCCGTACCTTGAAAGGAAAAGGAAAAAAGGTACCCTTATGGGATCACTTTGTTGTCAGTCTGTCTGACAATGTTTTTTATCTCTAGAACGCGTGGAGTTATCTAATTCAAATTGAAATCAGTAGGAAATACTCGGGTCTGTGGTATTTTTCGGAAAAAATCTGATTCGCCTACTTCTAACATTATCTACAAGTGCGTACGGAACCCTCGGTGCGCGAGTCCGACTAGCACTCGGCCGGTTTTTTCTAAAATTAGTCAGCTTCTTTCCAATCGTGTCGCGTAACCGTCATACGGAATTAACCCACCACTGGCCTTATCCAGAGATGTAGAGCTCGCAGTAGATATGACCTAATGTGGCTGGTGTGGTTGGTTTCCAGTTACATTACAGTAATCAGAAAATAAGCCTTATAGATAGTAAGTTTTGAAAGAATATTATTTTCTTATTGTTAATGGTAATATCATTGGGACGGCTACATGCCGTGTTCGGCTCCGATGGTATATTTAGCACATCTATACTTATATACTAATGCTATCAAGAGAAAAGATTTGTATTTTTGTTAGTAACAAATAAACAAAAACTACTATTCAATATGAAAAATTCCATCACTGATTAAAATAGGCTATACAATAATGGTGAAAAATCTAGTACATATTGTATATAATGATGTTCGTTAGTGTGGTACGGTATGGTAAAGTAGTGGATGGTAAGTACCTTCCTCCTGCTCGTTCCTATTGCCGGAACAGCCGGCGCCGCCCGGGATGACGATCTTCAGCGGCGGCACCTTCGGCGCACTGGACTCCTGGGTCTTCGGCTCCTCAGAGTCATCATTGTCCTTCCCCTGGTGCGGCTTGGGGCTGACCACCGGACTCCTCCTGTCTTGTTTACCCGACTGTAGCGACGAGCCCTTACCCCCCGATGATTTATTCTACAAATTCAATGTTCCTAGTCAGTATAATGGGTGCTTCGAGGTAACACAACATCGAGCCAACTACGCTTGCCATCAGCTTTGGTTATATGTAGTTAATATTAATATGTGAATCTAATATTTAAAACAATCATAAGTTGCATTGCCTGGTGCAGTTGAGCGCCACTGCCTATGCATGTAGGTTGTTAGTCGCGTGAAAGGTGTGTTAGCATAACTAAATATCTATGGTTAGCTTCACACAACAAGAGGGTCTTAAACACATGCGTAGCAATAAGCCCAATGCCATATACATAAAGGTGAGTATAGACGTGAGCATTTACCTGTAACAGAACAACGAGCCACTGTATGATATGTTGACACGAACCAAACGTCGAGGCTTGCTTTGGAAACTGAACATTCACCTGTAGCGCGAGCATGAATAATTTGCGACAACGTTTTCGTATCGCCTTCGACTATTTTTGTATTGATAAATGAACAGCGCTGCGTCGGTGAAAAGTGGAACTAAAAATTAGTATGACAATTTTGACATTTCGCGAGTTACGTTTTCGTTTACGTAGTCGAAATATGCTCCTGCTACCGGCCCTTTATTATACCACTCGTAAGAACGTTACATTACATACAAATTATCGAGAAAATGCTCTAGTCTATATCCACATTTTCATGTAGCACAGAGGCAGCTAAAAAACTGAATAAGCTGTGGCAAGTGTAGTGTTGTACAGTGAATAGTAAGTGTTGATAGGTACCCTTCCTACCTGGTGCGAGTGCGCAGTTTTGGATCCACCCCCTTTCCCCTGCGCCTGCAGACTCTTCCCGGACGAGCCGGTGCTCGCCCCCTTACTAACACTCTGTGTCCCTCCACTCTTGCCCAGTGGAGCGGCTCCAGTTTTGCTCGCCGGACCCGGCGGCTTGCTGCCAGTTAGTATGCTGTCCCATTTAAATTACGGTACACTTAACGAGCATTAGCATTCATCGATTACAACATCGTTGTTGTTTCAATAATGCTAATGCTGTTGGAACAAACATTACAATAACGGCCTCACTATTTTCCTTTAGGGTAGGTGGAGGTGTAGTGTGCAACTTCACTTTTTTTATAAACTCACTTGCATCTCACACATTGGTCAACTTTATAAACATAATAACAGATGAAATGTAAAAAATATGTATTTATGTATATTAAACATGGTCCTCCGTACTCATGTAGAGCATGAGTCTTACCGTCCTGGTCCGCTCCGCGCTACCGGCGCGGGTTTCGCCATCGGCTCCTTTTCATCTGTCTCCTTACGCTTCTTCTTCTTGGAGATGTCGTCTTCAACACCATCGGCGTCATGATTGTCCTCGCCGTAGTTCCTCTTAACACTAGTAGAGGGTTCGCCCTGTGTCACCAACACTGTTAAAACAACATAAATAATACATTTACATTCTGCAACATTAATAAATAAATAATGACGGGACATAATCACACAGCGCCATCTACCGCCAAACTAAGAAAAGCTTCTACTATGGGAACCAAATAAGACAAATGACAAAATAGTTATATTACGTTATTTGTAAACATCATACTGCATATCTTATGAGAAACTGCTAAATTAAATAAAAAATACTAAATTCTAGGCGTAATAATAACTGTCTGCAAAGTGGCACTAACTAGTGAGGAAATGAAATTTGTAGGTACAATACAATTTGTAAATATACGAAATTTTAATAGGTTATACCAACACTATATATAGTGCCATAGTGAGACACATTTATGGCACTCAAAATGAATCTATATGCAAATGCAATGTACTTATACTTAATTTAATGTAATTAAAAGACAATCACATACTCCGATTGTGATTTAAAATACATCATACAATTCATAGGTACATAGTGAAAGGTCAGTAATAACAATTTGGTATAGTAATTTATTATCAGCCATTTGTGCTATCACATTGCTTACACCATCTATAGTGTTTTTGGACCACCAAAAGGTAATCAATATGAAATGATTATGAAACAAGGTATAGTCAACAACATACAAGTGATTTAATTTAATTTATACAACTATAGCAGGGCCAAGATAAAAGGGTACTTTTGACAGGTCTGTACATACATCAATCAATATTTTTAAAGGACATTTAGCATTGGCATCACTATTTTAGCTGTCAAAACTCACCTTTATCTTGGCCCCACTATAAGGGTATGTATTTACCATTGGAATATGTAATGGGAAGTGGTTATTGAGATAGCTGTCGAGATAGAATATTTTACATAGACCAAATTCTTCATTCAGAATAATTTTTCTATCCATCAACACAACAAACTATTCCGTAACATTAAAATTCTTACCATCTCTATTTTCTGACGGACGTTTCTCCTGCGTGGCCGGTTCCTTGCCATCAAAATTTTCACCCTGTGCTAGGGTCTCCATGTTGTGCCGCTTACTGCTAACACTGTTAGCACTAGCATTGCAACCCTTCTTGTTGCCTTCACCCCGGACACGGCTGACGTGTGTACTTCTCGAGTTATTATCTGTTAACAATATAATATGTTTAGCAATCACATTGTACTAATTACTACTAGATTGAACTACTATGTAGTTCTCATTTCCCTTTAATTTATGCACACTTGGCTACTGAAAAAGATTTTATTACTCAGTTTTGATCAAAATTAAATAAACTGTTTGTTAAAAGCAAATCATATTGTTATTAGCAATACATTCTGAGCATTACAATGGTTTATATAATGTTATTCACATGTCTAAATACACAACACTAAGCAAATCATAAGTTATAAAGTAAAATTAGTAAATTTAAGGTAAAGCACATAACAGTCACATATAACATTACATCAAATACTAGGTAGGGAACAAGTTTTATATTAGAATACTGATAACATCACTTCCCACTGTATATACAGATCTACACAGGCTATGTGCTGTAATGTACATAAAATGTTGATATTTATCTCTTCTCATTTATATATGTGAAAAGAAAAATGATTAGTTTTAGTTGCAAAAACTAATTAACCTTTATGGTTAGCAACAACTAGGTTCATTACTTTTGTCAAAATCATAACCTCTAAGTTTTAATATTACTATGTTTCTTCCAAAGAAACTTTCTTGTGCAATGAAATTCATATTTACTCAACAGAAAAATTATCAATATAGCAATAGGTTAACGTAATTACACAGTTTTTTTTAAAACAACTGAACAAACACCAATATTAAGGAGGTATTTGTTCCATTTTTAAATAAAATGGGTTTCCCATTGACAGCTTTCTTGTTCGTTTTAGACTAAGTGGCGTAAGATAAATACAATTTAAATAACGTATTTATATAAGAATTTGAGGAACATCGTGTTAGTACTTAGCACATAATTAGTGAGTGTTATGGTAATTGATAAGACATTAGGTAGGTAATGATCACTTACAAGGAAATATTCACTACTTGCGTTAGCTACGAAGTACGAATTGGTGAAATCCTTTGCCTATTAGAAACTTAGTTCTTCACAGCGTTGTAGGAAAAAAATGTCCTTGCGTCGAGAATATAATACAATGTTTTACGAATACATGTAACTTTTCGCATAGGAAGTACCACGACGAAAGAGCTCATTGGCCGATAGTGGTATTTATTTATCAAATTGTTGACGGCACTAACACGAAACACACAGTCTTTACACTACATACTCTAACTGAATATATATTCACATTGTCACGTATGTCATGACATTCAATAGTTTACACAGGGGTCATAGCTCGATCATGAATAATTTTGCGGCGTGCGTTGATTTTACCTACTTTAAAACTAAAATCAAGCAACTTTAGACTCCCCTTTGATGTGTGAGAGCGTTCTCCTTTGCATTTCACGACGGAGGACAGTATCATTAGTTTTGACTAGTTTGTAAACTATTAATCCACTTTAAAAACTTATGCTAAATCGGTCTGTGAGACCACTAGGTAGGTAGGTACCAAGTTGTCAAGCAGCTAGCGAGCCGCGAGCGGCCATCACTACAACCCAACCCAAGGAACACGCCCCAATTCGTTCCTTTACACGTGAGTAATTCACTTTTATATTATATTTAAAATGTATATTGTTATACAATCCAAAACAATCATGGTATTTAAACGCCCTTACTAAACTTACTAGTTCCGTTATATATATAATTTTTTTTTAGTATATATCCTTTATTATTGAGTTGAAAGAATGCAAACATTAAAACGAAACGTTATATGGTGCAACGAAACGACGTGACGCAGAGTCGGTGTAGTACAACTACAAAGTGTTCGGCTTAGCTAGAGCGTTTCTTTCTCGTCAGTTATATAATTCTGTTGTCACAATTAGAATTCCGTAAAGTCAATAAAAATAATAATAAAATCAATTATTTTAATTATTAGGAACATAAAACAACTAAGAAACGAAGTCCTTTTCGATATTTAAGAAAGGGGTAGCTTAAGTAGGTAAACCCCTCATCTTTTATTTAAACAATAGCTATTGTGGCGGGTAAGCATACCTATGCAGCTAGGGCCCAATTGATCGTAAGCGGTTACCATACCGCATAGTCGCTTGCTAGTGAGTGTGTAATGTGTTCTATGGGAGATCCCCACAGCTGGTGGCACTTCACTGTTCTATCCAGCACGCAACGTCACTCGAATGCAACGTGTGCCACAAGCGGTTCACATAGCATTTATCACTCGAGGCTGTTACTACACGACGCTATTGTGCAAAGTGTGCTATAGGAGATTCCCACAGCTGGTGGCACTTCACTGTACTATCTAGCACGCAAAGACACTCGAGTGCAACATGTGCCACAAGCGGTTCACATAGCAGGTATCACTCGAGTCTGTAACTACACGGTGCTATTGTACAAAGTGTGCTATAGGAGATACCCACAGCTGGTGGCACTTCACTGTACTATCTAGCACGCAACGTCACTCGAATGCAACGTGTGCCACAAGCGGTTCACATAGCATTTATCACTCGAGGCTGTTACTACACGACGCTATTGTGCAAAGTGTGCTATAGGAGATTCCCACAGCTGGTGGCACTTCACTGTACTATCTAGCACGCAAAGACACTCGAGTGCAACATGTGCCACAAGCGGTTCACATAGCAGGTATCACTCGAGTCTGTAACTACACGGTGCTATTGTACAAAGTGTGCTATAGGAGATACCCACAGCTGGTGGCACTTCACTGTACTATCTAGCACGCAACGTCACTCGAATGCAACGTGTGCCACAAGCGGTTCACATAGCATTTATCACTCGAGGCTGTTACTACACGACGCTATTGTACAAAGTGTGCTATAGGAGATTCCCACAGCTGGTGGCACTTCACTGTACTATCTAGCACGCAAAGACACTCGAGTGCAACATGTGCCACAAGCGGTTCACATAGCAGGTATCACTCGAGTCTGTAACTACACGGTGCTATTGTACAAAGTGTGCTATAGGAGATACCCACAGCTGGTGGCACTTCACTGTACTATCTAGCACGCAACGACACACTCGAGTCCAACATGTGCCCCAAGCGGTTCACATAGCATTTATCACTCGAGGCTGTAACTACACTGCACTATTTTACAAAGAGTGCTATAGGAGATTCTCACAGCTGGTGGCATTTCACTGTACTATCTAGCACGCAACGACACTCGAGTGCAACATGTGCCACAAGCGGTTCACATAGCAGGCATCACTCAGTCTGTAACCACACGGCGCTATTGTACAAAGAGTGCTATAGGAGATCCCCACAGCTGGTGGCACTTCTCTGTACTATCAAGCACGCAACGACACTCGAGTGCAACATGTGCCACAACGGTTCACATAGCAGGCATCACTCAGTCTGTAACCACACGGCGTTATTGTACAAAGAGTGCTATAGGAGATTCCCACAGCTGGTGGCAATTCTCTGTACTATCAAGCACGCAACGACACTCGAGTGCAACATGTGCCACAACGGTTCACATAGCAGGTATAATTCAATTCTATACCTACACGGCGCTAGTGTGCAACGTGTGCTATAGGAGATCCCCACAGCTGGTGGCACTTCTCTGTACTATCTAGCACGCAACGACACTCGAGTGCAACATGTGCCACAAGCGGTTCACATAGCAGGTATAATTCAATTCTATACCTACACGGCGCTAGTGTGCAACGTGTGCTATAGGAGATCCCCACAGCTGGTGGCAATTCTCTGTACTATCAAGCACGCAACGACACTCGAGTGCAACATGTGCCACAAGCGGTTCACACAGTAGGTATAATTCAAGTCTATAACTACACGGCGCTAGTGTGCAACGTGTGCTATAGGAGATCCCCACAGCTGGTGGCACTTCTCTGTACTATCTAGCACGCAACGACACTCGAGTGCAACATGTGCCACAAGCGGTTCACACAGTAGGTATAATTCAAGTCTATAACTACACGGCGCTAGTGTGCAACGTGTGCTATAGGAGATCCCCACAGCTGGTGGCAATTCTCTGTACTATCTAGCACGCAACGACACTCGAGTGCAACATGTGCCACAAGCGGTTCACACAGTAGGTATAATTCAAGTCTATAACTACACGGCGCTAGTGTGCAACGTGTGCTATAGGAGATCCCCACAGCTGGTGGCACTTCTCTGTACTATCTAGCACGCAACGACACTCGAGTGCAACATGTGCCACAAGCGGTTCACACAGTAGGTATAATTCAAGTCTATAACTACACGGCGCTAGTGTGCAACGTGTGCTATAGGAGATCCCCACAGCTGGTGGCACTTCTCTGTACTATCTAGCACGCAACGACACTCGAGTGCAACATGTGCCACAAGCGGTTCACACAGTAGGTATAATTCAAGTCTATAACTACACGGCGCTAGTGTGCAACGTGTGCTATAGGAGATCCCCACAGCTGGTGGCAATTCTCTGTACTATCTAGCACGCAACGACACTCGAGTGCAACATGTGCCACAAGCGGTTCACACAGTAGGTATAATTCAAGTCTATAACTACACGGCGCTAGTGTGCAACGTGTGCTATAGGAGATCCCCACAGCTGGTGGCACTTCTCTGTACTATCTAGCACGCAACGACACTCGAGTGCAACATGTGCCACAAGCGGTTCACATAGCAGGTATAATTCAAGTCTATAACTACACGGCGCTAGTGTGCAACGTGTGCTATAGGAGATCCCCACAGCTGGTGGCACTTCTCTGTACTATCTAGCACGCAACGACACTCGAGTGCAACATGTGCCACAAGCGGTTCACACAGTAGGTATAATTCAAGTCTATAACTACACGGCGCTAGTGTGCAACGTGTGCTATAGGAGATCCCCACAGATGGTGGCACTTCTCTGTACTATCTAGCACGCAACAAAACTCGAGTGTAATATAACGTATGGTATAGGAGACACTACACTACGAATCCAACATGTGCTGAAGCAGCTCACGCGACAGTGTCACTTTGCAGTACATTCTCCAGCACTCGAGTATTTTGTAAACATGTTCACCTCGGACTGAAAAAATACAACATTTTCTGTCTCTGTATGAGATGGTCCGATCTACTTCTATACATATAAATATGATTAAATAAATATAGTTTAAATCGCGTTCGTATTATACAGGGCGAGTAGCTAGTTCAGATAATGCAAGTAGGTTGTAACTTACTACCGCTGCGCTAACTGATGGCACGGCACGCTGTCATCGCGAGCGGGTCGCACGTTGTGTTCACAGTTCTAAACTACCACCACGGGTTTGTTTTGATCTTCTAGTGCTTCATCCCCACGCCCAATCACTTATCAGTACAATAATTAAAATAGATAAGAATTTAAACTCATTTGCATCATCATTGTCGCGCCATCGTTACGAAATATTACACATAGGATCCATATATAGGTACTTTTAATATAGGTGTTCAGTGAATTGTGTAGCTGATCAAAAATTATAGTATCCAAAATCATCGGTTAGCAGCAAGTTAGCAGGGTTTTTTTCTGGAGTAGATAGATATTCCACTTGCCTCGGGTCCAAAGTTTCTTTTTATATTTTTTGAAGTCTTCGAGAATTGCGTCTGGAAATTAGAAAAAATAAAATTAGGTTAACTTTTGTTGACAAACACTGTAAATACGTAATCAAACCACCAGACATAGGCAGATGCGTATGTGGGGTAGCGCAAAGGGCAAGTCGGTTCGGGGGCAGAGAGAAAAGTTGACATATTCATTTAACATATAGGTCATTTAAATATTATAGTTTTTCATTTATCTGAACCTTTTAATTAAAAAACACTGCTCGCCCCGTGCAAAATCACTATACTCAAATAAATATTACAAGTTTCGCCAAACATTAAAAAAATATCGTAGTCGAGGACGTTTAGTTTGAATTAAATGCAATAAATTCCCGAATTCCCAATATATTCGAGCTCGACATCTTCATGGTCCAAGTAAGCGATAAGAAAGAATAACATGAATGAAAGTAACGCATTCTGCAGTATAGTATTATCTTAGAAATATAATTGACATTGTATCTGCTGAAATTATTTAAACAACACTTACCCGCTGCCGACATGACGTGGTAAAAATACCTGTCTCTATTATATTTCTTCACTGTTGGATCTATAGCACTTCTGGCACTAAACAATCTCATTTTAATAACTTTTTCCATAAAATGCTACTTCAAGCAAATTCAGGCGCTAATAATAAATTACTATGTATTAAAGATTCACAATAAAATTATGGATATTGGAGGTTTACACAAGATTGATGTTTGAGTCGCACGAAATCAAGTGCAAAAATCATATATTTTTTTACTGACAGAGACATTGAAAAAAAGACGCTCACTAAATATGCGCAGCTTTAAGTCGATGTAAGTCCACACACGTGGGCGCCCAACGACGGCTCTATGTATGAAAGCCCGGCTGGACAAATCGGGAGCTGAGGATTACGAGTAGTGATTCTACCTAACTTCACTTCGAACTGAATTATATTCGATTTAATCATACGTACAATAATAAAATTGTATCTCACTACACTAACAAAAACCACTAATATGTTTTAATTAAGGTAAAAAAGGGGGGATATCTTAAACATTTCCTACGTTCTTAATTTCTATCACTTGTTAATTACCTATTAAATATTTAATCTATTTTCATCACAATTTTCATCATCTATCTCATTGATTTGTGATGTACCACTATTTAGCTGTGTATTGCAGGTATTGCAGGTATTACACATAATTTACAGGTCAAATTACATTATTTGAATCATTATGAATCGAGACTCGAGAAAAATACTGTGATCTTCTCAAAATATATAGGTATGTATCATCATCATCACTGTCACATATACATTTATGTACACAGAAATAGCTCCTACTTTAGCTCCTACATAGCTCTAAGTTCTACTTTATTACAATAGGATTATATTTCACTCACGAGGTATTGAATAAGCCAAGAGTCAGTCAAAGATTAAAGATTTTTCTCTTTATAAATGAGTATTTAAAGGATGTCGATTGAACTGTTTTCTCACAAAACCTTGCAGAGAATAATGAGCGACTTAAGGAACCTTCTTCGGGAGACAATACTATTTATCTCATCACTATTTGACTCGGAACGACCGTAACTGACGAAATATTGTTCTTTTACACTGGCGATCAATGTGCTCATTACCCGTAATGTTGGTACATATGTATCGGTAAGACAATTGCAGCACCCATGCCGCCAACCTAACAGAATAAACTTTCTAGAAATTCAAGGAATATATATTATAAACTTTGATAACACACACACACCAGTCGGAACCACAGTCGGACCAGTCGAAACCACAGACAGACCAGTTCGGTAAGCAATTATAGTTCCGTAATAAGTTTATATTTTAATAATTTTAATGGTCTTCAATTTATTGATTTATTATTTCTCTTCCTTCAGTTGCGCAGCCTCCAATTACAGTTTAGGGTATTAATAGACGTAGGCGTTACTTAGAAGTGCTCTTCTACGTCTTCTACGTCTTCTACGTAGCAGGTCGGCGGCATTTGTTCAAACCTTACAAAATAAGATTTGTAACCAAAACAACTGCTTACTAACCTGTGTATTAGTTTACAAAATATTAGTTTGCGCCATAAAATATTTGGCCGAAATTAGGCTATTTGTTCTTGATTTTGGCGAGCATTAACTATTATTAATTAATACCGGACACGGTAAGTATAAGGTATCCAGTTATTTTTTATTTTCAGGAATAATTTTATCCATATACTTAAATATATTTTCGACGATGACCGCAGTAGTTAAATAAAAATGGATTCCAACTATAGCAGCTATACCGAACCTGCAGCCCGTGTTGCTTTTGTGTTTGGCCCACCTGGTGTTACCTTATTTGAAACCATTTAGCATTTCGAGCTCATAAGAAAAATTAAGAGCGCACTAAGCAAAAGGTTCAACGTAACACTACCGATTACCGATACCATTTTTTTTAGATCCGCGGCATCAAGACTATCACGTGGTTGTGGCCCTTATGGAAAAAAGGTTGAGTACCGCTGAACTATAGCTAAGTAAGAAGAAAGTACTTAAAAGAACATCAAAATCGGTATAAAGATTAAATCGCTAAGACCCTACGTCGGCGTCTTAACTTAAGGCTTAGGTACCGCTAAAGAGCAGTGAGCATTTTATTTATAAATAACCGTCGCCGTCCTCTATCCATCGATTATTATATTTTTTGTATGGTAATCGCCATGGTTACGGGCGTAACTTTCGAGGTTTTAAGTCTTGTTTTTTTAGCATTAGTTAACAATAGTCTTTGATTATATAAAGTATATAATCAAAGACGGTAGTATAGCCGTCTAAAAAGATAAAAGTGTTAAAGCATAACTTGATAAATCATTGGTAATCCAATTAAATTTGTATGTTCTAATGTTCACTTAATTCAAATCCGGACCGCGACTCCGAAATTCGGAGCAGGATATGTTTTGAATCAGTATTACATTACAAAAATACTTTAAATTACCTAAATGGTAATCGGACCATATAAAAAACACGGTGCTAGTTCCTAGTAACCAACGGATCGTATGAAATTTCAGCTTATACCTATTAGGCGTTGTATCTATACAAGATGTTAGAGCCTTGCCGCACCGGACGCAACACGGTGCGGTGCGAGCTGAGTGCTTGTGAATCGTAGAGCGACCGCGTCTAGTGTGACAGATAATCAAAGTGTGACAGGTTATACATATTAAGTTCTATACAACTCAAAATTACAAATTTTCAGTAGATACCGTTTTTTTTACACCGTACTTATAATCTCCATAAGCGCTTGTACTTCGTTCTACCAACGCGACATTGGCGTAATTGTGGCAAGCCAGCAGAAGCAATAAAGAAGTTGATGATATTTACAACTCTTGCGGCTCGCTTTCATACCGCACCGCGAACCGGTGTGGTGAGACTCATATTAGTGCAAGCATAAAGCAAGAAAATAATAAATGTCTTATCTTTTTTTCTTTAAAGTCATGTGAACTACATCCTGTATACATATCAAAGGACTATGCAATGTAATGATAGAAATGGGCAATGTTACCACAAATTGTGGATTTATTCAATACAGAGGGAGAAATATTGAGGGCTTACCTACCACTTACCAAATTAATTACGTCAGCACAAGTATTTGTGTGTTTGTGTGGTGTGTAGGTAGGAAATGTGTATAGGTTTCGTGTGGTGTAAGTGTGTTGCGGGAGTAATTATATTAATACGGCAGCGGTTTGGTGATGCACCAACGAAGAGATAATTTGAAGAGGGAAAAAAAATATGTCACATACTCGCGACTTAGAGAAAACAAAAGCCTTAAAATAAAATGAGTCTGTAACAACGCGCGAAGGTTAACTTAGGAAAATAGTTGTTTGTTAGCGCCATCTATGTACAGGATCGCGTGACTATATAGGTAAGTTTCATATATATTAGTAGTAAGTTTCATATTTTATTAGTAGTAAAGACAATACATGCCACAATAACACACGCATTGTTGTTGCCATATATCTTATCTTATTTAGTAATCCACTTTGGAATAAACGTTAGTCACGTGTTGTAGTAGACACACATAATTT
Organism: Falcaria lacertinaria; assembly: GCA_951449985.1. NCBI lineage: Eukaryota > Metazoa > Arthropoda > Insecta > Lepidoptera > Drepanidae > Falcaria > Falcaria lacertinaria. Next base: position 1,725,447 of record OX602108.1, read on the forward strand.
TTACAACTGACGTTTCACGATAAAGATACAGTTTATTTATGAGAACAAAATTGGCCTTTTATTTTCTATCACTGTCATAAATCCGATTATCAAGTCCGTGACAATATACAATAAATTGTTCTTGAGAATATTGTTAATAATCTGTAGATGTAACCGGCTCCATTATTTGTGCATCATAGTTCCACATTTCCAGACCCATACTATTTGGCAGTCCAACTTGGACATAGTGCAGTCGGCATCAGCCAATTCCACTGCTATCTAAAACTATTAATCTCACAGAATTATCTGCTGTATTAATTATCAACATCGAAGGCAAAGTGATAGAAGCCAAAAAAGCTACAGTTATATCGTGCCGGAGGAAGGAATCATCACGAAGAGACTGCCAACTAAATAATAACGAAAACTAAAATTCAGCAACAGAAAATTGCTTTGGATCACATAATCTAAATGATTGTATGTAACATCATGTTATAAACAATTCATTATTTAAATGTATCATTTAATTAATCAAGAATAATATTAAACGTTACTTACCTTTTACACTTTGCAAATATTCATAAATGTGTGGCGCGGCGTAATCTGATGGCATTTTCCCTTTTGAATTCCTGACCAAAGGATCAGCGCCGTGGTCAACGAGAAACTTTACCATCTGGAGGTTCCCTGAGGTAGTTGCGTCATGGAGAGGAGTGTCGTCGTCTAATCCTTTTGCATTGACATTAGCACCCCCATTAACAAGCACTGTCACTACTTGCTGCCAGCCGTAGCTGCAAGCCTCATGGAGTGGCGTCCACCCTTAAATAATATTGTTACATTAAATAATTAACCGCTTCGCAAAGCGTCTCAACCATTTGCCAAATCCTGTGTGTGCTTCATATACTGCTTTAGTTACTAGCCTTTACCCGCAATTGTGCCCGCTAAGACTGTAAGAAAATAATGATCAGTATACTTAAGAAAATCCATAATATTTTTTTTTTACACAATTTCAAACAATATGCTTTTATAGTATGTTATAAGGAATCTCTAAACGATCGTTTAGAGATTCTTTATAACATACTATAACCACTGATCAGTGGTCAGTGTGTAGTCGGCAACTTCAGTCATATTTGGATGTCCTATTTATAAATTAGCTCATGGTTTAATTGTTCATCAATTTATAAATATAGTAAGTGTAAGACATCGATGTCTCGTCGCTCCGCCGTATAAGCCACATAGGCATTATAGGTATAAAGCATAAGCTGGTTTTGGACAAGCAAGTGCAAAGTGCACCTCTTGTACAAGTCACCTGATAAGACTAGGACCTTATCTGTCACTCACACATATTCAGACTCATGTCATGCTGAGTCATAGTATTAAATTACATCTGGAACTTGGTGCGAATTTGGGTTTTAAAATGTTCGAATATTCCAGTCCATGCCAAAACTATCGGAATCTGGGCGCTCAAACTAAGATTCTTATTCTATCGAAAATAAAAATGCCTATAACCCTAAGGTTTTTTGTACATCATCATCGCTCTGACCTCATCCCAAACAATTTCTGGAGTCTACACTAGATGTAATCGTATCAGACCAACTTCGGGTAAACATCAGCTTCATTGTCACAGGTAACAGCACGCACCTCCATTTTAAAATCTGATCTATATTTTGACCATCTGATGCCATAGCTAGGTGACTGCTATAGCTAGGTGTGGTGACTGGTTTCTGTCTGTGACGGATAGTATGCTGTCCGTCACAGAGATAGAAAACGAATTGCCCGAGACTCACGCAGTGCCAAAAGCCATGTGTATGTATGTCGATAAGTCCACGCACTCCTCTGAACCAGCATGAAATTGCATGTTCAATAGGACCGCTTGCAATAGTTAGAAGCAATATTTAGAAGGAAATTGAAAAAGCTGTGTGCATTGTGTATGATGTTGATTATACGTATGATAAAAATGATGTTGCATTTAATTAATAGACAAATGAAATCTAATCAAAAGTCGGTTGAATAATGGACTTTTGATTAGATTTCTTAGACCCTAATAAGGCACTTATGAAAGTCTATTTTACCACTGATTAGGAAAAAGCCACCTGTGAAGGACTGAATAGTATTTAAATTTATTAGAATGCTAGCTGTAACCCTTATTATTTTTCTATAATAAAAGTAGTCTTAGTTACGCTTATAGAACCAGCTATCTGCCAGTGAAAGTCCCGATCAAATCGGTCTAGCAGTTCGGAAGTTGTTCACAATTTCATAGTTTTTTTGTTGACCAGAACCCTAAATATTATTTCAATATAGAAGTAGCCTTAGTTACGCCTTGTGATATCAGCTATCTGCCAGTGACAGTCCCGTCTCAAATCGGTCCAGCAGTTTCGCAGATTACCCGGAAGAAACAGACAGATATTTCTAAACTGCTTATTCTTTATTAGTAACAGAGACTTCAATTTAATTTATTTGTATGTATAGATTCTGTGATGACACTAGAATAATACAATTAACGCACACAAGCATTGCACCCGAAGCATAAAGTGAGATATATAGTATTGTCATCTCACTCATCATATCATTTGAAACATCCCAGATAATATTGACTGCGAGCGAATAAATTGATCATTGCAACCTTGCTAGAGATAAAAGATAAATGAGACCTACTCGAAAAGTCATCTCATGTTTTAATAACTGAGCTGCAAGCGTTGCAGCAGGGATGTGATTAGTATTTTATTAGTATTTTGTGATTATTATGAGTATTTTCGCAAGTTTACATTTACCTATCTCATGTCATAAAACATAATATCTTGTTTGCGGTTGTAGATACCTCATCAAATTGCAAAAATTTATTACCATAACCCTTTTTTTCTTTTATCCTTCGTCTGTCCTGAATATCAAGTAGGAGAATAAATACTGCACCGATTTGTTACAAATTTAAAAATGATAAACTTTACATGCGCATTTTGATACATTATGGATCACTTTCGAAACCCACAAGATTTCACCTCGACGTACAGCAAAACAATAAAAAACCGAACGTCATCGCAATATCAATTGATAGACTTACTCGAACATCTTTAGAATGAACCGATTAGACAGCCAATCCTACGTGGACTCATAGCCTAGGACGATGCCATCTCTTGATTGGCTCAACGGCATTGATGTATCGAGGAGTACCCGTCGCGAGTCGACGACGTAGTTCTACCATAGCGGAAGCTTGGAACGACCACGGATCCCGGCCAACAGGCTGGGGCACGATCACTTCCTGCTGTGCCTAAATGTCTTTAATGCTATGCGTGTAGAGGGGAAGTGAAAGACGGTAGTCCATGTGCCAGAGGGAAGCCGATCCCTCTCGAACAAGGTGACAGTAGGATGGTGGCAACGGACGCCAGGAACAACTCACAAACCGTAGCAGCCAAAGATTCTGATTATGCCATCTGCCATTTACGGTACTTAATAAAAAAAGCGGGCTATTATCTTGTAATTGCCCTACTCCGACCATCAGCTGGCCCGCGCCTAACAAATAACTTAAAATTAACCACAAAATACAAATAACAATACCATTCCGGCCCTATTCCCTAGCTTGCTCTCCAGCAACGTCCTAATGATTTGATCTAAGCCGAAAAGTTCTAATAAGTGGCATATTAGTTTAGTTGGGGCGGCTCTAAATGTTTTTGACGCCAGCCATCCCCCTTTCGGCAGCCATATCGGCTGTCACTCCACCCTTTTCCATATCACCAGATTGGGCCTCCCTTTCGCCCTGTAGCACCCTGAGTTTCAACATTTAATTACTGGCATATCCCTCCTCCCTCCCCTATTAGCTTATGTACATAATAGTATGGTTAGTTAATGTTTTGGAGGTGCCTGGTGACGAGTATGAAATCTAGTAAGTAATGACGTTCAAATGAAATAAATTTAGGTACGACCTATCCCAACCCTGTCACGCGTATAGCTACTGATTGTGTGAATTGTTTCTAAAATGTCGTTCTAATCCGAACAGTGCCGGTAGCAGGAACATTGTACAAATAGTCGAAGGCGATACGAAAACGTCGAAAAAGTTCATGCTACCGGCACAGGACTCTATTACTAAGCCTATCTGTCTATTATTAAGCCTACCCGCTGTCTCTCCGCCTGACCGTTATAGCTATGCATAATGCATATCATTCGAACCGTAAAGACAGTTAGTAGTTAATAATTGCGCAGTTCGTTTCGAAAATCCGATCTGTAGTTTTTAAGTTTATCGCTTTCAGACAGACAGAGGGACGCTGTCGCAGGGCTTTATTTTATAATATTTAAAGATCCACACCATACCTATAGTCTGGTTAAGTTAAAAGATCACTATAAAAAATGATCATTGTAAGTGTTAATACTATTCAGCAATTAGAATTATACTGAAGGTCGCACCTTCATGCCTTCTCAAATGGCGCCCAAAAGAGTGGGCATAGATGTACCATCATGAAACACTTCACTGAAGTAACTTTTTCTTCGGGCAAATTTCATTAGTCATCAACTTATAGAATAAAAGCTTTCAGGCAGGGCTGTGGACACATATTGCACATATTGAAGGTCACTTCATAATGTGTGCAACCATAACTGAATTATTCAAAGTTGGGTCGCAGTCTTTATATGCGTATATTTACATGCTGGTTTTAACTGCAAAATGTTCTGAAATCGGATTTTGCCTCAAATTTTATGGGTTTTATAGCGTCGCGCGTAACGAAACTTTAAAAAAAACTTTCACTGGCAGGTAGCTGATGCTATAAGGCGTCACTTAGATTACTATTCGTTTGGAAAAAATATTAGGCCCGATCAAATAAAAAGCCCATGATATTGTGGAATAAATCACAATGGTTGGACCAATTTGAATGGAACTTTCACTGGCAGATAGCTGATTCTATAGGTTTGCAATTGGTTAAAATAATACAAATAAAATGACAACTTTTTAGTGATATCCCTGGTATTGCAGCCGCTAGCTGTGAGAAATTATTATCGAGTATACATTTTTTACTGAACCGATGTGAACTTACATTAAGAATTTAATCTTTTCTCTACCGATACCAGAGCCTAAAACACGGGAGAAGAAAGTTTCGGGGCACATCTATTTGTTTTATATGATATTCTTTATATGGCACCTCCCACCCCTAATTTGGCGTCCTGGGTCGTCGCCATATCCCACCCCTACTGACGCCTGCATTGAATATTTTCAAATGTATTTTAACTTCAGACTAAACATTTTTTTACAAGCCGTACAAATTCTAATGGCAATTGTTACAAGCCTATCATAGAAAGTATGACACTTCTTTTAATCAAAATCACCAATTTTTGCTGTGAATGAATTATGTAAATATTACTTTTTATTTGTCTATTTGTGTGTCTTGTGATATGTTGTTGTGCTGCCCTATTTATATAAATCAGAAGTTATACATTTTCAGTGGATACATTTATTTTTACACTGTACTTAAAATCCCATTACTTGTACTTTGTTCTAATGCAACATAGGCAAAATTGTGGCAACCCCATTCATAAAGTAGTTGACATTGAAGTTGTATAAAAGTCAGGTAACCAGCCACATGGGGTTAGATCTTGTGCAAGCCACAATGGGGTTGGGGATAAGGCCAGAGCAATGTTGGTAATACAATCATCATAATACAACTGAAATTACCAATTACATTCTGTATACTAGCAGAAGACAACTATGACACTCCTCAAGGTAGAGGGTACTATAATGTAACTGGGGATTTACTCAAGCGTCATGAGGACCTATTGGATTCAGAAAATTAGATAGTATGATGAAAAATAAGGTTATATGGTGTATACTCATAAGAATGTCTGATATTCAGTAAGGGCATTAAGTGAACCTGAAAGAAGCTCCCATTCAAAAGACATATGGAAACTTGTGGTGGATTTTTGAGAATGCACAAGAAAATAGCTGTTTGAAAACTTGTGTGGCAGTTTTTTATACACAAGGTTCAGCTTGATGTCTTCATCATGCTAATCCATAATCAGACAATTATTGGGAGGATATTTCTAAATGTGATAGTTTCAAAGAAAAAATCTGTCCTAGATGTGGCCCTATATGGATGACTCATATCTGGTGCAGGTACTCATCAGGGTGTAAGTTACCCTCCCCATATTAATCTGACTCGAGTAAATCCCAAAATGCCCTCTTGGGCTTCACTACTACTATGGAGGATACAGTATTAAAAACCATTTTTATTACAGTAACTATTTTAAAAATCCAGACATACACTTCAATTTCACTAATTTTAAGTAATCAAATTGTAAACTATTGAATGTAATTATGCATCATTTGTGTTAGGTATACTTGTGTATAATCTTATCGCCATGGTTGATGATTATCAGTTTTTGTTTTAAATAAGTTGTTCATTATTTATTATTGTTTTAAAAATGGTTATTTTTATTTATAATATTTTTGTTTATAAAATAATAATTTGATTAATAGCCTACATTCCTTTGTATTATCAAAAAAAAATGGTAAAAATTTCAGTGTTCAATTGTAATCTAACATTAAGAGGTGATATTGCATACTCTTACACAAGTTGCAAACATCCATAATTCTGCTCTAAACAAACATACAAACATACACAGGAAGTTCAAGTTACCTTGAAAATAAGCACATGTAATAAATAAATAACAATACAAAAATACATAGATAGTGCTTAGAGAACAGATTCACAGTTTGAAATAATACTTCAGGAGATATACGCAAAATATAAAATGTATGCGACTATAAACATAACACACAACATCTATAACAAGTATCGTTGGTACCACTTATCTGAGGTGTATTGCAGTGCTATCGGAGGGCACGGGTGGGTATACAGAACATAAGGGATCTCACCAGCAAAATCGGGTACATCGGGGTCCTGACCTTGATCAAGAAGCCTTTTGACTTGATCGTGGTCTCCTCTGATGGCAGCGACATGCAGCGGGGTCTCCCCTCGCTCGTTTCGCTGCTGCCGGGTGCGTTTGCGCACCTCAGCTGGCGTCGGAGCGGCTGAAGATGAACGGCGGGAAGTCATATTTGGCGCACATAAACCCCAACATCAAAGCATTCCATACAATAAAGGCTGCCGGACCTGGAGGAGCATCCTGTGACGAGATCTGCATCACTAGGGCCAGTTGCTGCCGCTCCGACATGGGCGCTATGATATGTGCCCGCGGCGCGCTGTCCGGGCCGCGCCCGGAGCCCCTCGACCGCGCCGACGATGGCATGGCATAACCACTCTAAGCACAAAAGTTCACAATTGGTCGGGACGAAAAGAAACCACCAGATAATAACATTCACAAACTAACGCGCCAATATAAAGATCAAGATGTGAATCGACAATTACCGTTTTTATGGTGTTAGACTGAAACTACTAGTTTAAAACCAATTATACAAAGAATTCTCGAATGTTTATTGAAAGTAAATCAAAAAAAATACGGAACATCATTACAAATTCACAAAATCCTCAACAAGTCTGTGTCCACAGGTACCTATACACAACGAATAGACATTGCGTGCACCGAAAGACAAGCAAGCAAAACTATAGTAAGTGGAATAGAAAGAGATAGGTAGAAATGGATGGGCAATTGGGCAGTAGGGTAGGATAGGCAACGGTAGGCAAAAAAATTATATCGGACTTGACGTGCTTCACTCACACCACTTCACACACACACATTTATTGTCTATGGATAAAACATTATTATATTATTTTGGTTCAACTCAAAATAATATCTCTCTCTACTCTAGCTGCTCCTAGCAGCTCTTGGTAGGTAGTGTAATGTAAGTACGACGTGAAACTTTTCATCTTAGAGCTCAGATAGAAGAATATATAGGTATTCAAAATATTTGAGTAATAAACCGAGCTAAACATATGGATACATTCTAAAATTACTGGATTTCAATAATAAATTCCATGTTATTAAGAAATTTGATAGGTACCCACCTTAACATTACGTCTACTGCCTTTTTTTGTCATCCTGCTGCTTATTATCTTGCATATTAGCCCTTATTACTGAGGGCCTTCCAGAGCGGCGATTGATTTGAAACTGAGATTTGAAAGAAATTGTTTTCCGTTTCTCTCAAGTTTCTTCTTCTTCTATTTTTTTTCTTGTAGCAATCAAAATCTTTTTCAGATTTATTACTTCCAGTATTTAGGGTATGTGTGTCATGAATACATATTCTTTCCTTTTTCTGTTAATTTTTCTTTTCGAATAATCTATTCTAAGCTAATGAGTGATTTTTTATTCTTAATACTTTGATTACGGGTATACATAAAACATTGAGGATTTAAAATAATGACTAAAGCTGGCTAGGGGGTTTTTGGCGGGAATCAGGCGGAGCGGTTGAGATCTTTTCCAGTGTCTCGTAAATTGTGTTATAGTGATCTTTAATGTGTATTTTTGGTGTCGTTATGTGCAGTAAGGTTTCATTTAGTGACTGGTTTATAGGAACAGTGGAAATAATGCAATAATATGACTTTTGCGTTAAGTAATTTATCATTTTTATCAATAGTTTACCTATGACCTTAAGGCATGTTACTGCCGTGGATTGTTTCCAGAAACTCCAACACGCATTGGAATGCGTGACGCTTGGCATTTAAATGCAACAATACTAAACAATGGAATAGCTGTATTAAAAGCTCGTCGCCATTAACTTATAGAAGAAGAAGAAAGATTAAGAAACTAGAAAATTCTCTAACACTGGCAAGAATAGTCCCTGAAGAGGATTGATTGCCTTGTACTTAGGAAGAAGAAGACAGTGTAATTAATACTCACTCACACATACACACACGTACGCACATGCACAAGCACACACACAAACATATATAAATTTATACACACACCATTTTTCTTAATCTTAATAATATTCATAAATAGCATTTAATTAATTATTATTACTTTTGATAAGTTTCATCATAAAATGTTTCTTGGAGGTGGGCGTTGCAATCTGCGACACAGTTCAAAACTTCTGCGGATGGCATCGATTCTTCAACTTATTGTAACCTAACTTATATTAATAAATAATAATAAATAAATAAATAAGTTCCTCACTACCACTAAATACTGTCCGTCCGTAGGCTTAATACGCAACAGGGAGTTTTTGGCGGGAATCAGGCGGAGCGGTTGAGATTTTTTCCAGTGTGTCGTAAATTGTGTTATAGTGATCTTTAATGTGTATTTTTGGTGTCGATATGTGCAGTAAAGTTTCATTTAGTGACTGATTTATAGGAGCATTGGAAATAATGCCATAATACGACTTTTGGGTTAAGTGATTTATCATTTTGGTCAATAGGTTACCTCTAATCTAAAGGCGTGTTACGATCTGCTACTGCCGTGGGTTGTCTCCAGAAACTCCATTGGGCGTTAGAATGCATGACACTAGGCATTTTAATGCGGCAAACACGAGAAATTTTGCAACATGAAAATTCTCTAACACTCGACACTGGCAAAAATAGTCCCTGAAGGGATCGATTGCCATACTTAGGAAGAAGAAGAAGAAGAAGAATACGCAACAGTTTTTTTTATTTTCTGAGCAATTTTTGCGTTATCTGTGCTTTTAATCAAAGAAACGTCAAAGAAAGGAACAAAGAAGGCGGAGTAGCTTGTGTCTTACTTATCTATGGGCGGAGTGCTCTGCGCAAGGAGGACTTCTGTTTTGAAGTTTTGATTGAGCCATTTTCGGAAATTGGATTTTTATTTTCATGCGATCACAACTGTTACAAAAATGTGGCGCCCTACTTTGACTATTTTAAGAAAGGTTATAGTCCCTTCGCTTAAAGAAAATGTGCACCTGAGTAAATTATTTATTTCAACGAAAAGCCGGTTGCCTAAGTCAACTACGAAACTGACTCTAGTGAGTGCTAGTATCGGTGTCCTTGTAGGAGTGGGTTACGGAGGTTATACACATTATAAAATAAACATGAAGAAACCATCTGCCCCCGTGGAGAATGAAGAATATGCCTTTCTGAAGGAAGCTCCCGACTACAAGCCACAGTACAAAGTAAGATTGTACATTTTCAAGTAGATATTTAAATTAATAATGATAATCCTGGTATATCCCAATTTACTGGTGGGAGTAGTGGGTGTGTTAGTGAGAAGAATTTACTCACTCCTAATAATATACTGTCAAAGACTGTCATTCAATATGCGAATTGGCGGAATAGCTTTTATTATAAGCTCGTCACCATAAACTGAAGGAAGAAGAAGTATTTTGTATAATTAATGGTAAATAAGAGCAAAAGGCTGTGCCATTCTTTTATGTTTGTGCATAGCGAATTATAAATGTTTCGTTATATGTTTTTATACCACTATGTTTGCATACAAGCAGCTCATGTGATGGTAAGCAGTCACTGTAGCCTATAGCTGCTAGCAATACCAGGGTATCACAATCACTAATAATTATGACCTTTTAATTTATTTATTTGGATCACCAACAGATTGAACAGGATACAAATAAAAAAAAAGCATGGCATAATAATTCATGCATAAATGTCCACCCAGTTACAGGTAACCACAGCCATTAAAGTAACCTAAGTAAACTTTAGCTAATTAAACAAAATTAGAAAATATATTACATAAAAATAATGATTATCATATCAGTACTACTTATAAACTAACCATAATATGCTGCCATTACCAAGAGTATACTAGAAAATATATGACTAAAACTAGCTGACCCGAGAGGGGATGTCCTGTCTTAGCTATGAATTCATATTATGACAAATACACCATAGCAAAAAGGACCTTTATTTGATTGTGATATTAAAAATATACCAATTATTTTTTCATGAGAACCTTCTCCTGAAATTTACAAACAAAAATAAAAAAGAATTAGTGATATCTTCAGCCATGCATGGATGCCCTTGACCAAGGGAAATAGGCATTCATTTTTAATTATGCGCTTGTTGGCTTAATGAAGTTTTATATTAATTTAATTTTAATGCCCATACATTTAATTTGTGTGGCTGTGGCTTACAACACGGACTTATTTTAATTACATTGTGCCAATGCGATTGTGAACAGGAAAAATTACATTGCTCCAGCTGCCAGGCAAATGTAAACACACTGATAATGGTACCACTGTCAGTAATCTGTTGAATTATGAGCAAACAACCAGCATGTATATTAGTTTTTTATATAAGTGATCTGCTATGGCATTGCTCAGCGATATTTTAAGACACATGTACAAAGTATACACACATCTTTTTAGATTTTATACATCTGCAACAAATCACCTCAATGATTATGATACATCGAAATCTTGCTCATGAATCACTCTGACCATTAGTGAAATCATTATAAAAATCCATCCAAAGTTTTTTGAGGTTATCATATTCTCACAGCCACTGTGGGGGCTTTTTTTATGAACCTCACCATAGCGTAATAATATATAACATGTTTTGAACATGATACTTTCAGATAGTCAATGATGCAGACACTAGCAACCTGAAGTTGGTCCTGTTCCAATACCGGACTTGCCCATTTTGCTGCAAGGTCCGATCATACCTTGACTTCCGTGGTATTAGTTATGAAGTTGTGGAGGTGGATGCTGTGCTGCGTCAGGCCATCAAGTGGTCTGGGTATAAGAAGGTGCCAATACTCCTGGCTAAGGTTGATGGGGGCTATCAGGTATTGAACATGTTTTACAAGGATTTTAAGTCTTTTACTGGTAACCTATATAATTTACCCATATAGTATACTGTGTGTTGTAGACACTTATATCTGTCTCAATAATCCAAAAGACAAGAATTGTATTTTTGCCAGTAAATAATAAACTCATAATCTTCGAGACCAATATTAAACAATCTTTAACCTACAGAATACTGTATTATCTTATAACAGAGTAACACGGGCTACATAATAAATTGCTAAGCAGACGAAGTTGAGGGGGAAAAGCTAGTTTCATATATTAGAGTAACTTTTAATGTTATTTCATACTTTTTAGTTTAAGTTACTTTTTCGAGTAATTTTTCAACTTATAGATAACTATTTGTTTCAGCAACTTTTGGACAGCACAGCTATAGTGTCTGTGCTGGAAACGTACATGCGTGACAAGAGCGCCGAATTACGCAATATTGTCAAGTTCTATCCGCTAACAAACTATGTCAACGATTCAGGCAAAGGCACCTCAGACATCACCAACAAATACTACATCATGCACAATGCTCCCATGCCTGATGAACGTGAAAAATTGGCTGAGGAGTAATTATTCTTTCCGTATTATTATTATTATTATATATTATTAATTGTAAAAGTGGTAAGCAGCAGCTTATAGATACCTCAATACTATGGTTATTACTAGCCCTTTGCCAATTTTATTGTTTACAGTACTAGGGTGTTTTTTTCCTTGCTGCTTTAAGAGGAAAATAAATTGTCCTTTAAGAGGATTGATTGCCATAGCTAAGAAGAAGTTTTGTACTTTTACTCAGTATTGTCTATCCTTTTTCTCAGTGAAGAGCGCAAGTGGCGGCAATGGGCTGATAGTGTGCTCGTCCACACATTGTCACCGAACGTGTATAGAACAACTGGCGAAGCCCTGGATACGTTCAAGTGGTTCGAACAGGCCGGCGGCTGGCGACAATCGTTCCCGGCTTGGGAGTGTGCCCTGATGGTCTACGGGGGCGCCGCCGCCATGTGGATCATTGCCAAACGGCTGAAGACCAGGTCTGTTTTTTAGTTGAAGCATCCACCTGAAACAGATGTAGGGCGAATCGGGTTCTGCCGTGGGTTTTCCTTTTCCATTAAATTTGGACCTGTCTGACTGGGGACTGTACCTACCACCTTACAGAAGACCACAGTCAAATATCATTACTTTGATATAGTGGTGTGTTTCTGCAATGACTAAGGTTGCCAGAGGAGTTTTTTGGCGGGAATTAGGCAGAGCGGTTGAGGTTTTTTCCAGTGTCTCGTAAATTGTGTTATAGTGATCTTTAATGAGTATTTTTGGTGTCCTTATGTGCAGTAAAGTTTCATTTAGTGACTGATTTATAGGAACAATGGAAATAATGCCATGCCATAATACGTCTTTTGGGTTAAGTGATTAATCATTTGAGTCAATAGGTTACCTCTGACCTAAAGGCGTGCTACGATCTGCTACTGCCGTGGATTGTCTCCAGAAACTCGATTCAGCATTAGAATGCATTTTAATGCAGTAAACACGAGAAATTTGAAACTTGAAAATTCTCTGACACTCGACACTGGCAAAAATAGTCCCTGAAGGGATTGATTGCCATACTTAGGAAGAAAAAGAAGAAGAAGGTTGCCAGTGCTCTACATATCCTACATTGCGCTAGTAGTAATGCAGCAACCGGGTTGGTAACGCGTTAGTGATATCCCTGTTATTGCTCGCGGGTAGACAAAGTATCTGCCCTGAGAAGCCGGGGCGGGCCGCTGGTAATAAATAAATTTTGAATTTTTATATTAAGCACAATGTTATCCAAACAGTGTTCATTATTCAAAATGAGGTTGTATTGTTGAACCACAGGCACAATATCAAGGGCGACGCCCGAGAGGCACTCTACGACGCAGCAAGGGAATGGACCTCTGCCATCAAGACTAAGGGCACCCCGTTCCTTGGCGGGGACAAGCCGAACCTTGCCGATATATCTGTGTACGGAGTCCTCAGTAGCATCGAAGGCTGCCAGGCGTTCCAGGACTTGAGGAACAACACGGACATCGGCCGGTGGTATGATGACGTCAGAAACAATATCCAGAGACGAATGGGCAAAGTCATCGCCACGTACGCATAGTTTGGTCTTAGATTACAATTGTGTAGAGAATACTATTAAGATAACTCTTTCGACGCGGCAATACAGGCGGTGGAGGCGGTGGAGTGGATATAAACGAGGCAAGAAAGAAGCGTACCGGCTAGCAAGAGAGCCCGGCCGGTACACCCGCATCTTGCCACCGCATTCCTTCACTCCGCGCCGCAGCGTTCCATGATTAGGGTAGAGCTAGATTGTCTTACCGTCCCCTTTCGAGTCAATGCTCCAATAACTATTAAACTACTGTTTATTGATAAACTAGCGGCCCGCCCCGGCGTCGCACCGGTAGACATTTATAAAAAAATGTATCTACCCGAGTGAAGCCGGGGCGGCCTGCTAGTATAATATGTAGCCTATGATATGATACTCAGTGATAATGTAGTTTTCTAACGGTGAAAGAATTTTTGAAATTGGTCCAGTAGTTTCGGAGCCTATTCAATACAAACCCACAAAAATACAAATCTTTCCTCTTTATAATATTAAGTATAGAAAAAAGAAACATTTTCCACCGCTTGTCTTGTCACCGGGCGCTTAGAGCGGCCGTTCTTTCGTTCTACCCTAGGCCCGACTGGTATTCTTTACACATATGTAACGGCTGGCGAAGTATTATAATAAAATGCAATAATAGATTATAATGTTACGGTACGTTTGTTGAACTGTTCGTCTTACCTAGTGTTAGTGCCTTGATGCCTTTAAACAAAACCATGTATCTAATTTTTAAATATAATTATATTAGTTGTAGAAAGTCCACAATTTCCTCGGCGACTGTTTGTGTTTGTAACAATTCCAAGCGACCTTTATCTGTGTTATGATTCTGTAAAAACAGCGATTTAAATCTGCTAGTCTACTTTTAGCTAGTCTGCTTTTGTGATGGCACAAGTAGTATTTCTATGACACTAGGTTGTGAGAACGAGACAGATATAGGACAGATATTGCAGATATTAACTTACTTTTTACGAGTTGTGTCCTTTGTAAAAAACGTGAGCCTAACGTCCTATCTCGCTCGCACGATACCGGCGCTAATTCGTTGACAGGACCAAATTTGTTGCCATCCTTATTTAACCCCACGCATGAGAAAGGGACAAGAAGACTTTTAGTCTTGTCAAATTAGTTAAGTGTGGTGATTTTGTACAACAGAATAAACACTGGTATTGCATTTGATATTGGCGGATTGCCACGAACAATCCTCAGCGTTTTTTAAAGAATCACAAAGCAATTTATCTGCCTATCGTGTATGAAGTCGTTCTTGAAATCATGGCTACTTACATTTCATAATTATTGGTATCATATAGGATTTCCATACATGCTATGTAAGTTGAGATAACCGCATACGATTGCCACGTTGCGCTTAATTTTGTCATTTTAAAAGCTCACCTCGAAATGAGGCAAATCCAACATATTTATATCTTACTTTCAACGTGTATGTACTTAAGTAGTTCAATATTAATTGAAATATGCTTTTAAGGAACTGTGAATTCTATTGTTGCACGAATAGGATACTTATTACACTACAATCTAAAATTAGCTGGTTTAAATTCAAGTCGCCGCCAATTATGAGATTTTAAATAAACTTGTGTTACATAAGAGGGTCGTGTGATAGATAATATTAAAATATTTTACTGTTATTGTTATAATAGAAGGTCTACCACTGTAATGGGAGCTCATTAAAAAGGTGAAGTTTTATTTGTCAGTTAATAAATACGTAGAATTTGTTTTGTTATTTCTATATTTCATTTGTTTACATAATTATTATATCAACAAGCTAATATATGTGTTATGTATACCTAATCATGCATCGCTGCAAAGAAAAATACAAGCCTCATAGTTGTCGCATATCATGTATCATCTGACATCTGACGACAAATTATACACCCGTGCGCGCTCATTATTCAAATCCAATAGCGCGCACTTCTCTGTCCCCGTAACATACTTCCGTCCCTTTTCACGAAATCACTTCCACAGGTTGCAGGAGAGCGGGAGAATAGATGTTATACGTCAAAGACTGTTTCCATTTGTTACTATAACACAAAGAGCTACTAAAAAAAACAAACAGGACGTTTCTGTGGTACAAAATAACTAAATCAATTTGTCAGGACTAAAAAGTCTTGCTATCCCTTTCTCACGTGGGGGTTAAATAAGGATAGGTAGACTAAGTCCTGTCAAATAAGTTTAGTGATTTTGTAAAACAGAATCGAAACCAATATGGTACATAATCTAGTTTGTCTTTGCCTAATTATATAAGTTATACCTTCACATCCAATATAAATATATATATACGTGAGTTTTAGAAAATAAATCTATAAAGACCTGTAGCGCGAGCATGAATAATTTGCGACAACGTTTTCGTATCGCCTTCGACTATTTTCATATTGAAAAATGAACAGCGATGCGGCGGTGAAAAGTGGAACTAAAAATTAGTACCACAATTTTGACATTTCGCGAGTTACGTTTTCGAATACGTTGTCGCAAAATGTTCCTGCTACCGGCACTGTAGCCTTAGCAAGAAATAATAACTATCGATTAAGTATTCGTATCGCCTTCGACTAGTTTTATATGGGGAAAATTAACAGTGCAGCTCTGGCTAAAAGAGGAACAAAACATTAGTATGAAAATTTTAAAATTTTGAGAGTTAGCTTTTCGAATACGTAGTCGGAAGATGGTCTTGCTACCAGTACTGTGCGTGTACAGATTTCATTAAAGTTTTTTTTCAAGTTACTGATACATTATATTATCAGAATATTAATAGATGGAGCAAAAACTAAGGACCCCCTTGTACGTAAATTGCGCGGACCGGGAATGAAATTTGTCACGGTCAAAACTTTATATAGAGAAGGATTGTGGAAAGCTAATATGCTTATAAAATATAGCTTTTTCCCCGCGACTTCGCCCGCGTAACAATATAGTATACAGAGTATACTATTACCTGTTTCCCCGTAGGAATGAAACATTTTCCCACGGTAAAAAGTAGCCTATGTTAATAAGGGATAATGTCGACTTCTAATGGTAAAATAATTTTTAAAATCCGTCCAGTAGTTTCGGAAACTATTCAATACAAACAAACAAACAATCAAATCTTTCCTCTATAAAATGTTAGTGTAGATACATAAAATATCATTTTTTATAAAATTAACTATTACGCACATTACCATGCGTTTAACACAATATGCTGCTAGTGGGAACTCTCTCATAATACGAAATCTTTTACGATATAATTAAACTTAACTAATTTGACCGGTCTAAAAGTCTTGTCTCCAGAAACTCCAAGAAGCATTAAAATGCACTTGGCATTTCAATGCAACACGAAAATATTGCGAAACTCGATATTTCTCTTACACTCGACACTGGCAAAAAGTGTCCTTGAAGAAGATTGATTGCCATAGGTAGGCAGAAGAAGAAGAGTGACATAGGAGGCTCAACACGCGATCTCCGTGTAGGTGAGTGAGAACCCTCGGTTGGCGACATCTGGCGCAGTGGTGGCCGTAGCTGCTTCATCGGCATTTGTTACCACATACAACACGAAGGGCTTGGCTCCGGCTGTAAGGAATTACAGTAAATTAAAAAAAATACTCTCTACATATAAAATTTAAGCGTGTCTAGATAGATACAGGATGTAGAAGACTAGTGTTATCCCTTGGGCAAATGTTAAATGGATCACATGCTAAGTGGGTACAAAAGTTTTTTTTTTATTTGTCTGATTACGTTTGTCATATTTTAGGCGGGCCAGGCTTAAGTTAACTGCATGAACTTTTCTGATAACACACGTTTTTTCAGACAAATGTGTATTTATAATTCAATCACTAACATTCGTATGTCCAATGCGATAAATGATGTTCGGACGCCGATTAAGAACTTACTCTGAACGGAGTCAAATCCGATGCCACAGAATCGATCAGTGCCAACCGCAGTGTTGCTAGAGACTTGGATGGCATTAGGGATGACTACGAAGTCTGTGGTACAGGCGCCGTCGTTCTCCGCGCCCACTGCGGTCCCCAGCACTGTGGTGTCGGCGCCTTCGACGTCACCAGATACGGTGAATGAGTACGAGTCGCCGGAAGCCTGCGATAAAGATTGCACGTTCGGATGTTTAGGGCTCTGTACCCCAAGGGTAGCCAACGGCGCCCTATTTACTATTGGCTATATGGCTGTATCTCATGATCCGTAATTTAGTATATTTCTGTAGACGCTAAAACCAAAAAAAAAGGGCCAAAAAAAGGGGTCCCCTTACTAGAAACGTGTTCTTGCTCTATCTATAATGGTTACAAGTAGACGCTGGAAATACTGGAAATGTCATTTATATTATTATGTTGAATAATTCACTTTAAAACGCGTGCGTAACCGCGGGCAAAAGCTAGTCTACAATAAAAAAAGGTAATTTATATGTTACATTTTAGAAATTTGTTTCTTTATATATCCAGTAAATGAAGTAATAAAAACCGTGTGCCATGGTGCACCACATTAGTTAGGCTACTTTCACTCTAGGTACTGTTCGTTAATCGCCTGAAATGTATCTGAACTGTAATGGCCTGTTATTGTATAGCGGAACTACTCTGTTGCACTGTTTGTTTAATCTACATCTCCTCTATTTTTGTGAGTAGCCACGTGATTAGCGCCGAAAGCATGGGAGATGATAGAGTATGTTATTGTATGAGAAACGTACCTGCGAATACTGTATGGCACAGTAGCCGGCCTCCATTCGAATACATATGCCGTACTCCAAGTTGGCTATCTGTCTGGTGCCGGTGACCCCGGAGGTGCTGAGCACTGTGTTCGCGGAGGAGCCGTAGTTGAAGCTGTTGATGGTGCCAGATGTGCCCGTGTAGTACTGCAGACAACCGTTGGGGGCTGGCGGAAATATGTTTGCCTTAATTATTTAGTTTCAGATTTGATTTAGTTTCACCCACAGACCTGGGATTTTTTCGCTACAAATCTATGGTTTCATTGTCTGTTCCGGACAATGCACGATTACCTAAATGCCGCCATTTTAATCTAATATGGCGCATGTCTTTAAATGTCTGTTTATCATTTCCAATGCTTGATGAGCAAATAAAAGCTTGTATTAGAACGATAAATTAACCCTTGTTTCATGGGACGGTCTTTTTATTTTTACTAATAGCACTAGCAAAAGGTTTTATGTATGAATGTGGATGGGTACAGGGGTCGAGGTAGACCTAAGAAAAGATGGATGAACTGTGTGAAAGATGACATGGCCAGAAAGGAAGTGAATACAGAGATGACGTCTGATAGAGAAGTATGGAAGAGAAATACATATTGCGCCGACCCCAAATAATACGGGATAAGGGCAGGAGAATGATGATGATGATGATGACTAGCAATACATATTTATATATTGATATCACACGCCGTGGTTGCCTGTAATTGTGACAGCATTTAGTTTTAAGTCTCATTGTTAAATTAGTCTCTGTTAAGCGGAATGATATAATGGCGATCCTAAAATAAATAAATACATATATAATTTCACAGAACGAAAAAAGACAAGACCTTGAGTTCAGTTGAGGTCTTACCAATTCCAGGGCAGTCGCACCCCAACTGGATCAGTTTAATGTTCCATCGCCTAGCGAAGGTTGTAGAGGAGGTGGCTGTGACTGTGATCGTGATGGCGGTGTTGCCGTTGAAGTCCACGAACAGGGTCTGGCTGGTGAGGTCTCCGCAGAGGGTGGGCACGATGGTGTTGCCGCCAGTGATGGTAATCGAGTCCGTGTCACATACACCGTCGCCGTTCGGTTGGGCAATCACGAAGTCTAAGAAGTCTATACGCAGCTGTGAACATACATTAAACTAGCTGTTAGGTAAAAAGCACGGATACCTGGTAGGCGATGAAAATATGTCCTTCGATAGTGCACTGAAATCCTGCTGGTTTATTTACTTCACAAGGCACTTTTATTGTTGTTTATTTATCTTGATTCACACGCGTTCGTGGCCACGAAATCAGCTCTAACCCGATACTTTGGATGGGTGAGCGTGCGGGGTGAGTTAGCGGAGCGGTTTTCTCAATAGCGTATGCGTTGACAGTCTGAGACGGACTACCAGGGAGAGCAGACGCACCAGAGGCGAGAAGAGCGCATGAATGAGTGATTTGACTGATGTGAGTGACAGAATATATTTAATACATGAAGAAATAAGGTTTTACTAAAATGATAATGATCGGCGTATACACTAGCCTTTGCCCGCAACCTCGCATGCATGATAAAGTGAATAAGTCAACGTCCTATTTTAACCCCTTAGGGGTGAAACTTACAAAATTTCTAAAATACGTTTGTTTTATTCTTAACTGAAAGGCCAAATACCATTTTTCATGCGTTTAATGCGTTTTATTTCAAGAATGACGGATTTCAATACAAACTTTGATCCCCTATAGTGTTTAGTGTATAAATCACGGAAAAAATAAAATATGTTGTGATTTTGGTCTAGTTTTCTATGTACACCAACTGCATAAATAACATTGTAATCTTAAATAAATATATAGGATTACAAAGTTACATTTGCAGTTACTGAATCAGTGTACCTGTACCTGCTTGTAAACGAAATAAAAAAGGTGTGCTGGATAATGAAATAGCGCTCTTTAATGCATGCGCTATGTACCATGACGATAATCTAACTATAATATTGTAAATGCGAAAGTTTGTGTTTGTACCCTACCATCTTGGATGGATTGGTTTGAAAGTTGAAATATAGTTAAGCCTTATAAGCTGGATTCACATATAGGATACTTTTCATCGCGGAAAATTGTTGTGTTCTCGTGGGATAGAAAAATACTGAGCTACGGCTGAACGGATTCGAATAAAATTTGAAATGGAAGTAGCTTATAGCACATACGAAGTCGCGGGCACAGCGAGTCTAATTATAAAGCTAGTGGTGTTACCTGACAAATGTTGCTATTGCACCGCTGAACAATTATGGAGCACGCCTGGCCGCCAGCATAGGAAGAGGGGTAGCTTGGGCTCGTGAAATATGTGTTGTTCACGTTGGTTCTTGACCCACAGGACCGGGACACTGCAATTTTATTATGTCTTATTGTATTACGCCTAACATGCCCTCTATATTAGGCAAGGGAGCATCCAGCATTCAAGTCAGCAAGCGTAGGTACTTTTACTTTGTACAATCGTTAACGCTGTAGTTAATTATGGATATGTATACGCATTAAAAACTCACGTAAAGAGTTTTTAATGCGTATTAAGCGATGTCACGTGGTCAAGTTTTTAAATCCCATACATTTCTTTCGTTATCTATAGCGTTAACGATTTTAGATAGTAAACATGGCTACAGGTGCAAGGCGGGCAATAGTCAAAGTCTAGAGGACAGGCTCCAATTCGATAACAATAATAAATCGAATGACATAAATATGTATGTAGTATTTTACTGTTATTCGTCTAAATAATTCCAATCGATTTTTTTTTATTTTTGATATTCCATACACATTTTTAGGAGATTTTGCAATTACCTAACATTGCACGCCAACCCCATTTTACCCAAAAAAATAATAATACTATACAACAATATAAATAAAAAAAAACAAAACAAAAAATATCAAATAATGGATCCTATGAGATCGAAAAGCCTTGTGGCTTCAACATCAGTGGGCTCTGCCAACAGCTGATAGAAAATACTCGTGTCTATACTATTCAGTCTCATTGAAGCCAATCGAATATGTTTTTTCTTTTTGTCTTCTCGCGAATCGTATTACGACTTTCCTCCACTCGAGTAGTGTGAGTATAGTAGGTAGACCCTCGTACGACTAAATAATTTAATTCATCCGACGCTTCCTATAATAACCGATGTACGTGCGTGAATGTTCTTCTTCTGCTACCGCTTAGACGGATTGTAATGATTTCTTTATGAAATCTGCAAAAAACTCGGAAATATTTTTTAGCCTAAATTTTTCATATATTTGTTGTTGTATCGCGGATGAAGTTGCGGGCAACGCTCACTAGCTGTATCACTATACTAGCTGCTGTGCCCGCGACATCGTACGCGTGGAATAAGTAAAAAAAAACATGCATTTTTGTAGCCTAAATTACGCTCGTAACACAGGCTATCTGACGAGACCGCTGGTCTAGTGGTTAGTAAACCTGACTGCTGCGCTAGGGGTCGCGGGTTCGATTCCCGCCTGGGCAAACATTTATGTGACAAATATGTTGTTTGCCTTGCGTCTGGGTGTTTGGTATGTATTATAAGTATGTATTTACAAACAAAAAGTAAATAAGTATTATATCAGCTGCTGGTTCCCATAGTTCAAGCTTTGCTTAGTTTGGGGCCAGATGGCGCTGTGTGATAATGTCCATATTATTATTATTATTATCTGCAAGTAAAGTCCTGTTCAAAGTGGTCCAGCCGTTTTTACCCAGACCAAACAGACAGATCATTGATGTATTCCGAATTAATGAGAGAGATAGATAAGCTCACCGATGCAGCATCTGCCTCGCCTCGAGGCGCAGTTGCCGGCGATGGTCCCGTTCAAGTTGTTGCACTCGCGCCGCGCGAGGCACGTCCCGGTCATCACGTTCGAGCTGGAGCACTCCGTGTTCGCGAACCGAACGATGCTCACGAATGGAAATACTAAAACGATACACACATTTCAGTTCAGTTGATCATTTTATTTATTTATAACGAAATTCATAATTAAAAATAAGCGATTATGTGCCTCTGCAACACACAGCGTCGCTGTTTGAAGTAGCTGTCTCTAGATCTTGCACTTTTAGTAAATAAATGTATGTAACTCACCAATCTCCATGGTTTTTATACTTCACCTCCTTTCACTTCTGCAGGAGCGCGCCATTTTCACTCTGTGGCGAGCTGTCAACTGGCTGTCATTCGTAGCGTCTATAGATTTTGCCACGATAGGAACGCAAAATTGCCATTGATTGGCTCAGTTTGGTTAATTTTACTTTATTGATAACTTTCTATATTTTTTTATTCATTTCTATGTTATGAGGCATAAACTGCTAATTTTTATTAATTAAAATTAAGGAGATTCAGACATCTCGTATTTTATTCTGATCACATAGCGTGGAGTATCTGGAGGTAGCTCCAGATACTCATCCTCTTTCACCAGCAGATATCAAACAGATCTTCAAACAGCGACGCTGTGTGTTGCAGAGGCACATAATAGAACTGTTTTGCATTCCAACAAAACAGATATTATGTGTGGAGCAACACACAGCGTCGCAGCAAGAGCTTGCTGGTGGGTATTGAAGACTTCTATGAATGACAGCCAGTTGACAGCTCGCCACAGAGTGAAAATGGCGCGCTCCTGCAGAAGTGAAAGGAGGTGAAGTATAAAAACCATGGAGATTGGTGAGTTACATACATTTATTTACTAAAAGTGCAAGATTTAGAGACAGCTTCTTCAAACAGCGACGCTGTGTGTTGCTCCACACATAATATCTGTTTTGTTGGAATGCAAAACAGTTCTATTTTAATCTGCAATACTTTTTTATTGATTAAATATAGTACCTACTACAAAAATTTTAACAAAGCTTTATATTATTATCCAACTATAAATGTACAAGGAAAAAAAGCTTGTTTTGGTTGTTCATATATTATTTTTTATTAATCCGATTGCTAAATAAGACGTTACACACTTTTTTGGTCGAATACTGAAACACTAATCAAATATGATGCCACATTAATTATTTTGAGTTGTCATAGCTTTTACTTGCGAAATTGTATTGACGAAGCGCGACGGTGCGAACTACGAATATATTTGGGCCTTCAAAACTTCGAACTGTGTTACAGTATTCGTCTAATAACGCATGTTATGATTAGGTTATCGACTGTGTGTCTGTTTCTAGAGCTACAGAGTTAGCGCGACATTGATTAACATCGCAGAGAGCTTCTATATGCAAAATATATTTTTATAAAAGTTAATTTCATTCACTGACTCATTACGAAATCTTACACTAAATAAGAAAATTCTGATCAGCTGGGAATGGCTTTCGACTTTACTAACAAAAGTATAAAGCGTAGATAGGGCGTTTCAGTTAGTGTATAATGCATGACTTATGCTTTTAGGTAAATATTCGCTATGTGCTTTGCTTTTTGAATGAAATAAATTGTAACTAAGCCATTTATGGCCGAATACTGCAACATTGTTTTTTTTCATTCAAAACAACATCATCCATGTTTCATAGACATAGTTTCTAACAGAATGTACAAAAATATTGCGATGGCCGGCACATTCGAATTTGGAACAAAAATTATGTTGTCCTTTGAGGACCCATAATATACTGTTTGAAGCGCCGTCAAATACAATTTCGCATGTAACGTTGGAGGTTGCTCAAAATTAATGTGGAATCAGATTTTATTGGTGTTTCAGTATTCGCAGGGGCGTATTTTTTCTCAGGCCTCGGCGGCCATGGCACGAGGCGGCAGCCTGCGAGGGGCGCCCGAGGCACCTATTTCCCATAAAATTATTAATAAACTGTTATTTTTACAGGAACAACTGCTTCGATGAAAATGTTTTCGATTTAAAGGGTGCAATTCAATCGGTGCGCGATTCATATGCCTTGTTTTAAAATACGCTCCTGAGTATTCGGTGATAATATTGTATACTCACATAGTCTGCTTTCCCTATTTCCATACTCGGCGTCTGTCTCCATGAGGTCGCCGTCAAAGTCTTCATCTTCAAGCTCACCATCATTGTATATGGCCGTCGCAGCAGCACATACCACCAAACCAGTCACCAACCAGAAATACTGATTGCAATTCATCGTTAAACTTTCTCGATTCTAAGCCTGGCCCATAGATCTGTTAGCTCCACTGGTCTTAATCACAATAACAACGAAATGCATGGCAGGATGTTAACCATGTTTAAATAAAGTGGGTGATAACGGTGAAGTGTTTATTCAAAGCGTTAGGGGTGTTACCGTTTGTCGTTTAGCGGCACTAAGCTAATATGGTGGTGACGCTGGGTCAAATCAAACTAGTGTTACCTACTAACTCACTTACGTTTCTGACATTTGAGGACACTGATTCCTTCCGGTTGACATCTTAATCAGATTTTCGCTTAAGTTTTTTTTATCTTACGAAGGTGACCAGCAAGCTTGCAGCCCGGTAAGCGGTCACCATAGCCTAAGTATGCTAGCAGTACTCGGAAGAGATATAAGAGATATATACTATACAACAATTTCAGAGAACAATTTACGCAAAATTTTCAAACTAGACTTATATATATAAATTGAGTTTTATATATATTCACGCCTTCCCACAAGGGTCCCCTAAGGGGTGGGCAGAAGTGTTACAACCCCACTTTTCACCCTAGATAAATTAGTGATTAAGTAGATATATTGCTAGTCCGAAATATAGCAAAAGTATATCATTGTCATTGCAGTTTGTTGGTTTTCTATTTCAAGTCAATTATCAACGTAAATTGGTGTAAATTTTGGAGGCGTGGAATATGTTTTTGATTTATACTCTGATAATATACTTGGATTTATTAGGCTTAGGGATTTTCACATTTATAAAGCCTGTATGTTGCTTCAACCTAAGCTCAAGTTACTTATGTAACGTGTGTTTTCTCTGATATAAGTGTGCCCAACAGACAAACATACAATTTTTTGCTGAATATAGTCGTAATCTATTCTGTT
This sequence comes from Falcaria lacertinaria, assembly GCA_951449985.1. Classification (NCBI taxonomy): domain Eukaryota; kingdom Metazoa; phylum Arthropoda; class Insecta; order Lepidoptera; family Drepanidae; genus Falcaria; species Falcaria lacertinaria. The sequence continues at coordinate 1,750,786 of OX602108.1, forward strand.
GGACTTGATGTAGGGATACATCACTCGAAAAACAAAGATTTATGAAAATATTTAATGTTGTTTTAATTACGTATTATGGCGGAGTAGCGCCCATTTGCTTAGTTATTTTTGCGTAATGGGTACCCTATTTTCTAATTGTTGCTAATAGCTATTACACTACCATAAACAAAACGAACCGGAATAAGGTTCGATTCCCGAGTGATGTATATATTTATAAATCTATGAATTCAGATTTTTATCATTAAATCGACATCGTTCCTAAGAACGGAATTTTCTATCTCTTTTAGTTTTAGTTATCCCCATTCTCAATGTTCCACCCTGTTTAATTATCAATAATTATAAATAAACAACGAAAAATAGTATGGGAAATAATAAAAAACGTAATTGTGACTATATTTAATTTGTTTTAAATATGAAAAATTGCTATAACATAATTCTGTAGAATATTAATTATTTGTGGCGTTTATTATTAAAGGTCCTTACAAGTGAAAAGAAAATATCGAAATATAGCTTTACATTGTTTTGTATTAAAGTTCTGTTTCACAGTGTTAAAATAAAGTTCCCAGTTGGCTGTTATGTTTACAAAAAAATGTGTTTTTTCGATATAAGTAATTTATCATAGTCAAATGAACTGACTTGTGTCGACCAGCGACGCAAGTGACATTGTACTGCCCTCAGAATAATAACTAAGCTCGCTAAGCTGCCTTCGAAAAATATCTGTATTCAAAATCGTAACACAATATTAGATTCGGTGGATATGTGAATTAAATTAAATTATTTAATGTCATCACAAAAAATAAATTTCATATTTTGCCAGTTTTCTCCTTTTGGCAATGTCGTACGGTGAGAAAAACACAAAGAAAGCCGGTAATCCTCAGAATAATAGCGAGATAGTCATTATTCTACGGGTGAATCTACTAACTACTACACAACTACTACTGTACTACTTCAAAGGCTCTTTGACATCTCGTTAAAAAAAGTTTAATGCGGCTATGTAATATTATCTGAAAACTGTGAGCCAGTACCTTTTCTATATTATTCAAAATAGAGCTCTTGATTCAAGCTACAATAATGCTATGAGTTACAAACTTTCTTCCTTTTTTGGTAATGCTAAGGTTGTGGCATTGCAAGCACAGCAGCTGTAATACTTAACGCACTCAGTAGACCCTGGCATATATGGGGGAGAGAAGCCTATCAATTATTATCACTGAGTTCACATCTAGACACGCGGTCACGTGTAAGCCAAGTTCAAGCTAGGGGAGCAGCACCGTGTGTAATATTACATACTATATTCACACCTTCGTAAGTTTTGTAAAAGTTTTATATAATTACCTATTATGTTAGTTTAGAAGTTTGGATTTTATTTCAAATTGTGGTCGGTACGCTACTTAGAGTGGATTTAAGCATTGTGACATGTAAAATTATATGTTCATTTTCATACATAGTTAAAGTAGTATATTATCAACTCTGGGGTTAAAGTAAAGATTCTAATATCGAGACCCTACAATTTTAGGGGTTCTGTGAAATTATCTATTGTATGCATATAAAAAAATCATCAATGATTTTATTAAACTCGACGGACGACGACTTTCTACGCAACCTATTTGCAAGCAGATTCGAGTCTCAAACTGGTACAACTTTGAACGAATTTCACTTGTATTGCAAGTACCTACAGTACTGAAGTAATGTATGCATTTTTTATTAACCCATATTGCCCCCCACAGCTGGGTTGATGCTCTCACACAGTTGCATTTTAAATTAGAGAGAATAATATAGAGACGTAACATAAACCCTCAGAATAATAACTAAAGCTCGCTAAGTTTAACCTTTGAGACTGCGATATTTCAAGATATTTTGAGTTTGTGAGTGAATACCGCTTACATGCCACTTACCATAGATTTATTATCACACTTACTATTGCTTTGTATCTGGTGAGAGCAGGTAGAAGAACATTCTATCGCCTCTTAATATTTCATTTTCAAAAATAAGTTGTATTTCTGTTGAAAACCAAAGGGCGTACTATGCCGATACGCCGCAAACTCAGACGGCCGCTAACAGTTTGCCTACTGGGGACACAGCCTTTTTCCTCATATAAGTGTTTGAGAAGCAGAGGAAGTTTTCGAGACATTGTTGCAGCATGATTATTTTTTTGTGTTTTATTATAGTTTCAATGAATAATATGATGAAAGGGGATTTATTATAAAATGTGCTTACAATTGATTATGTTTTAAAATACCAAAATGTTCAATTTCTTCGAATATAATTGCATTACTATCGTATATAAGTAGGCGATAAAATGTCTCACTATAATAATACCAAAACTTCAAACAATATTTTTTTACCTTATTCATACTATCAGTAAAACGTGGCAAAACAAATGTTAGTAGATCACACTTCTGGCAAACTATACAAAACACATAGCTATTTCATCTAAGTATAAAATATAATATCTCGACTTTTTACACTCTACTATAAAAATAAGTAAATAATAAAAAAGAATTTTAAAACATGTCATTGGTAATAAATTATCTTGTGACTTAGTCAACAAAAGTACTTACAGAACTAGAGACTTATAATACTTAACATTACAATTTAAACATATTATAATGAAACAATGATATCAGACAAGGAATAAGCAAGAATCGAAAGTGGTGAGGTACTTACGAGTTGTTTCATATACATAAACAATCTTACAGCTTACCTTTTAAAGTATAAATTAAGTTATTTTCCTTTTAAGTATAAAAAATATGGCATCTACAAACACGTTTATGGCAATTATTCGGTTTAATAAAAATATATTTATATACAGAATGTGACAGGACAAACCGTCATTCCGAATGAGGTTTATTAATATTTACTCTTGCTTCATTGCTCTGCACGTAGTATATTATGTACTCTGAGGCTGTGCTATGAAGACAAACGGACGAAGGAGATTTGTTAAAATGTCTAATTTGTAATTGAAAATTAACTTTGGAATAAATACAATAGATCTTTCCGCAACCTGTCCATATGTAATTTTAACCGCTAAGTAAGTTTCAATTAGGCAAAGAGTATTTTAATACTAACATTAAAAACAAAAAAAACAAAAAACATTCCTTTTGATAAAATGACAGACTTGACGAAATAAAGTTTTCTTCCCAATCATACTAAAATACATAAATTGTTTACTTAAAACTATGCTGTGTTCAGTGCTTTATGAAAACTCCTTTGCTTAATTTACATTGCAAATTGATTGTATAAGGCTTAATATAAAGTGTACTTAGTCTGAAAAAGTAAGGTCTGAATCCATGAGCTATGTACAAAACATGTATTACAACAAATCAGGCACATTCGACCACTCAGCAAAAAATATATTGACACTTTTCTAATATTTCTAGTAAATGTAAACGTAAACAAAAGTGTAAATGAGATGATAAATTATGTGTACAGTAACAAAAGTGGTTACAGAAATAATTTTACTTATCGTCGCATCGTTGCATAAACTTTCAAATGGCATATTGATAATATCGACAATGTGAACTAAATTATATCATATGGGTACATTAGCAAAGGTTATAACAGAACATATTTCACATGAAAAATGTTGTCACTGGGTACCCTCTAGCACTCTTAAGATTACAGTTATATAATATTAAATATGTACATAAGTACGTATATATCATAGAGGCAAGAAGCAATGAATGTAGAATTTCATTTAAGGCACACAATTACGATTCGCAATCATCAACCTTATCGACAGGCGATAGTGTTTATATTAGAGTAAGTCATAATATGGCATAACAAATTTGCATGATTGACATGCTTAATTACATAAATATATTATGCTATATTGTATACTATGATTCGCAGTGAAGCACTAACTGTAGAAAATACTAATGACTATGTATATAAATGTCACCGAAATATTGTATAATACTACGAACAATACAATTAGTATGATACGTTCTTTCATTCTCAACTGACGAATGTTTGTGAAATATCGTGTACCTTTATTTCATATGTTTATTCTTATTTCATAGACTACCAAGTCTCTCAGTTCTTTACAATAGTCCCAAATGGCAGCGGGCATACTGGACCTAACCCGATGACTGGTACCAGAAGATATCGCGACTGTTATCTGATTTTTACGGTAGTCCGTATGATATAGGCGCTCACCCATCCGACAGCTGGCCTTATTTAAGGTTGTCTAATTTCGCAGATCTACCCGTTAGATTATCTACAAGGACACAAACTAAAGCTTACTATATTTGTCTCGGAAAATCGGTGAGATTTTTATTGTAGGCACTGCTGGCTTAGATATGAATACGTTCATAATAATACATGCTAGAACAGCTGGATAATGAACTATGTGTAATGAAAATATGTGCGTTCTTTCGTGATACTGATGGTCTGCTTAATTGTCAATGAACAATCTCGCTAGAAATGGAAACCTAATATTGTATTCATTTCGGTGACTTGACCCCATGTATTACCGTTTCGAATTTGGACGGAGGCAATAAGGTTCAAGATATATAAGTATAAACATTATACCTACTCTCTGTTATATACTGAATTGTAATTCTTAAATACATTGTATTAAAACGTAGTGAAATGGGTAGAATAAATCGTTTCCGTATTCAATCTTACGAAGACTATGTATGTGAGTGATTCTGTTAGTGATGTGATCATATATTAAAAAAAATCGAGACTAGAAAGTGTAAAATATGCGTGCTCGAATAAAACGACCCGAAGTTAGGGCGAGCGCGCACTGCGTGGCGTTTATCTGCCGCACATTCTGTGGTGTATCACTATACACCTCATAGAAGTGCGCGCATACATTTGTCTCATCGCAGTGCGCGCACTTCTATGACATAAACCTCAGAATGTGCGGCAGATAAACGCAAAGGAGTGCGCGCCCGCCCTTACAGGTTGTTAAACAGTCAATGGTGTCGTATTTAAGAGTATTAAATACTGAATATTCCCTCCCCTATGTTGTAATTACATTTATAGTGCAAACAGCGTTGAAAACTAGCAAAACGAAATCATCAGTTAAGTTATAAAAGTGAACCTAGTACTGTAGGTACTGGTAACAAGAATATCTTTCGACTGCGTGTTCAAAAACGTAACTGTCAAATGGTCGATATTTTCATACGAGTTTTTAAGTTCTACTTTTCGCCGGCGCAGCGCTATAACTTTTCCCACACAAAAATAGTCGAAAGCTATACGTATACGTAGTCGATAGTTGTTCTTGTAAGGCTTCAGGTCGTAAAATTCGATAACGCGACTGTACGAGAACTAACATCTATATACTTAACGTAGCTAATTTATAATTAATACATATATCTTGGATATTCCTTGCTCTCTAATAACTTACAATAAATTAACTAACATATCTATTCAATACTTAGAACTAACTTCACGAGGTTATGTCGACACCGCTGCTGAACCAGGATGAGCAATTTTACGCAATTTTAAAGGTAACCTTAAGTAGATAACAATGCAAGAAGTGGTTCGTGTATGAATGTGAATGGATGTCAGTGTACTGTGTATAAAATGACATGGCTACCAAAGAAGTGAACATAGACGACCACTGACTCAGAAAAGGTTTTTTTTTGCGCAGAAGAAAAATGAAATGTGAGACAAGGATAGCACTATGATGAATGAAACAAACATTTTGTTAAGTAGTTTGAGTGTTCAGCAGTGCACTTATCGGAGGAATAGCGACTGAAACAAGACAGAAATCGCTGCGTTATAACGCGATATTTAAAAAGATGCTACGTTGCTAAATATTAATTTACCTATTGGCATAGAATAGGTAGTTATTCGAAGGATATCTTAAAATGTACGACTTACAGCTTATTTTTTAAGGTATGGTTTCAGAGAGATGTTGTACCAATTTTTAATGAGTCGATCTGTAAATAGAGAATTTTCCCAATGCGTTTATATCCTGTTAAAGGACCTTGTTTCACGGCCGTTAATTGTCTTATAGTTGACCTTTTGAAATAAATAAAACTGCCCTCAATAAAAAAATCCAAATATTTTCTCAAGGCGAAAAATAAAATTGAAACAACGGTGTCGCAAAACATCTCGATCTGTTAAAATATTTGTCGATTTTAGTTGTAAACATATAGCTATATATTTCATACCGGTAATTTGGATTCTGTATAGACGACTGCCCTAGCCGTTTACAATTACTAATATAAGGTATTTTATGTAAAGCGATTTCCTTGGTAATGCTGTTGAATATAACCACAGAGCCGTCTGTTGAGTCCGTGGCGAACAGATTATAGGCTGAGTTTAACATAATTTAAAATTTAGACGATTTGAACCGCGATTTCCGAAGACAATTAGAATCCAGAAATCGTTCTTCAGCTGAAGTGTCACGCTTGTGAAAGGCGCAATTGTTGAGTGTTTTGGCTGGTGCGTCTGCTCGGAGCTCACAGCGCGCTGTACAGCGTCTCCATCAAATTGGTGTCCAGGTCACACTCCAAGAAGATACTCTCATTGCATTCCTCCTGAAAGGTAGAAAGTATTATTTTTGGGGCTATTTCAGATCAAATAAAAAGGGAAAAGGAGTATTGCGAACCATGAAGTGACGCCAGGCGTACGCCTTGCAGTGTACATACACAGTTACACGCACACACCTACAATGGATACAAAGGAACTACGCCTAGCCTATACGCTACATGTTTTAAAAACCAGCGTCACTTCGTTGTTCGTTAAGGGAACTTTTCTAAAATGTTGATGGAAATCTATCTTTTGTGTGATCTAAGAGATCTGCATAATACGACTGGATTGGTTGAGTGGAACATTAAAGTGTTTTTCCGTTCCATTTAGTCTCTATTATTCTAGTCCAAATGTAACATGCAAGTAAATTAGGCGTGACTATCTCTTCATAGTTTATGGAGCCGGTTGCCGGTTCTTCTCAGATGGCTTTTTGCCGAAGGTTAGTAAGTAAGTAAGTTGGTGGTAAGCTGTCCCTTATCAGGGCCTATCCATACTGATATTATAAATGCGAAAGGAACTCTGTTCGTTCGTTTGCTACCTTTTCAGGACTAAACGGCTGAACAGATCGCAATTTAATTTGACAATGAAAAATATTATATCCTGTAGAAGGACATAGGCTACCTTTTGTCTTTATATAAATACAAATAAAGTTGCGGGTAGCAACTAGTACTCAATAAACAATTCACAATTGTGAATACCTGAGCGGTTTGTGGCGCGGACGGCTGGTCGCCGCCCCTTCTTGCGTGTCATTTGGACGTCTTCGGCAGGTGGCGCTTCATGTGGAGCGCTAGGTGGTCGGACCTCGCGAAGGAGCGTTCGCAGACGGCACACTTGAAGGGCTTTGCCCCTGTGTGCTTGCGGTAGTGGCGTGTCAGCTCGTCCGAGCGCGCGAACCGCCACTCGCACTCCGGCCATTGGCAAGTGTAAGGCTTCTCACCTACACATCACAACATGTCAAGTCTTTGATGCCTACAAGCAATCTCTTGGAGAGACCAGCGGTTGCCACTATTACTGGAATCCCGCTTTCGAAGGTGTAGGAGGATGAGTCTTATAGAGCGATATTGTTATGATTTGCTCAATTATATTGTTATTTTAATATTGTTAGTTTATGGGAGCGCATTTTGAGATATAGTGCCTTGGTCCTATAAGGTTTACCGTCTCAATAAAATAAACGATATACGACTCGTGCGCACCGCTGTTCATCTGATTCACACTTTTAATCGAAAAGATTGTTTCATTGAAGCAATTTTTTCTTGTACAATTAAGTTAATTTATTAATATTTTTTGGGAAATATGGCTCGGGCTGCAGACATCTCGCAGGCTGCCACCCCGGGCCATGGCCCCCATGGTCTATGGAAAAATACGCTCCTCATTGGGAACTATATTTCTATGAATTTCACCAATAACTTTACCTTCATATGTCTTGTGATTTGATGTTTAGTGTTCAATTTTATAGTGGGATCAAATTGTATGATACTTTCAACTTATTCGAATTAAAGATTTACATGGCAAACTCAATATTTGAATATTAAATAATGACGTCGGTTCTGTTGTACAAAATCACTTAAATTTGTTAAAATTAAACGAATTTGACAGGACTAAAAAGTTTTGCCGCTACTTTCTCATTTGGGGGGTTAAATAAGGATGGAAATACTTTAAGTCCTGTCAAATTGGTTTAGTTTAATGATTTCGTACAACAGAAATAGTACCATTGACTGACTGGACTGTGTTTGACTCTTAGAGTTATTCACCTGTACCGTGTTTGGTTCTATTGATTGTTGTTGGTGCAGTTATTAGCAGCTAATAAGATCGCAATTTAAAAGTTAGTAATTTGACTATTTTAGGTTATTTTTTATTGATTACCTACTTATTAGTCTGGGACAACGTTATATTTATAAAACAACTGTAAGTATTAGGTGGTAGTATATTTCTTATGACGTGAAAGCTTCCAAGAAAAGCCAGAAGTGGTACGTAGGAAACGGGTCGCTACTAATTATTTCTTAAACTAATTAATTTTAGCTTTAGCGTCAATATAACAGTATCAATCAGAACAAGAGCAACAATTCTATCTCGCAATAGCAATCACTTAAATATAATTCGCTTTAGATTTACCTTAAAATGTAAGTAGTAGTAGTATGTACGCGACACAGTTTAAAACTTCTGCGACTGTCACAGTTTCCCTGTGTTTTATTCTAAGAGTTATATGCCAAATAATAATAATAATTATTATTATATAGTAAAATATATACCTGTGTGTATACGCTGGTGGGCCTTCAGGTGAGAACTTTTGGTGTAAACCTTCGTACAACCTGAAAATATGTAATTTTATTAACATTATTTAGTATCAAAATGAAATCTAAACGCTACACTGAAATACAACCGTTTTAATTTAAATAAATTACAATTCAATTTAAAATGAGATTTAAATTAAATTATACTTTATTTCTCATTAGATGAAATCTACAGATTATCTCAAACACTGTCTTGCAAGTGGCTTTATATTGGCTTCGGTAACTGCTTGCGAGCTTGAGTTATTATTCTGAGGGATAGTTATTATTCTGGTCTTTCACCAGACACAATCCAGGCGCCAGTTTTCTTGATCACTAGCCTAAATATACAAAAACTTAGCATAGCAGTGTCATATTGAACTTGACGGAATTTAATTATGGATTGGAAAAAAATGATAAATATGTTTCAATGAACAACTGGAAATCTATACTAATATTATAAAGAGGAAAGATTTGTATTTTTGTATGTATTGAATAGGCTCCCAAACTACTGGACCGATATCAAAAATTCTTTCACTGTTAGAAAGCTACATCATCACTGAGTAACATAGGCTATATATTATACTAGCTTCCCGCCCCGGCTTCGCTCGGGTAGACAAAATATTTGCTACATGTCTATAGGCTCCGAAATTACTGGACCGATTTCAAAAATTATTTCACCGTTAGAAAGCTACACTATCACTGATTAACATAGGCTAGCTGCCCGCCCCAGCTTTGCACGGGTAGACAAAATATTTGATATAAATGTCTACCCGTGCGAAGCCGGGGCGGGCCGCTAGTAGTGAATATTTCAGTGTAGTTTAATTCTGGTCAGCTGATCAAGAGCACTGATACTAGAGTGGCTCTTATTAATAAACTTACCGAGAAAATCGCAATGATGCACCCTTCTTTTCTCTAGTTCCGGGTTGTTTCTTCTGTTGTACTTGACGGAAGATGGGTGGGCGAGGCGCGAGTGCGGCAGGGGCGGCAGCGCGTGCGCCTGAGGCTGCGGCGGCTGTGCCATAGACAGCTGTTGCGGCATTTGCTGCGGAATATGACGTTCTATATGAAAAAAAGGCCTCAGTGGCTGTGTGACGACGCCAGTTTATATCCCACCGGTCTGTATCAGTGAGGTTTTCTAAAAATATAGGTGACAAACCACCAGTGGAGTATACGGTGCATGCAGAAAATATGGTGAGGAAACCTCGGAGAAGAAATTCAAGGACGTGTGTAGTGCCTAAGAGACCGCGGCGGACTCACCATCTGTCACGCTAGCGTCAAATTATCTTAGGTGAAAAGTTGTTGTTCTAACTCTGCCAATCACTTCGGGGAACCTTGTAGGAAGGCGTGAATATATATTACTTACTACATGCGTATTACTACATGTCAGATGACCACCAGTCTTAATGTTTGATGTTACTGAGCTGTTGTGACGCTAGTCGAAGAGACTTTCGCACGGAGCCTGTGTAGAATAGGATTGGCATCCTCCATACCAGATGGTCGAGGATTGATCAATATCCTCTAAGGACTAAGGGATCATCCTTGCGTTTTCCTAGGTCTGCTTTTTGAATGCGCTCTACTCGTCTCGGGAAATAAAGTCTGTCCATCGTATATTTTTTGGATCGAACCAACGTACTTTGTCTCTACGCCGCTAGCTAGCCTAAGTTGAAGTAACCGAGTCAAAGATAAATAATGTATATCAAACAATTATTGTGACTCATACATGTGTATGATGATGTTGGTGTGGATGCGGCGGCGGGTGCGGTGCTCGCAGCAGCGGCGGTGGGTGGTAGGGCGGTGGCGGCGTCCGTCGAGGCGGGCCCTGCCGACAACACACGCTCGATTGCTACAATACAACAACATACAAGCTCCATGTTAATACCACTTCCAAACACACATAGGAAGATATTACCACCATGCGCATATAGTCTTTGAAAGCTTAATTCTATCTACACAGCGGTGTGACATCGCCTTACCAAAGTGGAATAAAATAGCCAAGTGCTACAACTCCCAGTCGCCGATTCTATTGTTTACTGCTTCAGGCTTAAATGTCATATAAGCTTTCTGATTCCCTTCTCTTGTTTGGTGACTATCCGAGTGGCTCTGGATTACAACTATT